>CP106722.1:5357006-5957006 GCA_025506655.1 Gossypium rotundifolium | reverse complement strand
TAGTAAAAATGAATGAAAATTTTAATAGAAAGGACAGATTTGCTCTTTGATCCAACGTACAGGGATTAACTTGTACATTTTTTAAGTAAAGGGAACATAATGAAATCTGACTCTTAGTAAAAGGACTTTCACGGTACTTTTACCTATCTGTTACCTATGTCTTGAGACTCTTGAGAGATAGACCGTGCATGGGATCGATTTCTTGATACTATGATTGCAAACATTGCCTATATATATATATATATATATAGAGAGAGAGAGAGAGAGAGAGAGATAGCATTTAATAGCCTTCCAACCCACAGTTTTGAGTGTCTCTAAATGCTGTCCGCGTATATTAAAGGTGATATATAGTAGCTTTTCTTGAATTCTGGCCTGGAGTACCCCTCTGTTATTGAAAGAACAGTAGAAGGGAGCATTGATCTAACCTTATGGGTTATTAGTGTCCTTTATTTATTACTGGTGGTGGAGTTTAATCAGGTCCATACCATTTTAACTATGTTATTGATCTTTTATTGACTTCCTTGTATACATAAATGGTTACATAATAAAAACATCTATAACACTTCTTGGTTGGTGAAAATGTAGAGGTGAAACGATTGCTCTCAATATTGTTTATTCATTTTGTTTAGTTTGCTGTCAAGAGACATATGTCCATTTAAAAAAAAAGTAGCTATTTTCATGTAAGTAAATACAATTGTTTGTGTGTGCCATAAGCAAACATAAAATCTATGAAGTATGGACATGCATAAGTATACTATGACATGAACACTGCTGACACGACAGCTTAAAAAGAAAAGGACATGGACATGGAAATTAATATAATTTAATTTCATATATAAAATAAAGTGTTATTTTTCATATCAAAATTCTTTTATAACCAATAATCTTTTTTTTTATTGTTAACATTGATTTAAAAAAAAAATTTCACGAAAAGATAATTAATAATTTTAATTTAAGTTTAATTATTATTTGTTAAAAAATTAAATTATTTTTGGGTTTTTGGGATAAGTGAAAAACATTTTGAAAGATTGGCTTTATAGTCCTAACCAATAGAAAACTCGGACCTCCTCTTTTGTTTTTATTTTTTCATAAAACTAAACGTCATCGCACTGGAGATAAATGTTCATTTAGAGGAGCTCTTAGTAATTTTAAGTATAATCGGTACCTTTCCCTAATCTAAAAACTTAACTATGAGTATAATAACTATAAATGTTTATGATAAAGATGCATTGATAATAAAAAACCCAGATACTATCATAGTTAAAGGAAAGAATTCAAGCTGAAATTTAAGCAAAGTTTGCCAGAGAAAAAAAATCAACATTAAAAATTTGAAAAGCAACAGACATAATCCAATAAAGTTCAGAGCCAAAAACAAGCAAATCAGCTCCTCTTTGTTCAACAAATCTACCAAAGGACTTCATTTATCGGTAAGAATATCCATCCTATTAGGGTGAAGCACCTTAAGCTGATTTTCCAAGTATTTGGTGCTTCTATCTAATCCTACAATTTCTTCATCAAGATGTTCAAGCCCTGTGTTCTCCAATGCTGAGTTTGGTCCTGCAGTAGCAACTGGTTCAGTATCGGCCTCTGCAGCAGCTTCGTCTTCAACATCTTCAATTACAACAACCACATGCAAATGTGAGCAAATAAGAGCCTAAAATATGTAACAAATATCCGCTCATCACCTTTAATCTTAATGGTGTTGACTTAAAAAAGGTCTTCTTTGGACAAAGTTTAGCTTTGACATCTTGAATCCCTCAAGAAAGGCTTGGGATGAATTCATCAGGGAATGGAGAGACTCATGGAAGATTTCTCCGCAAGAGGAGTCTTTGACCCCTTCAGTGATCACCCGATGGCAAAGAAAAAGTGTTGAATGAAGTAAAGGTTTTTTATTGATTAACATTCACATTAATGAATTATGTAGAGTCTTTCTTATGAATGTATAATTTCTAATAAAGTAATCAAAGCAATGTTTTGAGAAGCAAATACCTTGTATTATGAAGGTTTATTCTATCATTTTGTGTACAAGTTTTCAAAGTTCATCCCCAATGCTGCCCTTGTAAAGAATCTGTTTTAAAAATTGTTGGCTTTGTTTACATAACAATCAACTATTTTTAAAGACAAATCCTTCTTAAGGTTATAGTAGCTTGAATAAAATTAACCTTGAAGGCAAAGTTGACCACCTTGAAGATATGCGAGCTTGAATAAGATAGCCTTGAAGTAGATGTGATATTGGATCCAGCCATCTGTCTAGGTCAAAAGATTCCGTCAAAAAGTGTGAGGGTTTGGGTAAAATATAAATTCGAAAAATGAGTTTGACAAAAAAATAAAGCTAGTTTTCTAAATGGGTTGGACATTAGAAAAATTTTTTTACTCGGTTCGCCCAAATTTGCCTAAAATTTTTTTCCTGTTGTTGTTTATTACTGTTTTGCTATCATTTTGTTATTATGTTGCTACTATTTTATCGTTATTGTTTGTATATTATATAACTCTTGTTTTATTATTAATTTTGCTTACTAATATATAACTATCTTAGTGTTATTTAAGTATAAAGATTTTTTTAATGTATTTTCAATTTGTTGGAAAACAATTATTTTAATGTATTTAGTGTATTTGATGCATTATATTTTTTAAATTTCTTTTTATATAAAAAATAAGATAAAAATTTTAATATGGGCAGGATGGACCAAGGGTTTAGCATTTTTTTATCTGAGTCGAGCTTAGTCAAAATTTTAAGTTCATTTTTCGAGTCGAATTAAACTTCAAATAAAATTTTACATCAACCCAACCCATGATCAAGTCTATTTTAAAAGTATAGAAGATTAAATAAAATAGCATCTTGGTATCTATTATCTTTTGATAAAACTTCATAGTATTTGTTAACTTTGTAGTCCGAAAAATTTATTATTTTTGACATTTATTTTAATTACATTTTGTTTCTTTATTAAAATTTCATTGATTGTAATAAATTTTAACATTCCATTTTTGGAAATATAATTGTTAGAAAAGAAAATTTTGAAAAAATAAATAAATAAATAGAAAATAGTACACTTTTGCCGACGGCAGAACAGCTGAATCTGTCAGTAAATGTCTTGAATAATTATAAAATTAAAAAATTTAACTTTTACTGACGGAAAAGCTGTCAATATAAAGTTTAAAGGTCAAAACTGAAAATTAGTGGTCATAAATAAGATATAAGGTAAAAAGAGATATATTGACAGAGAACCTCCGTCGCTATAATCCTATACTGACGAAATTTTACCATCGGTAAATGGCATTTTTTTGTGTTTAAAATTGATGAGATAATTTTGTGGGAAGTGATTGTAACGAGATTCAATTCAAACACTCATGCAAGAGACTATAAGTTGTTAAATTATGTATAATAGTGTAACCATGATTTAAAAAGAAAATAAAATGTTGATTTAAAAATTATTTTTTAATTTAAATTCAAATTTGAAGTAAATAGGTTGAATTTTACGAAATTCTAAGATTTGATTAATACGTAAACTATTAAAATTGTCACTTTTGTTTCCCTCAGGTTTTATTTTTGTCACTTATGTTTGAAATATTATGTTTTAGTCACTTATGTTATCGTGTTGTAACATTTTGGTCACTAAGCGTTAATTGCCATTGACGGTGTAACGGTAAATTGACGTGACACGTTAAATCATCATTTCCAACGAAAATTTTAGGTTAAATTATACAATTGGTCCCTATTTTTTTTCGTTTTGAATAATTTAATTTTTTTCTTTTACGTTAAAAGAGATGGAGAAGGGAGGAAAATAGAGGAAGAAGTAGAAAAGAAAAGAATGAAAAAAAAAAGGGAAAGTTAAATGAACTTAAAAGAAAAAAATTGCTCAAAACGAAAAAATATAGGGACCAATTGTATAATTTAATTTAAAATTTTTGTTTGAAATGATGATTTAACATGCTTCACTGTTAACTATAATTAACGGCTCAGTTACTAAAATGTTACAACACGTTAACGTAAGTGACTAAAACGTAACATTTCAAACATAAATGACTAAATGTAACCTGAGGAAAACTAAAGTGACTATTTTAATAGTTTATCCTTTGATTAATTAATACAAATAACAAAAAAAAAAAAAAAAAAACAATTTATTCATAAAATAATGTAAAAAAAAAAATAGCTCTCAACAACCTTATCACAATGAGGAGTCATTTTCCAATTAAGTTAGTGCAATATAAAAAGGACCACAGAAATTGAAAAAACATATAATGTTAGAAATAAAATGATTTAACATTGCCTTTCAACAATCACATCTCTCATTCTTTGGATAAAATTGACACAAATGGTCCCAAAAAGTTGCAATAATTTTCTTCCCTTTCTTTTTAGTTTTTCTTATTTGGGTTAATATCTCTTTTGGTCTATATATTATAGTTAAATTATCACTTTGATGCCTGTAATTTTTTTTTATCAGTTTGACCCATTTATTATCATTTTGTATACTACCCATTACCGTTAAAAAAACTTTAAGCCTATCACATAGCAACATGTGGACAACTTAATTTCCACATAGGATATCCTAGTAATTTATTTGTTTAACTAGGATATAGTGGCTAAAAGAGGGAATAAGCCTTTTTTTTTTTTGGGATAAACTATGAAAATAGTCACTTTTATTTGTCTTAGATTACATATTAGTCACTTATGTTTGAAATGTTACGTTTTAGTCACTTACGTTATTCTTTTTGTTACGAAGTGGTTACTCTACCATTAAGTTCCGTTACCTCCCTAACGACGGTCCTACGTGGCAGTCCAAATTAAATTTATTTTATTAAAAATCTATTTTCATCCCAGTAACTGAACATCTAACTTGGCATTTAAAACTCATTTGGACTGTAATTTAACTATAATACAAAAACTAAAAAAGGTATTTTTGTTCCAAAATTAATTTTTCTTATTAATTAGGGTAGGTTGCAAACCTAACTGAAATGGCAACCAATTTACTGCAATTCATAAATAGATTGGCCCCTAATAACATGACTTACATCTAACTAGTTTAATTCAACAGTGGGTCCTATTTCAAATTTTTTTTTAGTAATCTCGTTATAGATTTTGATCATTTTTTTTTGATACAATGTCTAGAATTACCTATAGTTCCTCTTCAACTCATAAATAAAAGATAATACTCTTCAATACACTCGAACCCACGTCCTTCTATATTAACAACAATACACATATCAATGGAGTTAATACTCCATCGGCTCAATTGTTTTATTTTATTTATTTAGATAACTTTATATGCAATTTATTTTTTCCTTGTAAAAATTATGAAATTTCCAAATATTTTGTCAAACTTTTCATTGTCACCGTAGGACCCCCCTTTCGCCACCATTTGTGTACCACAGTCTCACCCAACAAGTTGAAAAGGAGATAATTTTAAAAAAATCTTTAGGTGTTGTTATTGGATGATTCTTATTTGATAAATTGATTTTCGGGTGAATTATTAAATTAAAAATAAATTAAATAGTAAATAAATTTTTAAAGTTTCATTATTACAATTGAAGTAAATACAATACAAATACAAATACATGTATATATATAATTAATTACAACGTAGAATCAAACTAGTACAAAATAAAATAGACAAAAAATCAAAAAATTGATGAAACTGAAACCCATATATTGTAATCGAACACGATAGAACACAAAACCTAAATATTAAATACTCAAGACTTTCGCATTAACCAATAAAATCAATATCTCATCGATAAATATTAAATAAATTTTCAATATAATAAATAATTAATTATGTATTTAACTTAATATATGATTACCAGGTGAAATTTTAAATCTGAAAGTTTGTAAAAATAGTTTTACAAAGAAAAAAATATTACTGATTTAATCTTTATTTTTACCAATTTTGAATAGTTTTTTACCGGTTGATCTCAATAGAATCTACGTACAAAAAAGTCTAAGATAATATAATTTTGGTATAATAATTTATTTGTCTCTCCGACTTTATAAAATAAAATTTATTTTAATTTTTCATTTAATTTTTCCTACCATGTCAAATGAAAACACGTCCTACTTGACGTGCTTTTAGGCAACGGTAAGATTTCCTACAGTCCAAAATTCCAATGGACAAATTATTTCTATCGGATAAAAATAGCTAGTTTATTTACTATATAAACCCAAGACATTTTCTCCATTTTGCATTCAAATCCCATTCTTCTAATTCTCTCAACTCTTTTAATTCATCCATTCTCTCAATTCTCTAAAGTTTTTAGTTCTCAATTTTAAAAGATAATTTCTCTAATTTTTTTAATTTTATATTTCTTAATTTATTTGTTTTTATTTGATTTTTATAATGGCAATTTCTCTAATTTGTTTTGATGATACGTACATTTCCTGCGTCCAATTGCAAATAGTAAGAAAATATTTCTAAATTTTAATTGTAATTAAGTTCATTATTAAGTTGTTAACATTATTAAAATTACAATTTCTTTATATTTATATAATCAGGCCGAAGATAGAATTTTAGAGATGCACATCCACAATTTATCTATGAGGGCATCACGTGTAATTGAAGATGACTTGCAAGAGGTGGGAATCTTGCACGTGTCTCTTATGCTCGGGGGGTGTAAATTGGATCCCACACTTATTAGCGCATTGGTGGAAAGATGTAGACCCAAGACACACATTCCATCTTCCATGCAACGAGTTTACAATCACACTTGAGGACATAGAGTTAAAACTCAATTTATCAATCGATGGGCCAGTAGTTACGGGGGCAATGTATGTTGGCTATTGGAATGGCATTTATGATCCACTACTAGGCAAGGTGTCGGAGAAGTTTTTTGGTAGCCGAATAAAGATGAACTGGTTGGAAAAAAATTTCAATTATCTCGAAAACTCCGCAAGTACCCTTGAAAGACAATAATACACCCGAAGTTTCATTCTGAGGTTAATCAGGGGTATTCTAATGCCCGATAAATCTCGAAATCTGGTACATCTAAAGTGGCTACTACAAGTCATTGACTTGAAGGAAGTGGGGCGACTCAGTTGAGGATCAACTGTGTTGGCTACACTGTACCGAGAGATGTGTCAGGCAACGCAACAACAAAAAATTAAAATTGATGGTTGCATACTCCTTTTGCATTCATGGGCATGGTTTCGACTACCATTTTTATGTCCCCAAGTGAACGCCCCTTATCGATTCTCATTCATAACAAGGTAAAATTCATTTGATAATATAATTATCATAATATTGAATCATTATTATATTTTTGAAATAACATATTATTTGAATAAGTGGAACAATGGGGCAAGCCATGTGGGTATAATGGACAAGCTCAAAGATATCCGGCTACTGTTAGATCAATGATCGGAAGCGGAGGTTAGTTTTTGAATTTTTCAATTATAAAATATTTACACAAGGATTTGAAATTTAATATTAGGTAGATAACAATATTTATAATTTCATACTATAGTTTGAATGGATGTCATACGCTAATCGAAAATTCAAGAATGCATCCCGGTCGAATTTTTGGCCAATTGTAATATTTGGCACATCAAAATGCTATTGATAGTTTTCGTGATTATGGAGTTGCATGAATATTACCAAGGATGCATCAGTTCGGGTTTAGGCAAACTATTATGCTATCACCTTAGGACCTCGAAGAACTACACAAGGTCGACTTGTAAAGGAGGACCGATGAAGATTGGGTGAAATTCCACGAGAAATATATTAACATTTGGGAATATAGGTACAATTTCATACCTATGCGCGACCCTATTCTTGCATCAAAATTGGCGACCTCTTCGGACTACGGTTTAGACATTTCGACAAGTCATACCTTATCCAAACTCATGAAATTTTTTTGGAATCCGGATAACTTTCAAATATCCCAATTGGTACATTGTTCGTTTTTATTTCTCAATTCTTCCCCTCCCCCCGATTTTCTATATAAAGGGGTTTCGTTCCCCTTAATACATCATCTCTCTCGACCACAATCCTTAAACCCTAAACAATTCTTTCCTAAAATTTTATATTTTTTGGTTGAGTGTTGAATTTTTTGGATGGAAAGATTTATTTGTGTTTAAGGGAGACAATATGATAGTTTTAAGGTGTATTTGAGTACACAGTGGTGCAGTGGCACTAAAAGACCTTTACATTTCATTTGCAGTGTGGGGATTGAATCATCACCTTAGAAGCCTGGCACATTACAACTCAGCCTTCCGTTCACAGTGGTTATACGGTCATGAGTTGAAGTATAACTAGGGCTCCCGATTGACCGTGGTTATGAGGTCATGGGTTGGATTATAACTCGGGAGCCTAGTCAACGGTGGTTATGCAGTCACAGGTGCAAATTTCATGATACTTGAAGATGATGCTTTATAAACCCGATACATAAGTTTGAAACCATAATTTTTGGGAAAAACTAATGGGTTTTCTAATATAATCAGATTATTCTTTTTCTGCATCTCCACCAAAACAATATCCTTAACCTCCCTGTTCAAAACCTATGATAGAGTTAGGGGCAAGAGGACTTTCAGGAGAGGAGTGACTATGATGCTGAAAAAAAGCTTAAGGTTTTTTCGGGGCGACAATAGTTGTTGTAATTAAAGAAATCATTAATAACTACAATCATTGTCACCTTTACTCGAGTTTTAGCTTCTCTCTACTGCCACAGTCACTCCCCTTAAGAGTAATCTTTCATCTAACTATGTCATAAGTTTTGCACAATTAGGTTTAAGATATTGCTTTTTGTGGAGATGAAGAAAAAGAATAAGTTGATTACACTAGAAACCCCCTTTGTTTTCCCTACGATTATGCTTGTAAGCTTATGTATCGGGTTTATAAAGCATTCTCTTCCAGCATCATAAAACTTGAACCCATGACCGCATAACCACTGTCAACTAAAATCCCTAGTTATACTTCAACCCATGATCATATAAGCATTATGAACTTGAACCCTGAGTTGCAATATGATGGGCTTCTAAGATAATGGTTTCATCCCGACACGACAAATGAAATATGTGAATCTCCGAGCGCTATCACATCACCATCAACTCAAATATATCTTTAAGCTAATCACAATGTCTACTTCAAATACAAGCACAAATAAATCTTTCTCCTCAAATTTCTAACCGTAAACCCTAAAAAGAAAAACCTTAAACATCAAACAAAAATACAAAACTTTAAACCCTAAAAAACCCTTAAATCCCAAAAAAAAAAAGATCAAGGAGAGAGAAACTAAAAATGCGTCTTGTTGGACACATTTTCTTTATCTCTCCGAAATCAACATATTTTCTTAAGTATTTCAGAAATTGATCTCAAACCCTATTTTCTTAAAAAAAAATTGACAATTTCTTCAAATTTAACCTATATATATATTTCTATTGAATATATTTTATTTAAGTAAAAAAAGGCTTATCAAGCGGCACAACTCAACAGGTCAAATGACATATCTTATTAAAGAAAAACAAATTTTATAAAAAAACTTTTCAATCATGAATCGGGTCAGCAAAATCGGCCCTCCAATTATTCTTAAAAAGATATCAAACCCCCAGTTTTGCCCAAGAAATTCACTCTGCCTAAAAATGAAAGGAGAAAATAAAAGGGAGAGGTGGGGCCCCGGCTTTTAACTAAATAAAAAGGATGAGCAACAGCTGTTATAAATTCCTGAAATGTTGATTTGTCTTTTCCATATTTGATAAATATATCATTCTGTGCCCTAATTATTACTCTCAAAATAATAATAAATGGAAAAGGCAATTCTCCACCTCCTCTTTGCTCTTCTTTTTATCCATCCATCCAACCAGCCAACCCCTTTTTTTTTTTAAAAAAGACTAATAATAAAACCCTGAAGATTCCAGTGCAAAAGAGTACACAACAGGTATTTAAGTAAAAAAAGAAAAAAAAAAAAAGGTAAAATAAGACACAACTTCTTTGATATTGACATTTGACAGGCAGAGCCCCACAACAGACAATAATAGAGTAATAAATTCCCCTACATTGTTAAAAACTAGACTTTTATGTCTCCTGCAGTTCAAAGATCTATTTGAAAAGTAAAAAAATTTGGATAAAACTATAAATTTGAAGAATGAATTTTGGCAAAAAAAATGACTTTGGATAAAGTTTTTTTTTTATCCCAGACCAACTCGAATTCATAAAAAAAAAAAAAAATCTATTATTTTACTGTTATATTTTTTATTTTTCATATTATTTTGCTTTCATTTTACTATTACATTGTTATTATTTTATTGTTAATTTTATTATTATTTTAAAAGTATTTATTTATTAAATTGTATTTATTTTAGTGTTATTTAAATATAAATTTTTAAAATTTATTTTAATTTGTTAATAAATATTTATTTTAATATTTTTAGCGTATTATATTTTTTAAAAATAATATAAAAATTAATACGATCGATCAATTAAATTTAAATTTTAACATTTTTATCCCGGTCAAGACCTAAAGTTTTATCAACACCATACCCAACTTATAAACAGATTTAATACAAACCCATTATTATTATTATTGGTATAATTACTTTTTGCTCTTTAATGTTATAGAATATTCAGTTTAATTTTTAAAACTTTAAAATTATGTTGTTTATTAAAAGATGAATAAAAATTCACTTACGTTATTCACACGTGTATATCGCATCAATAATTAATTGTTAATCTACATCAATTTTTTCACATAATTTAATAAATAATACAAATTTTAAAAAATAAATAAAAAAGTTAAAATCATTTTTTAAGTTATTATGCTCTCTTTTCTTTTTTCCATTGAAAGCTGTGAGTAAATAGCTGGATCTTGTCAAGGGCCAAAAACGAAGAGGAAGAAAGGGCTACTTGTAGGATAAAGAAAAGGTTCATATATGCTGGGTGGTGGTGGCACAACTGCTAGTGTTAGCAGCGGCGGTGGTCGTAATGGAAGCAATGAAGCTGCTGCTGCTGTTGCTGTTGCTGTGTTTGATACCAACGACGGCAATAGTAACAATTCCGGTGAAGATGATAGAAGCAAAATTGATGAAGGTGACCGTTCTTTTGTAGGTAACCGATGGCCGAGGCAAGAGACTTTGGCACTTTTGAAAATAAGGTCTGATATGGATGTTACCTTTCGTGAAGCTAGCGTTAAGGGTCCATTATGGGAAGAGGTTTCAAGGTCATTATTATCTTTTCTTTTTTAATTTTTTTTCTTGCGGGTTCGTGTAAGTTTGATGAGTAGAGATCTGAGTTTATTTTATGTACAAATGTCAGGAAACTAGCAGAGCTTGGTTATCATCGAAGTGCCAAGAAATGCAAGGAGAAATTCGAGAATGTTTACAAGTACCATAAGAGAACTAAAGATGGACGAAGTGGTAAGGCCGATGGTAAGACTTACCGGTTTTGTGATCAGTTAGAAGCTTTTCAAAACCAGCCTTCCATTCAATGGCCACCACAACCGCCAATGGCAGCAGCAGTTACTATAAATCAGTCCATTTCGGCAGTTCAAATGTCGAATTCTACTTCTTCGTCGACTTCATCTGATTTAGAATTACAAGGTCGTAAGAAGAGGAAAAGAAAATGGAAGGATTTTTTCGAGAGGTTAAAGAAAGAGGTGATTCAGAAGCAACAAGTGATGCAGAAGACATTCTTGGAAGCAATTGAGAAACATGAGCGTGAAAGAATTGTCCGTGATGAAGCTTGGAAGGTACAAGAAATGTCAAGATTAAATAGAGAAAGAGAGATATTAGCCCAAGAAAGATCAGTAGCAGCAGCCAAAGATGCAGCTATAATGGCCTTTTTGCAGAAATTATCCGAGAAACAAAACCTGGGGCAGTCACAAAATAGTCCATTACCGCCACCGGCAGTGGTTCCTGTGGCGGTTGCTCCACCACCGGATAATGCAAATCAAATTCAAACCCATACACCAAGTTCATCAAGATGGCCTAAAGTTGAAATCGAAGCATTGATTAAGATAAGAACTAGCCTTGATTCTAAATACCAAGACAATAGTCCTAAAGGACCATTATGGGAGGAGATATCAGACGGAATGAAAAAGCTTGGTTACAATCGGAACGCCAAAAGATGCAAAGAGAAATGGGAGAACATAAATAAGTATTTCAAGAAGGTGAAAGAAAGCAACAAGCAAAGGCCGGTTGATTCAAAACATGTCCCTACTTTCACCAACTTGATGTTTTATATAGAGAAAAGAACAAACATGACTGTTCTTCCAAATCCAACCCCTTGATGGTACGCCCAGAGAAGCAATGGCCGCCTCCTTTAGAGCCCCATCAACAACACCATGATACTATAATGGAAGACATGATGGAAAGTGATCAAAACGATGATGAGGAAGAAGATGAAGGAGGTAGCTATGAACTTGTAGCTAGCAAACCAGTTTCAATGGGCACAGCTGAGTGATGTCAGAAGGAAACCACTGAAATTTCATTTGGCCACATGATAGTCAGATAAATGCCAAGAATCAACAGCTAAGTGGGTCAGGATCCGGCTAATGGTGAATTGAACTTTTATAGGTGAGCACACGTTGGGGGGGGGGGGATTTGTAGCATATAGTAAGAGGTTCATTATTATTTATTTTTTTAGATAAATGAAAAAGTTGAGAATCCCATTCCTCATAATAACAGACAGGGAAAAAAGAGGCCTAGTGCTGTATATTTTTCATGTTCATTTTCTTGTTGATGGTGGTGTAAATGTGAGAAATGGTAAACTTTTGTACTGATTTGTATCAACTGCATCCGCTTTATAGCTTAGGTACCGTTCTCTATGAGATTGTTGCTAAGTTCTTGGCTAATAGATTAGTGCATGCCATAGATTTATGTATTGATATGTCTCAAAGTGCTTTTTGTTTTTAGCCATCTGATTTTAGGTAACATATTGTCCAACATTGAGCAAAGCTTATGAACCTATTGAATATGATATGTTTTGGAAAATGTAACACTAAATTGGATTGGTTTGATTATGGATTGAATGTTATTTTCTTATTGAACCTAATCGTGGCTTGAGAAGTAATGTAAAAGCTGACGGTTATATTCATGGACGACTACAAAGAAAATGCACTTTTAAGCGGCATTTTTTGGGCATTTAGCGGCGTTTATAAGCGCCACAAAAGTATTTATGCGCTTTTCTAAGCGCCACAAAAACGCCGCTAATACAATCGCCAAAATTTTATGGCGCTTATAGCGCTTAAAAACGCTAAAGATCCCGACTTTTAGCGGCATTTAGTAATAAAGCGCCGCTTAAAACCATGGTCTTTAGCGGCGTTTTTGAAAGTTAGGCCTTTAGCGGCGCTTTCCTAAAAAACGCTAAAAGTCGTGCCTTTAGCGGCGCTTTCCCAAAAACGCCGCTAAAAGTCAAGGTTTTAGCGGCGCTTTCCTTAAAAAATGCTAAAAGTCAGAGCCTTTAGCGCGCTTTCCAAAAAACGCATAAAAATTTCTTGACATTTAGCGGCGCTTTTGTACAAACACCGCTAATTTGTATGATTTAAAAAATAAAATTTTTTCAATATTATACCCTCCCGCACTAAAACCAACCAATAACAAGATATAATTCCAACGCAAAACAAAGAATTTAGCATAAAAATCACAATCAATACATTAATTCTAAATGATACTTGAAATTTAATAAATTAAATGAATGATAATCGAAAATATTGTAACAATAATGTTAAATGTAATAATGTCAAAACTTCTTACAACGAAAAACTAAATGTCTAAGATGGCGGTTTCACGATCATCAAACATCTCGTGATCATATCTCAAGTTTGTCTTTGGAGCTCTTCAGATTTTCTCGTTTCGCTCGCTAGCATCGATCTTGCCTCGCCTCTCTCGCAATCGCCACGCTTCTCATTCTGTCTTGCCTCCTTGCTTGTGCTGCTTGCAAGATCCGCTCTAAGTATTCTTGGAGTTCTTCATATTTTCTTTGAACATCGACAATTTGTCACTCTCGCTCAACTGCTTTCTTGCATCCGAGCTATCTGGTTTTGTAGCCTCGAACTTCAAAGACGAGATTGACCGGAAGGCATGTATCTTTGGAGGCGGATCCAAAATATTGGGTCTGGGTAACACCGGATCTTTTAAATCGAACCCACCATACCTTTCAAGACTAAAAACATCGGTGATAATTCTATTAAAATATACTAAAGATTAGCGAACTATCGATCAAGCAATGCAGACCTTTCGGGACCCAAAACATCCGTAATAATTCATTATCAATCTCCTCAAAATTAATCAGAACTATCAATCAAGCGGTACCGCTTCATACTCGCCTTCTTCTCCTTTAGTTTATCCTAATAAATCAATGAAAGAGTTAGAAATGAAATATATAAATAAGAAAGAATGCAACATAATTGAACATTATAAATTTAAAACTATAAACGATGAATTAAACTATTATAATTAAACGGTAGAAATATTTATAAAAAAATTTATTAAGTAAATATACCAAAATTTCTCGCAACTTGGATGTCATCGGAGATCCATCCTTCTTTCTATAGTAATGTCAAAAAGTCAACGCGTCCAACTTTTGACCAATAAGTTTCCTACATTTTAGCGTAAAAATATAATTTAATAGTATAAAGTAATTAATATTTGATGTAATTAATAAATTATAATACCTCGTCGTCCAGTACACAAGCAAAACTTCTAGAACCCGCCGTAATGCGTGAATTTCTTTTGCATCTGCCGCTTATTCCAACTCGTCATGGTCCTACATAATGCAATTTGAATTATATATATAGTAAATACTAAAACCAAATAATTTATACGATTTTAGATGTACGTAATACCTCTCCTTTTTTGAATTCCAAAATTTAACTTGATCTTCCCATTGGTACCTCAACATTCCGGTGGAACATTTCTTAATTTTTCGTCGAGGCTTATGTCTTTCTTAAAATATTGTTTTTGAGCGTGCTTTTATTGTCTCTCCATTTTTACCCAATGTCTTCTTAACATAGTCATCGAGACCTTTAAATTAAATCTACCTCAAGAAAAAAGTATAAAAGTTAATATAAATGAAAATTAAATTAAAGTATTATAAATTACATTCACGTTTTATTACCTTAATATTTTCGAGGGCCTGATTTTTGTTGGCATCAGGCATGTGATGCCATGATTCGTAGTTAATGGGCAACATATTGGGATTTCGTACTAAAATGACCAAATAGCCTCCTAACAATGAGCTTCAGATCCAACAGTGACCATCATTGTTTCTCCTTACTTTAACACGATCGTTAGGCTCTAAGTCGTATAAATCTTTAAGTAATGTTCATCCCCGACCTCTGCGTCCCACCACCTTCAAATTGAAAAATGATATATTAGTATATTAAAATTGAAAAATGAATCAATAATAAAATTCAACATGCTTGTAAAATAAACTTAACATTACTTTCAAATTCTCCAAGCTCGTCATCTATGTCCGGCAGAGTAGAAGATCCAACAACTGTTTGCTGTTCACTACTATTAGCTTCTTCGGATTTGGAGTTTCATGACAATATTTATATCTCGTAATCGCTCTTCTAGGCATTTTCCCGCAATACACATGAAAATTATATAACATGACCAACATGAAAATTATAATATTACATATAAATAATAAATCATTAAATCTTACTACATCATATTTCGTAAATATCTTCGTCCACATCCTGACGAACCCATTGAAATTGTTGACTAGTACTAGGGATATTTTCAGTTAAGTCTTGTTCTGGAAAAGGCAAAGTTTCGATCTTTCGACTATGTTATCTCTACTTCCACTGCCAATGTCGAAGAAGTCTCTAGGGGTGTTTCGAAGTACAACGTACCAACCCTCATCAATTGGATCTTCCAAGTAAAAAACTTGTTTAACTTGAAAAGAAAAAACATATGGCTCGTCCATCAGTTGTTCTCCGTGTGAATTAATCGAGAGAAATTCACCATTGTAAAGCCATATTAATCGCTTTTAATTCATGAGCCGTATTCACATCACCCAATCACCTCGAAATAGGACAACTTTGCATTTGCCGTAATAATCCAACTCAATGATGTCGATAATAAGTCCGTAATATTCCAAATTTCCTCGACCGGATTCATCCCTAGCACTAGCATAACTTGTAATCGAAGAATTAACAACAATTCCGTAATTTTGGGTTCTTCTCAATCTCTCGCGATACCTTGTATGAAATCAGATCCGTTGATGAGGAAGCCGCTATATCTTTTAACTATTCATTTGGACCTTGTGAAAGCCATTTAACGTCGTCATTTACTTCATTCGACTCTAAACCTATTGAGTCGAAAGTAAATCGAGTAATTATGAATGTTATGAGAAAATATTATTACTTGTCAATGAAAATTTAAATTGCATACCATTTGGCTTAACCATTCATAGAATGATTCTGCGAACAACTTATTAATTTCTCGTCGATTTAATCTTCGAGATCGTGAACGAGCTCTCAATAGTTGTTTGTACTCACTACGGTAAAAAGGTTTTACTTTGTTAGAAGACAAACAAATCATAATTGATGAGTATTTATCAAATTGTAGAACATACTTCGAAATGGTTCCATTGAATCGTGATGAAAAGAACGATCGATGTGCTTGGACCCACGATCTATCGCCTAATTTCGTAATTTCGATCTGCCGATCGGATATCCGAAACTTTGAAATAAATAAGTTTCACCAAATTATGATCTCGTGAGCCCAAGATTTCGCTGGTCTGTTCATTCTTGTTTCAACATCTTCCAAATACCTCGCATGTAAAGTCATACATTCCTCCGCCAAGTATCCCCGGCAATTGATCTTTCCGGATAACGCTTATTACGGCGAGATGACTTCAATTTGGAAAGGAACCTAAACACGATATACAACATTATCAAAAGTTGGAAATAAAGGCATTTAGTGAATGAATGAATATTTTGCAAATAAAGTAAGACCTTTCAATGGGATACATCCATCGATAGAAAACGGTCCACCAAGAAGTGCTTCACGTGGAGATGAATTAACAAGTGCACCATGATAGTGAAGAAGGAAGGCGGAAATATCTTCTAGATTGCATAAAGTTAATGCGGCTCGATCTTGTAGTCTCTCAAGTTCTTGAACATTCAAAACTTTACCACAAATGCCTTTCATTATATTTGATGTTCAATTACAGAGCCATCACCTTTTTCGACATACAACACCGCATAGCAACCGGCAAGAAGTCTTGCATCAATATGTGATAGTCATGTGATTTTAAGCCATATAATCTTCGATCCTTAAGACTCACACATCGCGATATATTTGATGCATACGCATCCGGGACCTTTATATCCTTCAACACCGTACATAACACTTCTTTCTCCATCTTCGACATTGAAAAAATAGCAGGTGGCAACTGATATTTCATATTCGGAAGTGCTCGGGGATGAAGCTCACGCCGAATTCCCATGTGGACTAAATCAAGTCGACTCTGAAGATTATCTTTCGATTTTCCATCGACATTCAAAATAGTCCCAATGATGTTCTCGCAGACATTTTTCTCTATATGCATGACATCAAGGTTATGGCATAAAATCTGATGCTCCCAATAAGGCAACTCGAAAAAAATACTTCTTTTTTTCCACAAGTCCACCTCATTAGGATCGTCCTCTTCATCAGATTCATCATCAGATTCATCCCTAGATCTTCTATTTCTATGCGGGTTTGCCGGTTGATTCATCTTCCCATAAATGAAATTCATATCTTTCAACATTAACAATATTTTGGATCCACCGGTCTGCGAAGGAGCTGATCTGAACTCTTCAGTACCATCAAACTGAGCACTCTGAAATCTAAATGTATAATTTTTCGGTAACCACCGACGATGCCCCATGTAAGAAAACTTCTTCCCATTATATAACCATTGCGAACATGTCTGCACAGCATAACACGAACAAGCATAACGTCCCTTAGTACTCCAACCAGATAAATTAGCATAAGTCGAAAAGTCGTTAATAGTCCACATTAATGCCGCACGTAAATTAAAGTTCTCTTTTCTCATTGCATCAAATGTCTAAACACCAACCCATAGTTATTTTAACTCGTCAACAAGTGGTCGCAAATAGACGTCAATATCATTCCCTACCTTTCTCTCCGTGTATAATCATAGACAAGATAAAAGAAGATTGTTTTATGCAAACCCATGGAGGCAAATTGTAGGAACAAGCACCACAGCCAAGCATCAGACGTTGTGCTCATAAGTTTGTGGTGGTTAAATCCATCGGATGCTAGCCCAAGCCTCACACTCGAGGATCGCTTGCAATTAAAGCTTGGAAATTTGGAGTCAAAACATTTCCAAGCTAAAGAATCGCAGGATGCCTTAACAACCCATCATCGGTTTGTCCATCACGGTGCCACGTCATTGATTCGACTGTCTTCGACGACATGAAAAGTCGTTGAAGCCTCGGTATAAGGGGAAAATACCGTAAAATCTTAACTGGCTGCTTCTTTGACTCTGTACCGTGTTCATCCTCGTTATCGTCCTCTGTATTTCTATTAATCCAACGGATTGGCGCATACATGACAAAGACTGTTGGTTTATGCGTCGCCCCTATACAACATGCGATCATTTGGGCAATGTGAATTTTGTTGTATCCAAGGCCCAAATCCTTTATCAATTTCTTCATGTCTTTGGAAGATCGAGGATTTTTGCAAGCAGGAACATTTCTTGCGAAACTCTAACAAGATTGTCAACGAAGTTTTCGGTCCACCCCCAAACATTTCAAGTGAAAAGACGAATCTGAATGACAACTTGGAAAATTTTGATCCTCATACGCTTCTTCATTCATTTCACCAAGTAACGTGTAGAACCTCGCCGCTTCTTCATTTGGCTATTCATCCGGTACACTTCTTTCCCCTTCGGTGAAAGTATTTCCTCCAAAATTATGATCATCGGTTGCACCCAAGTCAGGTGGAAATGACCCGAAACCATCACTGCACATATTAAAAGCATCCCGCAACATGTTTTCCATGTTATCGTCACTAACATTCTGATTGAAAGCACTATGAGGATACCCCAGATTCATCGATGAAGATGCTCCACTAGATGTAGACTCGCCATGAAAAACCATATTTTGTACCCCCGGACAAAGCCATCAACAACTAGATGTTCGTAGACCACTTCACGATAATGCCAGTTAATATTGCAACACTTCTTACACGGGCAAAGAATCATATTCTCTTGGCTTGCATTTTGAAATGCGAAATTCAGAAAAGTTTCTACTCCATTTCGATAGCCGTTGCTTACCCTTGACAATTTCATCCAACTCCTATCCATTTCATAGTTGTTGAAGTCTAAAGTTGACAATAAATTATACTACTAAATTGTTAATTAATAATTTATGTAAATAATGCTATGTAATTTGATCTTAAAATTAGGTAAGTTATGTATTCTATAAGATCCATCATACGTGGCATTGTTACACCTAGGAGGATCCATTATATCTAATGATGAGACATAAGGCAACCCGTCAAGTTTCCAAATTTATATACTTTGAATCCTTTTTTAAAAAATTATACAAGTACTATGTAAGTTATGAAGTTTGATCTTAAGGAAAATTATGCAAGTTATGAAATTTAATCGTCAACTTATGTAATTTATGGAATTTGATCTTAAAATTAGGTGAGTTATGTATTCTTTAAGATCCATCATACGTGGCATTATTACACCTAGGGAGGATCCATTATATCTGACAGTGAGATATAAGGCAACCCGTCAGGTTTCCAGCCTATATACTTTGAATCCTTTTTTTTTTTAAATTATACAAGTACTTAATTTAGTTATGAAGTTTGATCTTAAGGGAAAATTATGTAAGTTATGAAATTTAATCGTCAACTTATGTAATTTATGAAATTTGATCTTAAAATTAGGTAAGTTATGTATTCTTTAAGATCCATCATACGTGGCATTGTTACACCTAGGGAGGATCTATTATATCTGACAGTGAGATATAAGGCAACCCGT
Organism: Gossypium rotundifolium; assembly: GCA_025506655.1. Taxonomy (NCBI): domain Eukaryota; kingdom Viridiplantae; phylum Streptophyta; class Magnoliopsida; order Malvales; family Malvaceae; genus Gossypium; species Gossypium rotundifolium. The sequence continues at coordinate 5,937,072 of CP106722.1, read as the reverse complement.
CAAAGTTTCAAATTATATACTTTGAATCCTTTTTTTTAAATTATACAAGTACTTAATTTAGTTATGAAGTTTGATCGTAAGGGAAAATTATGTAAGTTATGAAATTTAATTGTCAACTTAGTTTAAGGTTTAGGGTTTAGGGGTTAAGGGTTTAATAAATGTTATATTATTTTGATATTTAATTTGGTAATTCGTTTAGATCCATCATACGTGGCATTGTTACACCTAGGGAGGATCCGTTATATCTCGACAAGAGATATAAGGCAACCCGTCAGTTTCCAACCTATATACTTTGAATCTTTTCTTAAAATTATACAAGTATTATGTAAGTTATGAAGTTTGATATTAACTTAAAATTAGGGGTTAAGGGTTATATGTTAGGGGTTTAGGGTTAAGGGTTATGGTTTAAGGGTTAGGGTTTAGAGGGTTAGAGTTTAGGGTTTATGGTTTAAGGGTTTGGGTTTAAGGGTTGGAGGTTTAAAATTCAAAGTTTTAAGGGTTAGGGGTTTAAAATTAGGGGTTAAGGGTTATAAGTTAGGGGTTAGGGTTTAGGGTTTAGGGTTTATGGTTTAAGGTTTAGGGTTTAAGTGTTTGGGTTTAAGGGTTAGGGGATTAAGATTCAAAGGTTCAAGGGTTTAGGGTTTATGGCTTAGGTGTTAGGGTTTAGGGTTTAAGGTTTAAGGTTTAAGGGTTTTAAGGTTTATTGTTTAAGGTTTAGGGTTTTAGTGTTTAGGGTTTAAGGTTTGGGGTTTAGGTTTTTAAGTTTAGGGTTTAGGGTTTAAGGTTTGAGGTTTAAGGTTTAGAGTTTGGGATTTAAGGTTTGGGGTTTGAAGTTTGAGTCTTGAGATTTGAGGTTTGGGATTTAAGGTTTGGGATTTGGGGTTTTGAAATGAAAATATGAAAAATACAAAATATATATATCTTATTAAAAAATTTAAAATTACAATATATTTTAAAAATTAAAAGTACTTAATTTTTAAAATATTAATAATATAAAACAATTATAGAAAAATAACAATGAATTATTAAACAAATATAATCTTAAGAGGTAATGTGACCTAATCCTATTAGTGTGTGGGCATTTTTATTTTGCCTTGCATTTTCTTTAAACTTTAGCTAAATTTCTTCTATATTTGCTTCATTTCTTGCTTATGTACCATTTCATGCATTTCGTGTTTTTCAAAGTGCTATGTATATAGTTACGTGTTGTTCTTATGTGTTTGATTGATTTTAGATTGTTGTTACCAATTTTACTTTATTAATATGTAATAATATTTATGTCGAACTAAAAGCAAGCAAGGTTTTATACATGTTAAAGCATTTACTAGTATGAAAGTATAAAAATTTCTAAAAGGCGATTGCACAAACAAAAGGTCATTATTTTAACACAAAACCAAGCCTAAGATTAACAAGTGGAAAGTAAAACTAAGATATGAAAGAACTTACTTTTCGGTGATAACGCAGAACCAAATTGTAACTAAATCAAGAAGCCACTTATCTTTTAGAATTAATGAATTCACGCAAATGCATACAGAATTTGGTTGTATGTAGTGGTAAAAATAAAAATTTGTCATTCAAAATTCCAACACACAACAAGATCATGCGGACCAAACTTCTAACAAATCGATGGTCCAATCGACTTGACAATCAAATCATACCTAATAAGTTCTAACAATACCTCACTCAAGTTGGCTAGCAAAAAAGATCTAAAAAGATATATATATATATATATATAATAACATAAAAGAGTGATGAAATTAACAAATAACAAAATTTATTATATTAAAAAACATTATATTAGCAAGATTCTTAACAACTTTTAGGGGAGAATTAAACCTATGATCTTCAAGGGCACTATAGGTCTTAGTATTGATGAAGGAAGTTATGCACTTCTATCAATGTTCTCATTGGGATGCAACTAAATCGATTAGAACCGGTTTCCATGTAGCACAACTTTCTGCTTACACTTAATAACCTAGGTTATATACATACAACTAAGTTATATACAAATTTCAACTAAGTTATATACAAATCGATTAATAATTTTAATAACTTAATAATATCAAATTTCAACTAAGTTATATACATACAACTAAGTTATGCCTAAAAGTAACCTAGGTTTAGATCAGATGTCAAGTGATTTTGATAAACCATAGAATCAATACATGTTTTAGACTATAGATAATGATATTCAAATACATGGGGTTTGATTTGGTTCTTGTTGAATTCTCAATTTCTTTCCAGCCGTCAAACCTATCGAAGAAAGATTAAGAAGGTAAACAAAAGAAAAAACAGAATGATATAAATAAAAAAAAAACCTAAATCAAAAAACTATCTGTTTACAAATTACTGATTAAAAGAAAGTGTTACCTTTAAGAAACTTGTGTTGATAAAGGGAGAAAAGACTGAAACTCCTATTCGGCGAGAATAACCATGAAACCGCAAAAAAAAAAACAAATTGGGCTTCTTACTGGGAAATTTGGGATTAGGGAAATTGAGTTCGGGGAGGGAAACAGATTGGGAACGATGGGGAAAATTTGGGATTAAGGAATTTGAGTGTGGGGAGGGAAACAGATTGGGAACGATGGTGAAAATTTTGGGAAATTCTGAGTATGATTTTGGGGAAAAAAATCGGGGTTAAATAGTGGAAAGGGATTAGGGGTTCGTTGTTTCTGAAAATTTGGGGAAATTTTTTAGGGATTAGGGGAAAGGGATTTGGGGAGAGATTTCGATGGGGGGGAATTCTCTGTTCTTTCGCCTTTTTGTTTAGGGTTATAGCAGATGGAACAAAACGACAATGTTTTGAAATAAAATCGAATCTTTCATGCGCTTTTTATATAAAACGCCACTAAAATAAATGACAAAACGAAGTCGTTTTTGTAAATGACTATAAAACGCAGAGAATAACGGCGCGTTTTGTAAATAGTTACTATATTCGCGGCGTTTTAAAATAAAACGCCAAGAAACTGTAAGCCTCTGCGGTGTTTTTCTATAAACGCCACTAAAATCAAATAACAAAACGAAGTCATTTTGGTAAACGCCTAAAATCTAAGCGAATAACGACTCGCTTTTGCAAACAATTAATATATTTGCGGCGTTTTTACTTAAAACGCCAAGATAACACAACATTTTGCGGCTTTTACTTATAAACGCCACTAAAATCAAATAGTAAAACGAAGTCGTTTATGTAAATGCCTCAACAAACTAAGCATAATAACGGCTTTTTTTGTAAACATGTAATATATTCAAGGCGTTTTAACATAAAACGCCAAGAAAACATTAAGATTTTGTGGCGTTTTTAAAAACGCCACTATAAACAAATAAAACACATCATTTTCATTGCTTTTGGATGTAACGCCATCGAACATAAGCTTCAAACGGCGTGCTCCAAGTTTCCCATTTATTACTGCGCTTTTAATAAAACGCCACTATTCCTAACTTATTATTATTTTTTAATTTATTTATAAATCTTTTATAGTTTTGTATATATTTTATAAAATTAAACATTCAAATATATATACATATATTTTTCCTAAGTTTTTAGGTTTTTATTTTTATGTTTTTAATAATAAATATCAAATTAATGTAATTAATGTGTAAAGTTAAGGGGTTAATTTTGTTGAATTTTTAAAATTACGATTAAATTGCTAGAATCTACAAATATTAACTTTAATTAATCTAGTTAAATAATAAGCGAGAGGATGGAAGAGTGCAACAAAAACAAAAATTCCAAAATATGAAGTATAAAAAGTTTAAAAACTTTGAATAATTTTGGTTTGAATTGAGGTCATATGTCTTAAACCCTAAAACCTTAAATCCTAAAATCCTAAACCCTAAACCCTAAACCTTAATCCTAAACTCTAAACCCTACACCCTAAACCTCAAACTCTAACCCCTAAACCCTAAACCATTATCATAACTCAGTAAACTATCATCCCCAACCCCTAACCCTTAATTAACCCTAACCCCTAACCCTTAACCATTAACCTTTAAACACATAAAACCCTAAACTTTAAACCACAAACTATACACCATAATCCCTAAACATTTAAAATAGTAACACTTAATTAACCTTACACCTTAAATTGTATATGTTAAACCATAAACCCTAAACTATAATGATAATTAATTTGATATAATAAAATTAATATACCTATTTTACAATTATGTAAGAAATTATTTAATATATAAATTAATAGAGACTAATTACTCTAAACACTAAACCTCTATCCTATATATCTCATAAACCCTAAATCACACAACATAAACCCCTAACCCCTAACTCTTAACCATTAACCCATGAAACCTTAGACTTAATTTAAACCACAAACTACACACCATAATCCCTAAACATTTAAAATAGTAACTCCTAAACCTTACACGTAAATTATATATGCTAAATCATAAACCTTAAACTATAATGATAATTAATTTAATATATTAAAATTAATATATCTATTTTACAATTATGTAAGAACCCTAACCCTTAACCCATGAAACCCTTAATACCAATCATATATACCCAAAAAACTTTAACATTATTTGCGGCGTTTTCCCAAAAGCGCGCTAATGTTCAGACTTTTAGCGGCGTTTTCAAAAAGCGCCGCTAATGCTCAATTTTTAGCGGCGTCTTCCCAAAAGCGCCGCTAATGTTCAGATTTTCACATGCGCTTCCCAAAAGCCGCTAATGTTCGGACTTTTAGCGGTGTTTTACAAATAAACGCGGCAGAATCTCATTTTTAGCGGCGTTTATTATCAAAACATCGCTATTGATCTTTTTTTTTTGCGGCGTTTCCTTTCAAAAGCCGCTAATGTATAATATTTGCGGCGTTTTTATTTAAAACGCCGCTAAAAACACCGCTAAAAGTATGTTTTGCTGTAGTGACGGATCCAAGATTTTATTTTAAGGGGGTGAAACTTTTAAATCTAAACTGACCTTTTTTTAAGGTAAAAAAGTGTCTGTAACATCCCAAAAATGGGGCTATTTGGATTTAATTATTTTCCTTATGTATAAATCTACTGTGTCATTATTTATGGAATAATAATGATCAATTTAAGGTCGTGTGTTGGCTCGATTTGGTAGGAAATTTTAGTTTTTTAACTTTTAAGGTAGGAGCCTTAACAAGAGGGTGTTATAAGAATAAATAAGGAGCTTTTGACATAAAATAAGCTTAGAATAAGTGGCAAAGGAAGGGCCACTTGGGGCTACACTTGACGCCATCAAGAACAAGGGAGAGCCTTGGTTCGAGTCATGAATTCTCCTTTTGGCACCTTGTTTGGACGGCAACAAGAGAGAGAAATGCTCAAATTTTATTTCATTAATAAAGGATAATATGAGCATTTTAAATTGGTTTTTTAATTGTTTAATTCTAAGGATAATAAGGGTGATATTAGTTTATTTAGATAAACAAGATAATAGGTGATAATAAGGAAATTATTTGGATTATTAAGAGATTATTTGATTATTTGGGAATTAATAGATTTTTATCTAAGGATAATTAGTGATAGTCAAGGATATTATGAATTATTATTGGATTATTTTTTCAAAAGATTTGAATTAAATCAAATGAGTGGCGTGAGAGGTTGTAAGTGATTGCGAAATTTAAACACCTCATGGGAGGTGGACTGCAAGGCCACTAGGGGGATGCCGAATGCCTATAAAAGGTTCAACCTTGTCACCTTGTTTGCTTTTTGTCATTTTTGCTAAGTGTCAAATTCTCTTCACACATTCTTTTATCTTTCATTTTACTCCTTTGGCAATAGCCAATTTCTTTTCTACTTCCATACTCCATCTCTCCAAACTTTTCACTCCTTTTCAACTAAAAAGCCCTCTCTACTTCTTTTTGCAAACCCCACATTCAAATTCCTTCCTCTACTCTATAGACTTGGTAAATATTGAAGCAGAGGTAAGAGGTATTAGCCGAATACTATTTTTTTTCTTTTTCCTTCTCTTCTGTGTCTCTGTCGACATCCCTAAGGGGGGGTAAGTGCCGATTTCAATAGTGTATTAACACCCTTGTGAAACCGATTTCTTTCTAGGAAACTCCGGGATCTCAAAGCAGAAAGGCGGATCTTCCATTCCTTAGTTAATCGATTGGTAAGTAGGTGGTAAGGATTTATGGTAAATGGAGTGCTATTCTAGTAAGTCAGTTAATGATTAAAAGCCGAAGGCTATTGGTATTAGTTACTAATCGATGGTGGTTGGCAGAGCAGAACTGGGAATTGAGTCTTGTGATTAGGAATCGAAAGGATAAAGGTAAGGTTCGGGTTCACAGGAATCCTCTCAAATTAATTGGTTTGGCCGAATGGCCCATATCACTAACTCTATTATGGTAGAATATAGGAACAAAGAGATCTAAGGTGGTCGACTCCTTCATTCGGATTTAGATTAATCGTGGTGACAGTGTGTACATACACACATATAATTTGTTAATATGTTGTTGTTGTGAATGCTAACTTGATTTCTATGTAGCATTGATAATATACCATATCGGTATAGTTGGCAATCCGGTAAGTCCACGAAAATGTGTACTTGTTATTTGATGCTTTTGGTAAGCATGATGCATTATTATATGAGATTCAAGTATGTGATTGATGTGGGATTAGTGAGTGGAGGGGCAGATTAATCGTGCCGACGGGCACCGTGTTTTGGTAACACACCGTGACTATATGTCACCAGAGGTTTGGTACCTCCAGAGGTTTATACCTCAATAGCGACTTATCCCCGTGGTTAACACCACCGTGGGTTGGCCCCACTTGAGATATGGGATCGCCCCGCCGGTGATTTGGTATCACACGATGGGTTGGCCCCATCAAATTATCTCAGTGTCCACGGACACCGGTGTTTTGGTAACACATTGTGACTATATGTCACCAGTGGTTTGGCACCACCAGTGGTTTGGTACCACAACGGGGTAGACAGTGGCGTTTGGATGGCTAGGTCGGGAATTAAATATTCTGCATATTTATTGTTATATGTTGTGTATGAAAATATTTTTAAAGCGGGAAGGGTTACATCTCGAGTCTTGGTGACTCACCTTCTCCATTAATTTTTCAGTGATGCTTAGATCGCGACATGGAGCCGGAGGGACTTGAGGAGGCCATGCGGTGGATTTAAAATTAAATGAACTTTAATTTTAGTTATTATAAATTTTGTTATTTGGTTGTTTTATTTTGGATGTAATAAGGCCTCATTATACTTTACTTTAGTTATTTTCTTTTATGTTGGACATTTTGTTTTAATTATAAATTTGAATCACACGCTTTCTAAATTAATTGTAAAAATTTTATCGTGCCATCTGGCACATCCGAAATTTGTATAACAACTTGACTTAATTAAATTTTCGAATTTGGACTAAGTATATTTTCAAGAAGATAACTTCAAACGAGCGTTTTCAACAAAACTTAAGTGGATTTCAAAATGGGTTTCAAAAGTTCCTCTTCGTAACGACCCATATTCGGTCCTAACTTTTGGGCCGGGTTTAATGTTATTAATGTCAATTTTTCTAGGATACACTTTTTTTTAATCAAACAAATCAATTTAATATTTTTTAAAAAGTATGAACCATTTAACTGAAAAAATTAAAAGAAAAAAAGCACACTATATAAAATTAAATATTTCTTTCCAATATGCAAAAAAGAATAACTAATATTATACTAAAATTTTCATAAATATCTTTATAATTCCAAAAATTAAATTAAAAAAATTGGCCTTAGTCCTATTTCTCAATACTAAGCATTCTAAATTGCACCCTCCGCTTTTTATAAGATTGATATCATCAATGAAAGAATCTGTTGATAATTCTCGAGTTATCTCTTTTTCAATGTATGTCACCAAGTTGAAAGAAAATCATACTACGTTCTGTTACGAAGCCTTGTCTTTACAATTTTTATAGTTGAAAATGCTCTTTTTCGAGGTCTTTTGCGTAAGCCAAGAGGAAGATAATCTATATTTTTTTATTCTGTGCTCTTAGTCTTGACATCAAACTCCTTTCTTTTTCACTCGATAGTGTCGGCCCCTTACCAGAGGAAGATAATTCCTTAATAATACATACAAATCAATATACAAGAAAGTCACTAACCATAATAGGTATGGTATGGACCAAATTAATTAATTATGGAATTTTACTTTAAAGTCCATATTGAGCCTCTAAATTTAGTCTTTCAAGGTCCATCATACATTAATATTTGATTATTATTAAAATTATATAATTAAAAATTGAAAATATTATATTAATATAAAGTATAACGTTACGACTTAAGGGGCAAATTATATGAAATATAATTTGGGCAAGGGAGCGAATATTATACAATGTGGAACCAAATTTAAAATACATTATCTTCTTACTATGCTCACATTTAAGGCTTTAATTTTATATTTTAATTTGACAACATTTGTAAGAAAAAATATTTTCAATAATTTAATCAGAATAATTAAAAGTGTTATCTATTTAAATTAGTGATGATATTATAGAAATACAAAACTAGAATTTGACCTAACACAATCTATGTCTTTCACAATCTTTTGTCATTTAATTTGATAAAAGAATTGATAAATTTTTTAAAAAAAATTATTAAAATAAAATTAAAAAATGCAATAAACTATTTAATATTTATTTATTTATTTGAAAATTTAATGTGCAACTTAGCTCCAAGCTCCTTGTCAGCAAATAAACCTTGAAATTGACTGCCCACTCAACTTTGGGCCATGACACTGTGGGTCTGCTTCCTTCCCTTTGTGTTTTCAACCTCTCTTCTCTAGAGGACTCTACCCATCCATTACTAAACACAAGGGTATCTAGGCAAAAAAAAAATTACACAAGGGTATCAAATTGTGATACTCCTTGATTGGCTTCCTGAATTTAAAATTTAATGAAATTCACTGTGTTATTATTTTGCTAGGTCCTTTTACACCACCTCCAACACTCGTATTCCTCTATCATTCTGTTCTTCATTCCATTACAGATGGACTTTTGGATCCAAAAGTCCTTTTCACTAAAAAGGAATGAAGAACAAGGGCCAGTGGGGGAAAAATTTCAATGTTAGAGAAGCACTTTTTCAGAGATGGAGAAGCCAAAAATTTTAGCTTTTTCTCTCTGTAAAAGGACTTTTGCTGGTAGTCTTACATTTTTATCCTTCTTATTTCTTCTCCAAATAGATGATGCACTTCTCTTTTTTTCCCTTTTCTTGTCTGAACTTTACTTCTCTTCTCTGGTTTGTTCATTGGCTGCCACCACCGGATCAAAACTGAAGCTTCTCGCTTTTTAGCCGCAACCATGGTGCTTCCTCTTGCTTTTGTTTGGTTTGGTTTCCTTCATCTTTTGAGCTTATTTATGATCTGATTGTTTATGTTTTTGCCTGCAAAGTGCTTGTAAAATTGAAATAATCAAGTTTGTATGAGAACATTTGGGTTGGGGAGAAGAGGATTTAGGGTTTGGGATTTTTTTCCCAGAAATTTATTGGTGAAGGTATGATAGTTTTATTTTTCTTTTATATGTTTATATTCAAGAAATGATTACTAAAGTTGTAGATTTCGCCGTAAATCTGAAATTGGCCTGAATTAATGACCTTAGCCTTGGTTTTCCTCAAAACCCATATATAAAATATGTGATGAGATTCTTGAATAAGGTTTAATTCTTTTCCTTGGCAAGATCTTGTGTCTTAATTGTCGTCGATGAAGTGTTTGACGAAATGACTGCTATAAATTTATTGCTTTCCTAGACTAATCTGTGATTGTTATTTGAAGGTGAACGTACCTAAGACTAAGAAGACCCTCTCGCAAGAGCAAGGAGTGCAGAAACACACTTTGCACAAGGTCACACAAGATAAGAAGGGCAAGGATAGTTTGGCAAAGACAGGAAACATCGTTACAACCTAAACAATCTGTTATGGTGGTCGACCAAACCGGTGTTCCACAAGAAGGTAATATTTTGTGTCACTTTTATCCCATGGATGGATATATATTTCATGTTTATTGTTGCTTGAGATTCTCCAAGCTTTCTATATGTATACATGTATAAATTTGTGTACCATTTGAACAGTCAAAAACCACCAAGTAGATTGTGCTAAGGCTGCAATGACAACGTTGCAAGCACGTTTCACAATATCCGATCAAGGTCGGTGCATCTGAAACCCCTTTCGTATTTCTGTGTTCTCGTTTTCCCATGTTTGATGAGCTAATTTTCGGTTGTTTGTTACCCGTTTTTGCAGAGGTGCAAGCACTTTGAGATTGGTGGAGACAAGAAGGGGAAAGGAACATCTCTGTTTTAAACGTGTTATTCATGGTATCTTGTTATGTTTGCTTTACTTTATATGGAGTAGTTTGAACTTACAAGACTGTAATGGAATTTTGTTAAATTTGTTTAGTTTTTTCGATGATGTTTGCGCTTTCTAATCATTAGCAAATGTTTCACCGTCAATTTTGAGTTCAATTTGTTTTATTAACTCTTGTTAATAATCTCCACCGTGTTTTTCTCTCGAAAGAGGAAATCAAGACCAAGTCATGCAATTGAAATGAATTAAAAGAAGAGAAGAAAACAAAACAAAAAAAAGGTTCGTAATTTTTACTTTACATTTAAGTGATTGTTTTTCTACCCTTTGCTAAAGGTTTGATTTATGTTTTAATTTTAGAGAATTTTAAACTTTTTGCTGGAAATTTATTGCTTGGTTTAAGATTCATTTTGTTAATCAAGTAATGTTCGTGAAGGTTAATATATTACTTGGCACTTGGTTAATTTGGTTTCAATGTTAAATTTAGTATTCTAGTTCTTTTAATTTGATATTTGAATTGTTTTCTTCACAATTAATTAGTTTTAACATTTTAATTTTAACACTAGAATATTTCTTGATGCAATTCGAGATTCAAAATACAAATTTTCGCACACACCAAAATACAAATCCAAAATGCAATTCGAGTTTTACAAATGTGTTAAAAGCATTAAAAATAAAAAATAATTTTAAAATAATACAATTATATCAATATCTAATTACAAATATTTAATTATTATATTTAAATATTTAAATATTGTTTATATATTCTAATTAAATTTAATAAATAATTAATATTAATTACTTAAAAATATTTAAAATTAATATTATTTATTAAAATATTAACAATAAATTATAATAAATTATTTTTTATATTTTTGTTAAAATATCATAATATTAATTAATTTAAACATTATTTAAATACATATTTATTACTTTATAATATCATGTCTAAAATAGACATTTTACTCCTCAAAAGCACTTTTTGACAACAATACCAAACAGTTAAATTTTTCAAAAGCACTTCTCAAAAACACTTCTGAAAAGCACTTCTGAAAAGCACTTCTCAAAAGCATTGCCAAACTGGCCCTTAGTTGTGTTTCTTAATCTTTTGTTGTAGTTAGACCTGGTCATGAGTCAGGCCACCCGGCTTGGCCCGAAAGTCCGCTTGAAATGTGGGAAGATTTGGAAAAAAATATAGAAAATTGGGTTTGAACAAAAAAAAAATAAGACCCATTTTAAAAAACTGGTTAGGCCTCGGGTAAGGCATTTTTGGCTCGACTTGGCTCGGCCCGAATTCACTAAACGACAAAAAAATTTATTTTTTTAAAATATTATTTTCTTGTTGTTTTCTCCCTATTTTGCTATCATTTTACTATTATGTTGCTACTATTTTGTTGTTATTGCTTGGATATTGTATAAAACTTATTTTATTGTTAATTTTGTTAACATTTTAAATACATTTGTTAATTTTGTTATTATTTTAAAGACATTTGTTTGTTAAGTTGCATTTATCTTAGTATTATTTAAGTATAAATATTTTTAAAATTTGTTGGAAAATATTTATTTTGATGTCTTTAGTATTTTGATATATTATATATTTTTTAAAATTATATAAAAAATAATATAAAAATAAATATGGGCAGGCTGGATCGAGCCGGATTTTAACATTTTTATCTGGGTCGAGCTTGAGCAAAATTTTAAGCCCTTTTTTAGGCCGGGCTCGGGCCTAGCAAACGGGCCTAAATTTTTAGTTGAGCACGGCCCGGCCCATGCACACCTCTAGTTGTAACATTCTTCGGGCATCTCTCTATTATATGATAATATCTTCCACAATTAAAACGTATGTTCGGTAGTGATTCATACTCCATCCTCTGTAAATTTCGTTCAATGCTAATTTTGGAGATCAATGGTTAGTTTAGGTTAATACAAATTGTGGTTTAAGTAAACTTGGTGTGTGCTCCACTATATGTGTTATAATCAATCTTAATCAAATTCCCGGATCACTTTTAAGATGCTCATTTTTTTACATTGCTCTAAATAAATCTTGTAATCGGATCCTTGCAACCTTATTGTTCGAATATGGCTGAGCGACATTTAAGGAAGGCAACCAAGGTTAAACCATAAGACATTGTTCAAATACAGTCTAGAGGCCTTCCGCCAACACCATTGTATAGAAATCATTTGATTGGGATTTTACCATGTAATGCATTAAACCCTATCTTCCTACTAAGGAGTTTGATGATCACATCTGGCGCCATACTTTGTTTCATCAAAAGATGTACTCGTTCCAAGAATTTTATCAATGGGATGCCTTTCTCAAAACTAGTCACGAGAGTTTCTTATCTTCATATTTTGATGACATATTCAGTAACATATATTTAAGGACATACTGACATTTACTTGAGAATCAATAATCATAGATTCTTCCTTGTGATCGGATCCTCCTCTTCTAACTTTACTTTTTTGGTTCCCCTCCCACGATTCCTCTTAATTGGTGGTTCAATGTTGTTGCTGTTGTGAAAGAACATATTTGTTGTGTAAGAAAATGACCTATAGTTTAATACTCTCTTAAAAAATATCAATTTTCTCAAGAATTTAATTTATATTACTTATAAAGTCCTTGAATTAGTTCTCGAGTTAACTAGACTTTAACTTAATTTAAAAAAAAAATCAAAAATTTTAAAATCAATAAACTTATTTGCTTCACGAGATAAATAGGAAAACGAAAATTCCAACTTTTGAAAGGGATACATACGTTAGAAAAATATGTGAATGGTACTATTAGAAGCATTGTTGATCATTGGGGTAAGTTGGTCGCATTGAATTGCATTTTATCATATTTGAATGATTATAGCAAGGCTACAATGTTAATTCTCCCCAACTATGCCGGAAGGATTGAAGAACTTGTTATTCTTGAATGTGGGGGAGAGAAATATCCAATCCTAGTTACTGAGTTTGGTGACTTTGCAATTACTATGCTTTCTATAGAAAAATCGAACATTTTTCTTTATTGTATAATGATCGATGTTCAAAGACAGAATCAAACAAGTATGATTATAGATTTGTACATAATCGAGACACAATTAATTATTTCACTTTTATCGAGGACACTGACACTAGAAAAGAGGTGGTGCTAAGTGCATGCATGGATATTGAAATAATGACGCTAAAAAGTAACATAGATGACTTATACTAGAAGTTAAATTGTATTTAAATTAGTCTTTGTGTGTTAAATGAAAGAGTAAATCAGTCCTTTATGTATAAAAACTTCACCCATTTGTATTGTTAAAAAGTGACTTGGCCAACGGAATAACCCGATAACGATACGTGACGTATCATTTGTACCTCATGCTAATATACAGGGACAAGTTTTTAACAGTAGAAATTGTTAAGTATGACTCCTATTTCAGTCAAATTTGAAAAGTAATATTCTAGTTAAACTCTGTTTATTTGTTTCAATCATACACTGATTAGTTTAGATTATTTTATTATTATTTGACCTATGAATTTAGCCTATAAATAGACTCTTTTACAATATTAGAAAATACACCATTAGAGATTAGAACTCATAACACATTTAGAGAGTTTTGTGTTTACATTTTGAGGGTTCTTTGTTTTCAAATTTTCGGGGTTTAGTTTTTATCTCCATCTTTTGTACTCTTCGTTCTTTTGCCATCATAGTAAAATTATCTTTGCCCGTGGTTTTTTTTATCTTTTTTGGAGGAGTTTTTTCACGTTAATTTTGTGTGTTCAATTTCTCAATTTATTCCGCTATTTTTTTACTTGTTGCTTAATCGGGACGATCCTAACAAGTGGTATCAGAGCTAGTTCAATTTTCATAGATTAGCCCATTTAGATATGGCAGCAATAATGTTTGAAATTGAGAAGTTTGAAGGTTAGACAAATTTCAATCTGTGGTGAGACAAATTTCAACCTGTGGCAAGTTCGGATGATGGTAATTCTAATTTAATTTGGTTTGAAAAAGGTTGTTATTGGGAAAAAGCCTGAGAATCTAAATAAAACAGAATGGGAAGAGCTTGATGAAAAGGCTTTGTCTGCAATCCAGTTGTGCTTCGCGAATACGGTATTGCAGGAGGTATTGATGGAGAAGACCTCATCTGCCTTGTAGAAAAGGTTAGAAACTCTTTATGCGATTAAGTCTCTAGCTAATCGTTTAGTGTTGAAACAACGTCTATTTACGTTTCACATGAACGAAGGTGAGCTTCTAAGAGATCACATCAGTCAATTCATTACTCTTTTAAATGATTTAAAGAATGTTGAGGTTCATATTAACGATGAAGATCAGGCTATGCTATTATTGTGCTCTTTACCCCATTCATATAAGTCTTTTAGGAAGACCCTAATTTATGGCAGAGACAAACTCTCGTTCGAAGATGTGAAGGGTCATTTGTTGAGTAGAGACAAACTCGACAATGAGCTTCATTTGGATAGCAAGGCAGATAGGCAAGCTTCCGTTTTAATAGCATCAAAGAAACGAGATAAAAGGTGTCGCTATTGTAAAAAGTTAGGTCACGTCAAAGCGATTGTTATAAATTGCGAAATAAAAGAGCTGCTGAGAGTAACGAGGAAGATGTAGCTGGTGCTAATTTGGTCAATGAAAGCGGTGATGATTTCTTGTTAGTGTCAACGAGCGATAACTTCAAGCTCACGTCCGAGTGGATCCTAGATTCGGGATGTTTTTTCACATGTGTCCCAATAAAGAATGGTTCTTCACATATAGTTTGGTTGAAGGTGGAATTGTGTGCATGGGAAACGATTCATCTAGTAAGGTAATTGGTATTGGTACTGTTAAAATTAGGATACACGATGGGACGATTAGGACACTCTCAAATGTCAGGTATGTACCTGATTACGAAAGAATCTCATCTCCTTGAGTATTTTAGACTTGAAAGGATCCAGAATCAACATCGAGTCGAGCGGCATTAAAGTATCTCGTGGAGCTCTTGTTTTGTTAAAAGGTAAAAGAACTGGCAGTCTTTATATTCTGGAAGGTTCTGCAGTGACCGGTGAAATCGGATGTCCTTATCCGTTACAGAGTCGAAGTCAACTCATTTAGAGCGAAGGCAACTTGGTCATTGGAGGGAAAAAGGTATGACCATTTCATTAAAGAGAGGTTCTCTTTTGGATGCAGGTTTTGAAAAGATAGGGCACTATGTTCGTGAAAATCAAACCCGAGTTAGTTTTGGTTTAGCAGTGTACAAGTCGAAAGCTAGAAGTCTTCCAGTTTCTAAGCACAGATTCGACTCAGTTAATTCCCTACATGGTTCAAGATAGGCTTGTGGCGGGCTTTGGCAAAGATAGCATTGTGGAAATATGAGTCAAGGTGGAGATTTGTTAAGTATGACTCCTATTTCAGTCAAATTTGAGAAGTGATCTTCTTGTGAAACTCTGTTTATTTGTTTCAATCAAATACTGATTAGTTTAGATTATTTTATTATTATTTGACCTATGAATTTAGCCTATAAATAGGCTCTTTTGCAAGCTTAGAAAATACACCCATTAGAGATTAGAACTCATAACACATTTAGAGAGTTTTGTGTTTACGTTTTGAGGGTTCTTTGTTTTCGAGTTTTCGGGGTTTAGTTTTTATCTCCATCTTTTGTACTCTTCGTTCTTTTGCCATTATAGTAAAATTATCTTTGCCCATGGTTTTTATCTTCTTTGGAAGAGTTTTTCCACGTTAAATTTGTGTGTTCAATTTCTCAATTTATTCCGTTATTTTTTTTTACTTGTTGCTTAATCGGGACGATCCTAATAGAAATGAATGGAATTTTTAATAAAATGATCAATTTGCTCTTTGGTCTAATGTATAGGTACTAATTTATTCAATTTTTTAATAAAGAGAGCAAAATATAATTCGATTTCTAATACAAAGGCTTCCATTGTACTTTTACCAATAATGAATCTTAAAGTTGATGATGTGCTTCATAAGGACATCAAAGTAAAGCCAAAACATGATAAATCGTATCATTGCAATCGAAAGCTGAGTGAATTAATACAATAGAAGATCTATTCTTACTTTTATTAAAAAAAAAAACAAAACAAAAACAAAATAACATGAGAAATGGGTACAATGTTGGATCTTCGAGTAAAATGAGATGTGAGAGAGGTGATTAAGGAATTGACAACAATAGAAATGATGCATTTACAAAAAGATGATGGAAACAATATGGAAGGAAGTGAAGATTTGATAGGATAAGATTGTGGTAAATATGGTCTTGAGGTGCTTGTAAGTATGTTCAAAGTAATAATGGTATAGAAGGATGAATCATGTTCATTTTGGTGTACCTTTGCCTTGTTTTGACAGGTGAAGGGGATCTGGTATTGGAACCAAGGGCACTGTTGGGGGATAGGGGCTGATAAGGGCCCAACCTGTTAAAATGAAAAAATTTCTTCTTTTTAACCCCTTTATAATTTATAAAACTTTAATTTAGTATATAAAAATTACAATTTAATTCTCAAAATGATAAAAATTTGATTTAGTCATTTAAAATTTATAAAGATATAAGCTATAAAAATTATGAAATTAATTTTTACTATTGTAAAATATACAATTTAATTTTGATCTCCCAAATTTTTTGATTTTCCCTCACTTCAAAGTGGATCCCATAATCTAATTTTATATTATCTAATTTTTATATTTTATAAGATTTTATATATTTGTAATAAGGAAAATATTTGATGTAATCTTTACGCATAAGTTTCATGTATCATCGGTGAATAATAATATAATATATCATCACTAAATAAAACAAAAATAATAAAAACTTATAAATAAATATTAATAGCTTTATTTAAACATAATTAAATAATAATTAATTATAAATAAATGTTGAAACCTTAAACCCTCAAAATTTTAAATCCAAAAGTTATTGATATTTATTTATAATAATTGTAAATAAGAAGTCTTCCATAATGATAATATTTCGTATTATTCACTGATAATGCATAAAATTTATACATTGAACCCATATAATATTAAACACTAACAATCAATAAGTTTATTAACTTATTTTTAAATTTCACTATAATGCATAGAATAATATCCTATTTGTAAATAGAGAGTGATTAGGGATCTGAGAAATAAGACGCTGATAAACACACGCACACAAAAAGAGAGGAAATTAGAGGAGAGGGAGATGGCGCCGGAGTACTGTGTAACAGGCGGAACCGGATTCATTGCTGCTTATTTGATTAAGTCCTTGCTGGAGAAAGGTTGCTTTGTGCGCACAACCGTGCGAGATCCAGGTCTCATGTTTTGCTTGCTTTTTTTTTTTTTTTTTTCTATTTCTAAAACATTTTTCTAAGGAATATATCAAAATCTTAACATTATGTAAGGTTATTATGAGCAGAGAATGTGGAAAAGGTTAGTTTTCTTAAGGAGTTGAGTGGAGCAAAAGAGAGGTTGAAGATTATGAAAGCTGATTTAATGGAGGAAGGAAGCTTTGACGAAGCTATTCATGGCGTTGACGGTGTTTTCCACACCGCTTGCCCGGTTCTTGTTCCTTATGACGATAACGTTCAGGTTCTGCTAATGCTTCTTTTTTTTCTTTTTTAAAAGCGTAAAGTTTCTCCCCTTCATTACGTTTTTTTTTTTTTTTCAATTTTTAGTTTCAATATCTATTTTTTTATACAATACTAATTTTTCCTCGCCCATAAATAGGAACATTCGAACCTACATATTACATTAATAATAATATTTATATTAATTAAATTAAGATTCAATTAATTTTGTTTTCACTTTAACTAATTGATTATAGAATATGAATACATGAAAAAAATATAGAAAAATAATAATTATATTATCATATAGAATATATTATATGAGGTATCAAAAAAATTGTATAAATATATAGAACCCAAATCATAATTATAACATAAAATAGTGCAAATATTACTATTACAGTTTTATCTGCTCTAAATTAGTTAATTAATTAATCAGAATTGCAGCACTAGCATGTGCAACATTTGAGCAATCCTATGGTCTTGATTTTGATAGTCAACTTTATATATATATATATTACATCGTTCTGAGTGAAAAAAACTTACATATATTATAAAAATTTTATATAAAAAATTGAATATGAGTTTAATTGAAATAATAAAAGTAAAGTTTTATATTTATAATTATTTGTGTTTAAATTTTATTATGGGTAGTTTTTCTTGTAGATAATTGTTGAATATAAAAATAAAAAATACCCTCGTAAGTATATTTATATTTTGTAAAAAGATAAATACTTTAATAATTAAATTAATATGTAATTTATCTCATGAACTTATTTTCCGTCATTTAAGTTGGTAATTCTGCACTAATATTGTTAGTTTATGTTGATGTGATCTTGATGACTTATCGATGATAACACGTGATAACCTCTCAATATAATATGTTATGAATATAAATTAAGAACTTTTAAAAATATTAAATTAATTTTATAATTTATAAATTTTGGATAAGTTTACATACTAAATAGATATTTTTAGACAAGTTTAATGGGCAAATTAAATATTAATCCTTAAAAATTAATGCTATTAACAAATTGAGGTTATGTATGTTTGATTTTAAATTCAAATATCAATTAGGTATCAACTAAATATTTTTAAACACGTTTAGGGAACAAACTATATATTAACCCTTAATAATTTTAAATAAAAATATATAGTTTTGATATCCGGATTTTATGCAAAGTTGGTCTAATTGATTTGTCTTTATGTCCCACTAATTTAAATTAATATATATATTGCTTCCACCATGAAAGCTTACTTTTCTTGGGACCTAATTGCGATCGTCAGCTCAATTCCAAAATTTGGCGCAGGTCGGATTCTAAGCAACTTTGATTATTCTTTTTCATTATTAAAACTATTTTTTTGTTATTATATATCGCCCAAAATCAAATATGTATATATATGTGGAAGAAAATTTTTAAAGCGGTAGAATTAAATTATATATTTTTATGATAATAAAAGTATAATTTTATTTTTAATAGTTTATATTTTATAATTTTTAAATAATTAAATTAATTTTTATCATTTTTAAGAGTTAAAATATACTTTTATTATTACTAATTTAAAATTTTATAAATTAAAAGAGTTTTAAATGAATTTTTTCCACTTTCTAAGTTTGGGAAAACTCTTTCAAATTAAGAATGAAATCAAATTAAGTTATAATTTTATAGGAATGTTTTTTTTTTGTGTTTTATATAATAAATTAGTATTTAATAATCAAACAACTTTACTAATATAAATAAAATTAATTAATTTTATATAATTTTTAATAAATATAATTATTACATACATTTTTATTCACGTTACAAGCATGTGATAAATAAATCTAAAGCTTTGTTTGTTTAATTGAAAATGATTTATGAAAAATATTTTTTATTTTCTGTGTTTGTTCAGTGAAAATAATGAAAAATAACTTACAAGTTAATGAGAAAAAGTTTTTTCCTATCAAATGACTTACCCTTTTAGGGTAAGTCATTTTCCATAAAAGAATTCATCTATAAGCATTTTTATTTTATATAAATAACTTAAATCAGACTTAATATTATTATATTGATAATAAAATTTATTTTATTTTTAAAATATTTAAAATATAATATAAAATATTATAATTTTCAATATTATTGAACATATATATAAAGTTTATATTTAATCATAGTAAATTATTAATAATAATATATTTAATTATTTTAATAAATTTTCAATTTTATTTTAATAATTATTTTAAAATAATATTTTTCATATATTATTGAAAATATTCAATATTAATATTTTAATAATAAATATTTATTGTAATAATAAATATATTAATAATAAATGTTTTGTAATATAAAGGTTAAAATATGTCATAAGTCAATATACTCTTCACAAATTTAGAATTTAGTCCTTGCACTTTTATTTTCAAGAATTTAATCTCTCTACTTTTTAGATTTGAAAATCAAGTTAATTGTTAAATTTTTTGTTAATTTTATTGATGTCACATTTTAAATAAAGAATATTCACTTGGTAGTCATGTAACTAAAAATAGCATTGTAATGAACCTGAATTTAATAAAATATTTTTAATTTATGCAAAACAATATAAAATATAAATTTATAGATATAGAATAAACTCAATTAAACAATGATAAGATAAGAAAATCTCACATGTATGTTTGTTTCATTAAAAACAGCTTTTATAAATTTTTTTAGAAAATTTGCAAAATAACAGAAAATATTTTATACAGATTCATCCAAGTACCAGAAAAGTATTAAATTTTCAAAAAGAAAAGTTATTTTCCAAAAACTATTTTCTAAAAGTTATTTTAAATGAAACAAACGAAGCCTAAGTGTAGTGTAAAACACTTGGTGTGGGATCACATGCTTGGCATTTTGTGAGTCCAAAACGACAAAATGTAGAGTTGCACGCTTCCATTTTTATATTTTGGTTTTTTTATTAATAAAAATGACTCAAAACTTTTAATTATTTATTAAAATGACCTACCCTAAAAATCATGTACGTAATTGACCTATTTTGAGTAATAAATTTCAGTGCTGCTGTTGCCATTGGTGGTACGCCAGTATGTGTATTTATAAACCCGCTTTAAAATACTATTATTTTGAGGAAAAAGACAAAAATATATTTTAATAGGTGTCACCTTGCAATTGACAGCACTAGTGTTTTTATTTTTTTAAAAAAAGGTGTCTGATTGTTGTCATCGTTGCCATTGGCGGTACCAAGCATTTTTTATTAGGAAATTTGAATGATACCTTCGCTGTCGAGTGAAGAAACATGAGGACAAAGAAAAAGAAGAAAATTTGATATATCCTTTGTTAAAAACATAAACTCAATGATAAGTGAATCTAGAATAAGAGAAAATGAAAAGTCATGGGAGAGATTGAAAAAAAGTTAGAAAAAAAAAAAAAGTTAAGTACTTCGAGCTTTTAATTGCATTAATTAATCCAGCTTCTAATTGCATTGAAAATGTTTTTTTTAACGTTGGAAACTTTCAATTAGCATTAGCAGTAATTGGAAAGGTTTTTATTTTTTAACGTTTTTTCATTAACAGATTTTAATTGCATTAGTTAATAGTGTTAATGTTAATTAATCCCGCTATTTAATCGTTTTTTTATTATTTCAATTTTTCTTTAATTTCCCATAAGTTTTACTTTTCTTAGAAGTATTTCAGTTTTATTTTTCTCAATCTAAATTTATCTTTCTCACTATTGGAGTTTCTGATTTTAGTCAAGTATATATTAATTCTTTTTCACTTGATGACGATGATATCATTCAAATCTTTTGATTAAAAAAGTCAAGTAACACTAGAGGCGAATTAGGGGCTGACAGAGGCCCCGGCCCCCTATAAAATAAAAAATTATTATTTAAGTTCTTTAAAATATTTTAAAATTTTAAATTAATAAAGGTAAAATTACACTTTATCCTCTTAAAATTATAAAAATTTAATTTAATCTTTTAAAATTATAAATATATAATCTATAAATAATTAAAATTTCATGCGGTCCACTTAAAAATTGTTCCTCCATATATAGATCATAAATGAAAATTTCAAATTACTAGAATTTTAATTCTAATTTTGGAATAAGAAACTATGGTTTCTTTTTTTTTTTTATTTTGCAAGAACAAGATTATGAAAATTTCGTTTCATTGTATGGTAGGCAACTTTGATTGATCCATGCATAAAGGGCACCTTGAATGTGCTGAGATCCTGTTCAAAAGCCAGCAGCGTGAAAAGGGTTGTTCTCACCTCTTCTTGCTCTTCAATACGCTACCGTTTTGATGTCCAGAACCAGCAAATTTCTTCTCTTAATGAATCACATTGGAGTGATCCAAACTATTGCAAACGCTACAATGTAAAAAACATGCAGGATGACTGCAACATTTTTCTTCCGTCTGTTAATTTGTTTACATGAATTTTCTTTTCCCTGAAAATCTGGGTTTCCCCATGCAGCTGTTTTATGCGTATGCAAAGACAATAGGTGAACAAGAAGCATGGAGAGTAGCACAAGAAAGCGGGATGGATTTGGTGGTTGTCAACCCATCTTTCGTGGTTGGTCCTTTGCTTGCGCCGCAACCGACCAGTACTTTGTTTCTGATACTCTCCATTGTTAAAGGTCAGATATTTCTTTTGCCAATCACGATGAGGTAGAAGAAGGTAGAAACGTAGAGATGGCTGAATGGATCCCCCTTTCCCTTGTGCTCTCATGCTTATATAGTGGATCATTTTTATCTCATAGGGCCACGTGACGGGTTGTATTGGCAGATTAGAAGTTAGGGTTTGAGGTCAGTGACCAAACATTCACTGCCAACATAGGTTGTTTGTCGTTGTGGTATGTCCCATGTGATCATGTTTGTGTCTTAGGTTATCTTATTCTAACGTCGCAGTCTCGTACGGTACTAACTAATGAGTGTGCTTGCTCATCGTACAAGCCGTTAGACAAGAGGCTATTACAAAGAGTTGTCATGGAGAGTTTTTGAGGGGTTCACACAGATGGTCCTATTGGGGTATAAAAAAAAGTATTTTAGTATTCTAAGGAAACATTATGACGAAGGATGATGGATGGAATTATAAAGTAACGAGAAAATAATGACAAATGTAGAGTGGATTAGAATCCTTGAATCAACAAATGTTGGATGTAGTGGTAATACACATTGTACTTTCATTGGGAGAATACGGGTTCAAATCTTGAGACAATATTGTTGGGAGGTGCAACCACAAACTTCGAGCATGATACTGTCTTAACTTAAGCATACGTATATTGTGGACATGTTTTAAGTATAGTGCTAAAATATTGATGCAATGTTTCTTTCCTGTTTGCTGTAAGTGCCATGGCTAGTCTTCATTCCCTAAAGAAATAAATTCTCATCGACATCCTTACCAGGTATAAAAGGTGAATACCCAAACACCACAGTAGGGTTTGTGCACATAGATGACGTGATTGCAGCTCACATTTTAGCCATGGAGGAAAGCAAAGCATCAGGCAGGTTGGTATGTTCTGGCTCGGTAGCTCATTGGGAACAGATCATTGAGATGCTGAGAGCTAAATATCCTTCTTATCCTTTTGAAAACAAGTGAGTCACAAACCATTTCGAAATGTCTCATATGTTTAATGTTTCCCTTTTATCCATCTAGTATCATTTATCAAGTATCATCGGGAAACATTGCAACATGCTATAAAGCAGAAACTAGTAATTGACTTTATCAACTAAATCGGCACTGTAGGTGTAGCAGTCAAGAAGGAGACAACAATGCACATAGCATGGACACGAGTAAGATTCAACAGTTGGGATTCCCAGAATTCAAATCACTTCCTCAAATGTTTGATGACTGTATTAAGAGTTTTCAGGACCAAGGATTTCTTTGAAGTTCACTTGTTTTGTGCAAATGGGCTCATAAGAGCATTAGCACTACTTAACGATATCCTTATTTCTATGAACCCCTGCTCTAGCAAAAGTATATGATATGGTTCTAAATCAGTAATAATTAGAGTTGATCGGGTCAAGGTTTCAATTTTTTTTTTAAATTTAGGCCTCTTTTTTAGTCAAATTAGTCCGCTCAAAAAGCCTATTTCACAATTCAAAAATTATTAAAATATTAAAAAATATATTTTAAATTAATATTTTATATATTTTATAATTAAATTTAAATAATAAATTATTATTATTATTTAAATTGAATTTAGACTGAATCGTATTAGTTTTAAG
The DNA here is from genome assembly GCA_025506655.1 of Gossypium rotundifolium. NCBI lineage: Eukaryota > Viridiplantae > Streptophyta > Magnoliopsida > Malvales > Malvaceae > Gossypium > Gossypium rotundifolium. The sequence goes on along the minus strand of CP106722.1, from coordinate 5,913,081 downwards.
TGCAAAATTTTTTATCTAAACCTAACTCAAATAAAGTTGAGTAGGTTATTCGACCCCTAGACAAGTCTAATAATAATATGGGTGATTAAACTTAAGCATTGATGATATCGATGTTTCTAAATAAGAGGGGTAATGAACTAGGTTAGCAACGAGAGAGAAGAGAAGCGGAAGTTAACTTGACGGGTGACAAATGTGAGTTATGAACTTCTCGAACTACTAGGTCCTCCAAGGTCCTTAGGAAGGCAATTCAACTCCCAAGATTTGTTGCAGCTAGTCGGGTGGAGGCCCTAAAGGGCCGATATGTTAGGCATCAAGAGAGGTTATGGAGAAACCCTAATAAAGGCCTCAAGAAAAAGTATTTTTAGTGGAAAAATAATAGTCACTAAAATTTGTAGTGATGATATTTTTTTTAAAGATAAATTCTTTCAATGAATTGGAACCATATAATTCAAATAAAAAATAGTAAATACTCGTCGTAGATAATGAAGGATAAGTTCTATCAACACAATAAAAGCTTTAGCATCAGTATCAATAGAACATTATGACACATTAACAATTGGCTTTGTCACAACTCAAGCACGACATATCTGGAGTGATTGTAAGCACTTAATACGATAAGGAAATCAACCCCGAATGGTCCAAAGTAGCGAACAAAAATCGACAAAAGAATTAAATATTCACCAAATTAGAGAGGACAACAACAAAATCATCCCTAAAATTACTTGTAAAACTAAGATTACATACATAAGCAAGACTAAAAAACGTGCTACAAGAGCAGACAAAAACTTCTAAAACTGAAGACTTATTAAATAATTGAAAAACAAAAAAAAACATATAAAACTTAAGACAACACGAATCCAAATCGACACGTGAAATTATTTATTATTCTAAAATACTTTCAAAATAGAAATAAATTAAGAAATTGACGAATAGCCACCCACTTTCCAAAAAAAAAAAACGTAGTGGTCGGTGGAGTTTTAGTGAATGACAGTACTGTCAGCTGTCCATCACAACTTGTGAAGAGAACAAAAATATCCACAAAATAGACCTGTAAACTCAAAAGAGAGAAAACACGTGTAATGAAGGAGAAAAAAAAAGAAAAAAAAAGGGTTGATGGAAGAAGAAAAAAGAGAACAATAACCAGCCTAAAAATTGACACCGCCACTAATATAGTGATCAAATTTTAATTCGTTACTTCTCGTCACAAATAATTCCGACACTAAAAAATTCACAATTGTTCAATTTTCTAACATTATAATTGTTAGCAACTACTATAAAAAAAATCAACATAATATCTTATCTATTATCACCAATTTGTTTGATACTAAAATTAAAATTTGTGGCAAAAAAAATCCAGTTTCAAAAAATCCATTTGCATTTGTTTGCTGCAAAATAAAGAAAAATATATCTTTTTCAATTTTAAATTTCTTTTAAAAAAATAAAATTCATAAAATTCTTTAAGGTTAAAAATCAAATTCATAAAATCTGTATATAAATTTTGAGCCTTTAATCTTATATATATATATATATATATACTTAAAGTTACAATTAAGAAATTGCTATTTGACAACTTAATTATTTGCTACTTAGAAAAGTTACACCATCCTTCCATCAAAGATTTAAGGAGGAAGTGATCAAAATATTCCATATTGATAATGTTAGTGGTGAACAAATTTATTTTTTAATTTGATGACCAAAACAGAAATATGTTAATAGTTGGGTAGTCAATTATGTAGTTTATCCAATTGTTTCTTTTTGCTTTTTTTTTAAGGTTAAAATATGTTATTAGTCGTTGTAGTTATCTGGAATTTGAGATCTAATCCTTTACTTTAAAAATTAAAATTCAATCCTTCTATATTTCTAATTTAAAAATATTGTAGTCTAATTATTATAAATCGTTAGTAATTTCGATCAAAATTTGTCAACTAAACATGTTTATTTTTATTAATAATATGCTACGTCATACGAGGCGGGCTAATCAACATGTCAAAATGACAAATTTTGATAAAAAAATGTTAATAATATTAATGATCGGTTTGATATTTTTAAATTAAAAAGGTAATAGTATTTGATTTTAAATTTATACATAAACTACACCCAAAGCTATTAAACTATTAGTAACTTTACATTTTGGTCACTCAACTTCAGAAAGTTATAGAATTGTCATTGAACTATTTGAATGTTTTCTTTTAAGTCACTGAACTATTCAAAAGTTTTATTCAAGTCATTGGACTATCAAGTTCTTTTTTTAAGTTTGGCTAGTGAGCTCCAAGTAACAATTCGACAATCTATACGATGTATCAATTAATACTTGTCAATGAGTAGAAGAACATATCTTAGATCCAAGTCGATTGGAAGATTAGTGTTAGAGATTGGAGAAAAAAATTATTTGGATTTTGGGTCATAGATTCGTAACATTCAAAGTTGCTTAATGAAAAAAATTGAATTGTAGAAAAGAAGGGGAAGGAGAGTTACGATTGGTGCAGACGATGCAAATAGAAAAGGCCATATAATATCAATTTTAACAACCCAGCGATTTAAAAACTTTCAAATAGTTCAGTGATCATTTTGTAACATTTTGAAGTTGAGTAGCCAAAATGTAAACTTAATAATAGTTTAGTGAAATTGGGTGCAGTTTATCCTATTTTTTAAGAACATGGACTAAATCACAAATTTTATCAAAGTAGAAGGACTAACAACATATTTTAACCTTTCTTTTAATTTCCAAACCCTAAACCCTATGCCAAAAGTAAAGAACTTGAAAAAACTGAAAGCTTAGACAGAGACGGAAAACAGAGAGGAGGGTCAACAATGGCTTTGTATCTTAGACGAGCAATCAAATTAACAAACACAATAAGAACAACCACCCTACTACTTAGAAGCTCAAATACCCAAACCCGCAACATCTCTCACTTTCTCCTTTCTCATAACCAATTAACTCCCCGTTCCCAAAACCTCACTCCTTTCTGTTCATTTGATTTTCTTAGAGATTCTCGCCGTGGTTTCGCCAAAGGAAAAAAATCAAGTATTTTTCTATCTCCATCTTTCTGATTTTCTGCTGGGATTTCGTTGTTTTCTTTCATCTTTTCGTGGATTGTGTTAATGGGTTGCTTGTTGTTTTGCTAAAATGAGCTTATATATATATATATATATATATTAGAATGAATTGGATTCTTATGAAAACTAAAAGAAATGGGTTATTTCGTAGTGATTTTTCCTTAATTTTGCATTGTCACAGAGGATGATTCTGGTGGGAGTACAATGGAACTTGCTCCTGATATTGGGCCTTCTGTTAAAGCAAGTGCTGCATCACAGATGGATGCAGCAATAGTTGCCTTATCGCGGGAGCTAGCCAAATTGAGAACAGGAAGGGCATCTGCAGGTATTCACTATTCATCGACTTCATTTGCATTTTTTTAAATTTTATCGTATTTGTAGTATAATGGTTTGAAGTTAAAACAATTTTGTTGTGTTTGTACAGGAATGCTTGATCATATTATCGTTGAAACTGATGGCGTAAAGATGCAACTGAACCATTTAGCTGTTGTTTCTGTTGTTGATTCTAAAACCTTATCGGTGAATCCATATGATCCCAATGTAAGAGTCCCAAGTCTCTTCTATACCGGATGACAATAATTTGGGCTTAGGGTTTGAGGTTTAGGGTATTTCAAATTACAGTAATTTACAATCTGCGCTAGAGAAAACACTGATGGGTTTTTTTTGCAGACTCTCAAAGCATTAGAGAGTGCCATCATTTCATCTCCGTTAGGCTTAAATCCAAAGGTGGATGGTCAACGGTTGATCGCACCTATTCCACCGTAAGTGTTTATGCTGAATACTTTCCATTTGGTTTTATCCGCAATGAGTGTTTCCTATGTTTTTTTTATGCTTTGTTGTTATATATCCGTTGTCCATTTTGCTTTATGGTCCCTCAACTGATTTAGTCATTCTTTGTTTTGTCATGACCAGATTAACAAAAGAGCATATGCAGGTGAGTTTAGGATTGTCATGCCTTTTTTTCCACTTATTTTGAACTTTCATCTATATGCTATTTGCCGCTAAGATATTCTTACATCTACCAGGCTATGTGCAAAGTTGTTGCCAAGTCTTCCGAAGATGTTAAACAAAGCATAAGAAGGGCTCGACAAAAGGTATTGAGTAACATCTCTGATTTTACTTTTATCGGTAAATTTAATGCAAAGAAAGTAATTATGAGTTCTAACTAGTGGATGAAACTTTTAAAAATGAAATGTCCAGTTTTGAATGCGAAATCTCTTCTTATGGAAGAAGGTTCTCCTAGCTATGGTCTAGATGTTCGTAATATGGTGATTTTGCATGTATTGCCTGCACTACTTTTTAGTGGATGATCGTTTATAGCATGCTTAAAATATCGATTTTTATTTTATTTTTTAATGTTATACATGGCAAGTGCTAAGTAAATATTTTGCTTGCTTTACAGGCATTGGATACAATAAAGAAAGCAGGTTCTAGTTTTCCCAAGGATGAGGCTAAGAGATTCGAGAAAGAAGTGAGCTTGTTTCATTGCGGTTGAATAACGTGATTAAAGTTGTGGATTAATTAGACTGACCATCTGCTGATGTTTGAAAATTGTCTCCAGATTGATGAGTTGACTAAAAAGTTCGTCAAGTCCGCCGATGAATTGTGCAAAGCAAAGGAGAAGGAGATTACTCAAGGCTGAGAAGCAATGTTGTGGTGCTCATACAATCCAACAAAATTTCTTTGCATTGAAAGCTTAGGTGCCTAGTTCAAACTAGTTTAGGACTTGATAAATGTGGTAACATTTACTGTCAGACTTTGATTGATTCAATGGTGAAAGTAAAATTTTATGCTTTTGCCATAAGGTTCAGCTGATGAGTTTTTGGGACAAACATGAATGACTTTTCATGCACTCTTTCATCCAAATTCATGGACTATATTGAATGTATTTTAAGCGTATAAATTTTAAAAAGATGCAATGAGTTACAACTTTTGAATCCCATGTATTATTATGTTTTTGTTTGTTTGGAAAGAAGTAAAGAATATGATTTAGGGATTAATTTTGTTAAACATGCACATGAATCTATGTAGTATAGAAGGAGAATTTACCTTGTGGTATGTATAATTTAAAAGAATGTTAAATGTTTTGGTATATGAGATATTGATTGAGTAATTGACAAAAGGAGAATATGATCATTGAGAAAGTTAAAGTATCGAACATGGGCATTGAATGCGATGCTTCTCACTTGGGATCACCGACGGACTAGGTAAGGGGTGTTACAATGTCTGTTGTTACCTGCTTGGACTGAGGAGATTAATGCATGCTTGTGATTGACACGCTCGTATTCATGATTAGAATCAGCGAAATTGAGAAGTTGGACCCTAGTCGACCTTATCAAATCGGCTCACAAATCATGGTTTTTGGGTCAAGACGAGAGACTGAGATTAGTAATAACCAGTATACAATCAACTCATAGAGTTGAAGTGAACTAAGTATTTTACTTGATTTGAACCATTCCAAATATTCCAGTATACAATCAATTGGTCGTTCTGATTTAAGAGTGGGGTTATAGGGAGAAATGGGCTTTGTATTAAAAAAATATTTTTATTTTGTGCATCGTATTGTAAAAAGAAAACTAGTTTCATAAAATAGGTCAAATTGTGATTTAGTTCTTTTACTATGTTTAAATTTCAAATTTAGTCCCTGTATTTTAATTTAATTCATCGGCTCCAGCATGGATTTTTCTTAAAACATCCCTTTCAATACACAAAAAAAAGTTAGAATTATGAGTTGCAAAGAATTCTTTTAAGAAAAATCTAAACATTTTACTAATAATAATTAATTACACGTAATTTCAAATTTGAGAACTAAATTTTGTCTATATGAACTATATCTGAAATTTAAGCTTGACCAAAACCATAATTTCACTGAATCCGTGTGTTTTGGCCTGTTGGTTAGGACATTTACTACCTCAAGTGTGGTTTAAATTTGAGTTACTTTAATCAGCTGTTGTTAAAATTTACTCTCTTATTGTGATTAAAAAAAAAAAAAAAACCATGTAAAGTAAAGTATTCTCAACATTACGTTGGATAAAATTGAATTAAAAAAATGTTTATTTGGGCCTCGAATTAAAAAAAATTTGTTTGAACCAGACATCTTTTGAATCTTTGTTTAAACCGGTCCACATGCTAGACGGGCTTGGAAGTACACGAACCGGAAAAAGAAATGGAAACCCTAAAGGAAGTATAAGGATGCGGCTATAAAAGCATCAGATTTAGGGGTTTTGCAGGTCTGCGAAGCTCATAGCCACTCTTTTCTTCAAGCGGGTGAGAGAGAAGAAAATCCTAAGAGGCCAAAGATGCCAGCTGGTCACGGTCTACGTTCTCGAACAAGGGATTTGTTCGCCAGACCCTTTAGAAAGAAGGGTTACATTCCCTTGTCTACTTACCTCAGGACCTACAAGATCGGGGACTACGTCGACGTCAAGGTAAACGGTGCCGTTCACAAGGGTATGCCCCACAAGTTCTACCATGGTCGTACTGGTCGAGTTTGGAATGTCACAAAACGTGCCATCGGTGTCGAAGTCAACAAGCAGGTATAAAAATGGCTATTTCTTTCTTTTCATTAGGAAATGAAGGTCTTTTAGTTCTGTGTTTTTTGTTTAATGAGGTTTTGGTGAATGGTGTTCTTGGGTTTTCGATCTTCACTTTGCTTGATGCATTATTTGAGTTATTTTCTGTCTTGCTGAGAATCTCTGTTTTGTTTAATGTTTTCAAATGGAATCTAAGTCATGCTTCTGAAAATCCAATTAGATTTGTTTCTCAACTTGTATTATACCGTTTTGTTATATGTACTTGTGAATTCCATTGTTAATATCTTACGTTCTTTTATTGTAAGGTTAGATTTGCTTGCTTATATGGTAGGAATCAGTATAATTGCACTGACCTATCTTATTGTAGCAGTATAGCATTTGTTTAAATTCAGGATATATCAGGGTAGCTGTCAGGCTAAGATAATCGAAATTCACTCTTTCAATAAAGATTACTTGCAAATTTCCATTGTTGTTTTAATGAATGGGCTTTGATGTAATGCATAGTGCCTATATTACCTGGACTCGGGGATGAGTGTTGAATATGGTATGCGTATGGCACGGATAAATGAATGATTTGTATGTTGTAGATTGGAAATTTATGTGCTTTGTATTGATATGTTTGTGGACTGCAGGTCGGAAACAGGATTATCAGGAAGAGGATTCATGTACGTGTTGAGCATGTACAGCCTTCGAGGTGCGCTGAGGAATTCAAGCTCAGGAAGGTGAAGAATGATCAACTCAAGGCGGAGGCTAAAGCAAAGGGTGAGGTCATTAGCACAAAGAGGCAGCCAGAAGGGCCTAGACCTGGTTTCATGGTGGATGGTGCTACACTTGAAACTGTTACGCCCATCCCGTACGATGTCGTTAATGATCTCAAGGGTGGTTACTAAATCTACTCTGTTTTTTGTTTGCGGTATTGTTTTGGTTTTCCTTTGTTTTTGGCAAAACATCAGTGGTGAACTGAATTAAACATTTGGAAGTGCTGTTTTCTTTAGTATATTTGGAGAGGTACTGAATCTTCAGAGATTTTAATGTTATGATATCACTTTAGAGACTATGGATATGCCTATGATAAAGTGTAGTATTTGTTTATGCATTATCATTTTGTCATAGTCCAATTTAAAACCCTACTACTTCCATAATTTTTCATACAAATTATTTACACCTGTATATCACATAATTTATATTTTTTTGAACTTTAATAACATTATAAGTTCTTATCATATTATAATGTTAACAATTATTCATAGTTTCTTCTCAACCTTTAACTTGAAGGATAATGCGCTTCAGCGCATTGAAACTCACGTCTTCTTGCATTGACAATAATGTTAATGCTAATCGAGCTAAAATTCAATTGGCAATTCAGATTTATACTTTTTTTCATTTTTCAGCTTTGCATATTCTGCACTTTTAAGCTAGATAGTTCATAACCATTACATTACATTTGCATTTCAATACCTTTCTCAATATTATTTTAGCTCCGTAAAATACGCACATTATTTGATTTATGATATAGACTTCTTTCATTCTTATTACTATTTCCATAAGAAAAATAAAATAAAATAAAAGCTTGAAATTAATATTAAAATCAAGAATTTTTTGGGTAAAATTTATAGGTTAGGGTTTATTTAATCATAAAAATAGTTTAAGGGTTTGTTTAAATAAAGTACAATAGTTTAAGGGCTTTTTAGTATATCAACCAAAATTATTTTTAATCACTTTCTTTCATTTCTAGGACCATTGGAAGATACAAATATCCATATTTAAATACATACTATATCCATTCCAGATAAAATGAGGTTTATTCCCATTCGGATTTAAAGATTAAAACCCAGCTAAAATCAGCCCTGACTCAATTTACAAACTATTCAATTTAATCCCTTAATCAATCATAATTGTTTTAATTTGACCGTAAAATCAATCTAAAAATTGATATAATCCTAATATTTCGATTTAGTCCAAAATTCTATCAAAAAACTCATTTTTGGTAAATTTGAAGGCTAAACATCACTATAATTGCGATTTGATTTTGGTGATTTTTTAAAGAATTAAGATCAAATTGATAGATTTTATAAAATACTAAATGGCTAAATTTGTTGTTGTGATAATATCACTTTGGTTCTCGAAATTCAAATTTTAATCAAATTATTTTTTAATAGAAAAGTAAACTGAATTGTTAAAATTTTAATAACACTAATGTTACAACCCACGTAACGGTTTATGTGTACTTCATTCTCGACACGGATAATTGTTTTAAATTTTTAAAATTTATTGAAATTTATAATATTTTTATAAAATAGAAGTGAATTATGATGTGAATTTCGATAAAATTTTAATAATTTAGTAATAATTTAGTGAAGTATTTCAACTAGAAAACAAGAAGTAATTTAGTTGACAATTGAGGGCCATAGTGATTTAAAACAGAAATTAGAGCCAAAGTGAAAATAATAAAAGTTAGGGGTTAAATTGATGATTATGCCAAAAACTCTGTTTCTCTTTCTCAATATAAAGATATCCGACTAGGAAGGGGAAGGAAAACCCAACCAAAGCCACCCTGCCCCTCCGCCGTCACCACCACTCCCTCCGCCGCAACCACCATTTTCAGCACCCACCGAACCATCGCTGCGGGTCCCCAAGGAAAATCCGTCCAATTTATATGTATATTTTTTAAACTGATTACCTCTACTAATTTTTATCCTGCAACATTTTTTTATATAAATTTTCTCTTTATAAACATAGCCTTTCCTTTTTAACTTCCTCTGTAAAACCCTAATTATTATTATTAAATCGCCTCTTCCCCCTTTTCTTTTTTCTCTCAAAAGTCCCAATTTTTTTTGTTCATTCTTTTCAAAACCCTAAATTTTGTTTCAAGATCTGGTGTTAGCTTTCCTTGTTATATTTTCGAGATTAAATTTAGAGGTTTTTTAGGGTTTACTTTAATTGGAAAAGAGAGGGCGATTTTAGGTCAAGGCTGGCGGGTTTTTGGCTCAAGTAAATGGCGGATCCGCCTGGACTCTGCCCTGATAGGATTGCTAATCATTTCAAGGACATTTCTTGTTCTGCTGTTGCTTTTAGTGTGGGATTGGATTTGATAGGTTTACAAAGAGGTGACCATTGCGAACTGTGACAAACAAAGGAAGCCAGAGAAGTAAAGCATGCTGAGCGTGCTACGGGTGCACCTCCCTTCTGATATACCAATTGTTGGCTGCGAGCTCTCGCCTTACGTGCTCTTACGCCGACCAGACAAGACCGTTACTACTGATGATGTGCCTGAGTCCGCCCCTCTTGATGGTCACTTCTTGAGGTACAGGTGGTAAGTGTTTTTAAATCCATCAAAGTAATTTTTTTTTTTTTTTTTGCTGTTTTGTTGATTTCTTAGCTTATTTGATTTGCATTTTTAGTTAATATGTGAACTTTTGAAATTAATAGTTAAAGTTCTCCTTTTTTCTTTTGGCATTAATATTTAATTGTTTTGTGGTTTTTGTATTTCAATTACGTGTCGTGTTGGACAATTGAATTTTGAGGTTTTTTTTTTTTTTGGGTGTCATATTATTTTATTGTTCTTTTAATAAATATGTGGATGCTTTCTGTTGGTTTTAAGTGTTTGCAGTAAGAAAAATTCTCAGGTTTTGTGTTTTATCAGATCATGGGTTTGGGTTAGTTTCTTGGGTGTGGTATTATTTGAGTTTTATACGTTCCTTCCCCCTTTTGCATTTTGAGTTATTGTCTTTTGTTATTACCCTATGTGCTACGTTTATTCTGTGATTGCTTTTGATTTTGTTGCCATCCGCTTTTTGTGAAGTTTATTGATTCTGGTTTTTGCAACATTTTGTTTGGGTTCACTTGGATTTAGTTTACACCGCTTCTTTAGTTGCAAGAGTCGAAGTGTTTTCAACTCTTTTTTGTTATTTGCTGACCTGACTCTATGAGTTAGGATGTTCCATCCTGCCACCTTGCATTATTATTATTAGAGACTCATTAATAGGTGATAGAAAGTTGTTGTTTCTATATCATTTCTTTTATTACAAAAGGACCTTAAAACTTTCTTCTTTGGTTTTGACATCAGTTAGTGTTTGCAATATAATAAAAGATGATTACTAAATATGAAGCTGAGTTGTTGGATTACTCAGTCCTTGTAGGGCATTTATATCTATTCATGTCAAAGAGAAAAATCTTTAACTGCTATGGGTTACTATCTCTGTGAAGGACTAATATATGCTTTGGATGCCTTATAGTTTTACTGAACTTTGAGATAGGAGATACTATGCATTGTTATTTTAGATTCTCTGGATTTTCATATTGGAGAAGAGATATTTATCTGTATCATGTTCCTTAAGTTGATCTTTCATTAGATTGTGTTCTGTTTGTAGGATTAGGTTGAAATTTATGTGGCATGTCGATAGTTTGAAAATTTATATATTATCTGTCTAATAGGTGTTGCACTTTTCTTGGAGATGTTTTGCAGGTATCGCATACAAAGTGATAGGAAAGTTGCTGTCTGTAGTGTACATCCCTCTGAGCAAGCCACGCTGCAGTGCCTAGGTTGCGTGAAGGCAAAGATACCTGTTGCTAAAAGTTATCATTGTTCTCCAAAGTGCTTTTCAGATGCATGGCAGCATCATCGAGTCCTTCATGACCGTGCTGCAAGTGCTGTAAATGAAAATGGAAATGAAGAGGAAGAGATATTTGGCCGTTTCAATAGCACTGGGTCTGGAGTTATTAGTGCTAGTTTAACCGGTTCAGCATCAAGCACTAGCTTGACAAATGGTTCAACACCTCTGTATCCTACTGCAGTTACCCAAAGGAGTGGTGGTGAAACCTGGTTTGAAGTTGGATGCTCTAAAACATATACCCCAACTACAGATGATATCGGTCATGTTCTCAAGTTTGAGTGTGTTGTCATTGATGCAGAAACGAAACTACCTGTGGGACATCCCAATACTCTTTTGACATCTCGTGCTATTCCAGCACCTTCCCCTAGTCCTCGGTGCTTGATCTCAATAGGCGGAGCTGATATGATGGGACAACTAGATTCAGATGGTCGCCTTTCATCCTTTGGAACTTTTACTGTTCTCTCATACAACATTTTGTCGGACTCATATGCCAGCAGCGAGTTATACAGTTATTGCCCTTCGTGGGCTCTTTCTTGGCCATATCGCAGACAAAACCTGTTGCGGGAAATCGTTGGTTATCGTGCAGACATTGTTTGTCTTCAAGAGGTAATACTTCAGTATTGTTTGATAATAGTTTTATCAGAACTGTTTTGAACTGAAACACATCTTTGAATTTTAGTGCTTGGCAAAAACTGTGTTTCATATTTACTATTAAATTTTGGGTGGAAACATCTAACATGGTGCAGTTTCACTGTCTTAATTTAGATGGTGTTTTATACTCAAACTATAATCTTTTTGTTTAATTTTCCTTTTAGATGAAAAGTGTCTTTATATCTATTTGTGTTAACAAAGGATACAGTTTTTAGAAAAAAAAACAAAGATTGTAGTTAAATGAGAAGGAATATGGAATATTCTGGATGCTGGAATTTCTTATTGATAGATACACTCATATTTAGCAAGTCATCTACAGTCTTCGGGCATCCAGGTGAATATAGACTGTGCCTCAATATGAACTATTGTCATCTTTTCAGGTGCAATGTGACCATTTTGATGAATTTTTTGCTCCTGAGCTGGACAAACATGGATATCAAGCTTTATACAAGAGGAAGACAAATGAGGTTGCTTAAGAACTCCTTGATTCTCATCTTACTAATTTAGTGATATTACTCTTTTGTTTGTAGTTGATATAGTTTATGATGCAGGTTTACAGTGGAAATATCCATACAATTGACGGCTGTGCTACATTTTTCCGTAGAGATAGATTTTCCCATGTCAAAAAATATGAGGTTCGGAAGTATTTGTAATGTGGTATATGGGTTTTTACATGTGTTTTTGTGCTGAAGCAAGTGATGTCTTTTGCAGGTTGAATTTAATAAGGCTGCTCAATCCTTGACTGAGGTTGCAGTTCAAACTACTCAGAAGAAAGTTGCTTTAAATCGATTGGTTAAGGTAATAAATATTTATAGCTAACTTGGATATATCCGTTCTCATATGTTGTATATTCCTCTAATGATATCTTGTAAATTCTTCTTTGTCTACAGGATAATGTTGCACTTATTGTGGTTTTAGAAGCAAAGTTTACTAATCAAGGAGCTGACAATCCTGGGAAGCGTCAGCTTCTTTGTGTGGTAAGAATTATTACTTTATTCTTCTATGCTAAATTTTCCTTGCTTTCTCCAGTACTGTCTGTACTGTGCATGATTTCACTTTCATGCCTTACTTATGATCAGAACATGATACCATATTGCTAGTGGTGATTGTTCTCTTGTTATCAGTTTTGGTTGGCCATTGGCAAGTTGAACATGATTTAATCATGTTGCAGCTATTTTGCTCTAAGACAAAGGATGTTGGGGTTATTTAGCCTTGTACTTTTGAATCCATTTAGTTTCCTCGTTCCATCCTATATCATCTAAAAAGGATTTAATTAGCAAGTTTAGCACAGCCTGTTGCACATGTTGCAAGAGGAGCAGCATTTTCTGAGTGTAAAGTAGCCTGTCTGGTTTTATAGAACTGAAATTACGTAATTTGTTTCCATGTTATCCCGTCAATTGGTTTGATTAGCAGGTTAGTTCAACTTCATCACTTCATATAGACCGTATAAAGGTGTAAATAATTCTGTGCACTGCAGCTGGCAGGCTGTGATGCCGAAAACAGTTGTAATGCACTGAAATTGGCTAATTAGTATCTATATTTGAATAATAGGATTTTTGATCTTTCACTTGATTGATATAATTGGCTTGTGCATAATAGTTACTCTAGCAATTAAATGTATCAGTATCCTATGAAACTTTCCATACTTCATTATTACTGAATCCGAACACAATTAGATTGATTCAACTATTGTAAGATCCCTTTCTCTCATATTTGGTTTGTATTTTGGTTCTTTTCGTCCTATCTTCATGCTCCTTTGAACTTTTATTTTTCTCAAACGTGGCATTGAAATGTTTTAATATATTAATCCCTTCTGGAAGTCGGGCTACTATTCTGTACATTCATGAAAGTAAACTCATCTAAGTTACTACATTTACTTGTTTATTTATATTTTTTTGCAACATTTTTATTTTTTTAATTTCCAACTGCATCATGTAACTGTTCCCACTGTTCCTGGTTTTGGAATACAGGCAAACACACATGTAAATGTTCAACAAGAGCTAAAGGATGTCAAAATCTGGCAGGTTCTGATTTTTCTTAATGTACATAATTATTTATGCATGCACGTTTCCATAATCCAAATAATTACTCACTCTGTTTTTCTAATGTTAAATCAGGTGCATACTCTCTTAAAGGGGTTGGAGAAAATAGCTGCAAGTGCAGACATTCCAATGTTGGTGTGTGGGGATTTTAATTCTGTTCCTGGAAGGTAACTCTGCCATTCTTTACATTATATTAGATTATTTAGCGCTTCAGATCAGTTACACAATGCTAGATCAGTAGATGTTTATTGCTTCAGAACAGTCACAGAATGTTAGATTGTTTATTGCATCAGATCCATCTTATTCACATTAGACTTTTGCTGAATTAAATGTAGTGTTGAATTTTGTCCAGTGCTCCCCATTCACTTCTTGCTATGGGAAAGGTGGATCCACTGCATCCGGATTTATTGGTCGATCCACTTGCAATTTTGCGTCCTCACAGCAAGTTGACTCATCAGTTGCCACTGGTAAACTTTCTTACATTAATGAACTGCTTTAAGCAGTCTCTTATGTTTTTACCCTATCATCCCTTTAACAATGTTTTAATGGGGTTTTAAGAAAACAGTGGAGACAGTCTTTAGTTGAAATGGGGCTGGGGTTCTATAGATAATTCAGGGGTTATGTTCGACTAAGTAAGGTTTTCAAACAGGTTAGTGCTTACTCAGCCTTCCTAAGAGGAATTGGTCTTGGTTTGGAACAACAAAGAAGAAGGATGGACCCAGCAACTAATGAACCTTTATTCACAAATTGCACAAGAGATTTTATCGGCACCCTAGATTACATATTTTACACCGGTAAGTTAATTCCTGAATGCCTTTCTCTTAGATGTTTGATGTTGCTTTTAGTAATTTCAGTTGCTTATGAGTATTTGACTTCTACTTTCAGCGGACTCTTTAATGGTGGAGTCATTATTGGAACTCTTGGACGAAGATAGCTTAAGGAAAGACACAGCCCTTCCTTCCCCGGAGTGGTCCTCTGATCATATAGCTTTGTTAGCTGAATTTCGATGTGTGCCAAGGACTAGACACTGACACTATTAGGTATGCTGTTACCACCCTTGATTTATTAAATGGGACACAACAATATGCAGCTGTGCCGGTCTCTATTCACGCCTTTCAACATCTCCTAAAGGATTTGTTTGCATAATAACAAGCTGCTGCATGTTGTTTAGGTCTCGGAGATGACCAAGAAAATGGCGGAGAGAAGCCAATGGATACACAGATAAGTTATATATATTTGTGTGAAATGGTAGTCATGCTCCCTGTGTTTTAAGGTATCTCTACAAGGGATCTCATTGCTGTGATCATATGTTACATTACACCTTTGTTTCATAGAGAAAATCATTATGCCCCCTTTTTTTTTTCGTTTCTTTTTCTTTGTTTTTCCAATAGAAATGTCCACTCAGTGTCCTCTGTACTTTAAAGATCTCTGCAAAAGGAAAAAAAAAAAAAAAAAGCTGTTCTCCATTCTTCGTAAGTTCCAATTTTTATTTTGGTCTCCAAGGAATAATATTCTTTATTTATTGCTTTATATATTATCTCATTTTTACATTATTTGTGAGAAAATTTGATGGAAGAGTTTCAGAAAATCTCCATATCAAGTTTCTTATGGGAATGTTAATCCAAATACTGAGCTTTTTTGCACTAGAATACCAAGAGGGACTACTTGAGGAACGGAAGAACACCCCACATGAGCTCCACTATCCAGGGTTTTTACCTTTTTTTTCTCTTTTTGAAGTACACAATAAAAAAAAAAAAAAAAAAACAAGGGAAAGAAAGAACCATTATTGGTTCTAATTATTCAAAAATTAAATAGATTCTTGTATATTTTTCTTATATAGAATAAATTATTTATTATGTTTTTTTTCTTTTGCTAAGCTACTTTTTATGTATAATATGTGAAAAATGTAATCTATAATATATAAAAGCACTGACTTTTTAGAAAAATTGAGAATATATTCTATTTTTGGGTAATTAGGCAAATATGTTGATTTTGAAATGTATTAAGGGTTTTTCATGGAAATAGACCATTTTTAGAAAGAGAAAATGAAAACGCTTTCTTGCTAGATGCAGTTTTAACCCAGCTAAGTGTTCCTCGCGATGCGATTTTTAAAATCGTGACCTAAAATAACTCTAAACCATAACTTTAACCTTAACACTTGTGAATTTTGGGACAAAACTTTGGAAGCTCGAGAATCTTAGGATAAAGTTGATACATTCCATCCAATCTTTCCCGCAGTAGAAAAAAATGTTATTTTTAAAAACTTTTTAGAAAAATGTTTTTTGTTAGTAGAGTTTTTTTATTTGTCATGTCCAATTTTTTTCAACATTTTGAAACCATGTTTCCTATTCGGTGGTAAAGGTTTCCATATGATATATTTGATGTCAAAGGTGACATTGGATGTCAAGGCGATGTTTGATAGGCATTGTGTTAGTGAAAATGCTACACTAAAGTTATATGTTAATTTTGTTGATGTCGAGGAAAATGGTTCGGGTTTGACAATAGTTGTAAATACTAGTATCTAACTTCATGTGGGCTAAGAGCAATACATTGCTCGTATTCATGGTTCGATGAAGTAATGCTAGGTGAATCAATATAATTTGAAGAGGGTACTATAGGCATTGCCCTAAATTTGGAATCAAATAATGATGGTGGTATTAATGGGTGACAGTTCGATGATACGAGAGGGAAGTTCTGTAAAACCAACAGGAAAAATTGCTCAGATACTAGCGAGTGGGGCAAATTTAGGTCATGCAGGAACAAGAAGCAAAAAGTCCAACAACACAATTGTGCGATGATTTCACAGCGTTGTTACAAAGCTCTTATCAAGAAATGTCGGAATCATCAATGGGAAGGCATTCCTCAGTTTCAACTTTGGTATACAGTTAGGGTTAGTTGGTAACTTGAGCTTAGAGATCCCAACACGATTGTGAGTGCTTTTGATTTAAACTTTCAATGTTGATATTTTATGTTGGAAACACT
This sequence comes from Gossypium rotundifolium, assembly GCA_025506655.1. Lineage (NCBI taxonomy): Eukaryota > Viridiplantae > Streptophyta > Magnoliopsida > Malvales > Malvaceae > Gossypium > Gossypium rotundifolium. The sequence goes on along the minus strand of CP106722.1, from coordinate 5,896,203 downwards.
TATACGGGTATGCCATCAAGTTACACTGGTGGGCAATCGGCAAATAGTTTTGGTTTTAACGTAGGGCTTACAAGAACGAATGATGTACTCCCTACAACCTACATTAGTGAAAGGACATCCTACCCTGGACATGCAACTAGGGTTGATAACGAATAGGAAGCTGGGAACAAAGAAGGAATTGAGAATGAAGAGGGATCTAAAACTGATAATGATCCAATTCAAGAGTCCGGGCCGGATGGTTCGAAAATTATATTAGTTTTTGAACAAGAGGTCATTCTTACTGAACCAGAAGGGAGTGGTTCTGACGATGAAGGTCCGAACAATGCTGGAGGAACACATCTAGATTTTACGACATATGTAACACCCCTATCCCGTATCCGTCGCCGGATTAGGGTTAAAGGCATTACCGGACAGATAAAAAACTTTTACAACATTTTATACAACCATTCATCAATCGCAACCAAAGTGTCCCTTAAATAGGTCAACGAGACCATAATCATGCTTTAGAGTAAGGTCGGGACTCAATTGAACACATACAGAATTTCTCAAAAATTTAAAATTTTTCTAAGTTATACAGGACACACGCCTGTGTGGGCAGGCCGTGTACTCTTAGCTAAGTACTGCCATTTTCACACGGCCATTAGGCACGCTCGTGTGCCATACCCGTGTAGGCAAAACAGGCCATTGTCAAGGCCATAATGCCACCCACGTTAGGGTCATACCTACAAGCAATTTACTAATTCCACTTATGAACAATTAGTCACCAAAAACATGCTAAGATAACCATTCAATCTCTACATTCAAATCCAATTCCATTCATGTCAGATTACAAGACTAAAACTCATGTAAACACAAGCATAATTCATCCATACTTACCTTTTATGAGCTCATTCTTTTGTCAAACATATACGCTCAAAATTTTGTCCATATACTTACCAAAAACTCAACCATTTCATATACTACCAAACCATACCAAAACATGCAACATATAACATATTCATTAAAACATATTACCAACACACCACTAGCCAAATCACATGGCTAAAATCACATCTCATTCTTAACCTAACATCTAGACTATATATGCCATATCTAGCTATATACATTTTCAAAATGTACCAAAATGAGCTTGAGTAGTGTGATGACGATCCTCGACAGTCCCCGAGCCTTCAGTAGCTTTGACGATCTAAAAAATAGAGAGAACACACACACAGAGTAAGCTTTCAAAAGCTTAGTAAGTCATATACAAATAAACTTAACTTAAAATGCACATAGCTCATATAGCCTAATTTTTCATATCATCTCATCATTTCATAGTTCATATTCATGCTAGTAAGCTCATATAGATACTTACCTTTCAACCTTGTGTACTTAATGAATGTACCTGAAACGGATTTACAATTCACATAACATTTCGTGTCACAGGCTTGCCCGTTGAACCGTTCGGAATCTAATAGGATACTCAAATAGCTCAGAATAATTGTACAATGCCAATGTCCCAGACGAGGTTTTACATGTACTCAGATATCGACGCCACTGTCCCAGACAAGGTCTTACATGAATTAATACGATGCCAATGTCCCAGACATGGTCTTACAAGTAAATCTCGTATCGATGCCAACGTCCCAGACGTGGTCTTACATGAAATCTCAAATCAACGCCGACGTCCCAGACGTGGTCTTACATGATATCTCAGAACAAACACTCATGTCATGACATAGTCAATACTATCTATTTCTAGGTTCACACGGGACTTCCCTAATATTGCTACTATGTCTTTCTTATCTCGGAACTCATGTACACATCATCTCGTAACATTCATCGTTGTCAATAATCATATGATCATACACAGCTCAATACAATTGCGTTTATTTGCATAATGACTTACCTCGAGTTCGGTTTAACGGAAATGGATACGGCTACTCAATTACTTTCTCTTTCCCGCGATCCAAGTCCGGTTTCTTCAGCTCTTGATCTATACATATTAAAATTTAACTCTTTTATTCACTAACTCATCCAATTCAATCCAAATACACATATTTAGGGTAATTTACAAATTAGCCCACACATTTGTACAATTTATCAATTTAGTCCATTTCTCAAAACATCAAATACACAAAATCATCACATAATCATGCTTAGCTGAAGGCTTATGTATATCATACAAGCCCCTATTTTCCATCAAATTTACAATTTAGTCCCTCAAATTATAATTTTTCTCAATTTAGTCCTATTTAGCTAAATTCATCAAAAATTCAAGAACAAAATATGTTCATCTAACACATATCTTTCATTTAAGAACTAAACTCATCATAAAGCTTACTAATTCATCTATGGCACAACTCACAAATATCATCAATTCTTCAAATTACAACATGGGCTTGATAGTAGACTAAGCAATAATCTCAAAAACATAAAAAATCAACAAAAACCAAAGTAAAAAACATACCTAAATTCAAGCTTACAATTGCCGAACCTAGCTCAACTTTCTTCTTTTTCTTTCTTTCAATATTCGGTGGCCAAAAAGATGATAAAAACCATCTTTCAATTGTTTATTCTATTATAACATATAATTAATCTATTTACCAATTTAACATTTAATTAACATTTGAAACAATTATACAATGAGGGTATATTCGACCAACTACTATCCACTATCTTAAAAGTGGTCTAATTGCCTCATAAGGCCTCTACCTTTAAAAGTCACAACAAATAAGTGCTTTAACATATAGCATGCAAATTTTGCATTTAATGCAATTTAATTCTTTTATCAAATTAAGCACAAAGATGGACAAATTAACTTACGAAACTTTAACACATGCTTAATCACATATCATAGGCACGAAAAATAATATTAAAATATTATACAAACTTGAATTTGTGGTTCCGAAACTACTATTCTGACTAGGGTATAAACCGAACTGTTACAATTCTCCCCCCTTAGAGATTTTCGTCCCCAAAAATCTTACCGTTAAACAGATTCAGATATTGTCGTCTCATTGAATCTTCAGGCTCCTACATAGCCTCTTCTATTCCGTGTCGATTCCACTGTACTTTCACTAACGAAATTTTCTTGTTTCTCAACTCTTTCACTTCACGAGTTAAAATACGGATCGATTCCTCTTCATATGTCATATCAGATAGGATTTCAATTTCAAATGGGGCAATCACATGTGACGGACCGGATCGATATCTATGGAGCATCGAAATATGGAATACATTGTGTATCTTTTCTAGCTCAGAGGGCAACCTTAATCTATATGCAATAGGCCCAACACGTTCAATAATTTCATATGGCCCGATAAACCCCGGAATCAGCTCGCTTTTACATCCGAAACGAAGTATTTTCTTCCACGGAGACACTTTCAGAAATAATTTGTCACCGATTTCAAATTCTATATCTTTTCGTTTCAATTCCGCATAAGACTTCTGACGATCAGATGCTGATTTCAGACTATCTCGGATTGCTTTCACTTTCTGTTCAATGTCTTTTATCAAATCAACCCCATGTAACTTATTTTCACTGAGTTCAGTCCAATACAGAGGTGTACGACATTTTCGTCTGTATAAAGCTTCATAAGGTGCCATTTTGATGCTTGGCTGAAAACTATTATTGTATGCAAACTCAATCAATGACAGATACTATTCCCACGTACCATTAAATTCAAGAATGCAACATCTCAACATATCCTTAAGAATCTGAATGATTCGCTCGGATTGACCATCCGTTTGCGGATGAAAAGATGTACTGAAATCTAATTTTGTGCCTAAAGCTTCTTGCAATGTCTTTCAGAATCTCGATGTAAATCTCGGATCTCTATCTGACACAATAGATAGTGGAACCTTGTGCAATCTTACAATATCAAAAATGTAAAGTTCAACTAGTTTATCAAGTGAATAATCAGATCGTACCGGGTTAAAATGGGCAGATTTCGTTAATTGATCAACTACAACCCATATAGCATCTTTCTTTCTCGGAGTCGGGGGCAGACCAGAAACAAAGTCCATTGTCACTCTATCCCATTTCCACTCGGGAATTAGAATTGGTTGTAACAAATCAGATGGAACTTGATGTTCAGCTTTAACTTGTTGACAAACTAAACATTTTGAAACAAAGTCAGAAATGTTTCTTTTCATACCGAACCACCAATAGTGTCCTTTCAGATCATGATACATATTTTTACTACCCGGATGAACAGATAAACGATTGTTATGTGCTTCATTCAAAATCAACTGAATTAACTCTGGATTTCTTGGAACACAGATACGATCTCGAAATCTTAAGCAATCATCAACAACTCAAAATTCAGATTCAGAATTCGAATCACACTGAGCTCGTTTCGCTATTATTTCATTATCAACTTTCTGAGCATCATAAATTTGCTGTAAGAATAATGGTTTTGGTTTCAATACAGCTATCACAGAACTATCATCAGACAGATCTAACTGAGTATTAGAAGCACATAATGCAAATAATGATTTTTGACTCAGTGCATCATCAACAACATTTGTTTTACCTGGATGATAATCTATCACAAGCTCATAATCTTTTAACAACTCTAACCATCTTCTTTGAAGCAGGTTAAAATCTTTCTGAGTCATCAAGTATTTCAAACTTTTATGATCCGAAAACACGTGACATTTCTTACCATACAAATAATGGCGCTAATTCTTTAGTGCGAACACAATCGCAGCTAACTCAAGGTCGTGCGTCAGATAGTTCTTTTCATACGGCGTCAATTGTCTCGAAGCATAAGCTATTACTTTTCCTTCTTGCATCAGGACACATCCCAAATTATTTAACGAAGCATCACTGTAAATAAAAAATTCTTTTCTGGATTCTGGCTGTACTAACACTGGAGCTTCTGTTAACAGATTTTTCATCTGATCAAAGCTTTTCTGACATTTATCGGACCACTCAAAACTCACATTTTTCTGAAGCAATTTTGTCAATAGAGTAGCTATCGCTGAAAATCCTTTTACAAACCGGCGATAATAACCAGCTAGTCCCGAAAGTTATGGACTTCAGACACATTCTTCGGAGGTTTCCAATCCAGAATAGTAGAAATCTTGCTCGGATCAACTCGTATTCAAGAAGCTGACACAATATGTCCTAGAAAACTAACCTCATGTAACCAGAATTCACATTTGCTGAATTTCGCGTACAATTACTTTTCTCTCAAATGTTGCAACACAATTTTCAGATGTTAGCATGCTCATTTTCATCACGTGAATAAATCAATATGTCATCTATGAACACCACAGCAAATCGATCTAGGTACGGTCTGAAAATTCTGTTCATCAGATCCATAAAAACATCAGGAGTATTGGTTAGTCCAAATGGCATAACTAAAAACTCATAATACCCGTACCTCGTTCTGAAAGCAGTTTTCGGTATGTCTAAATCTTTCACTCTCAATTGGTAATATCCCGATCTCAGATCAATCTTGGAAAATACAGTAGCTTATTTTAACTGATCAAATAAGTCATCAATTCTGGGCAACGGATATTTATTCTTTATGGTCACTTTGTTCAACTGATGATAACCAATGCACATTCTCATCGTGCCATCTTTCTTTTTCACAAACAGGACAGGAGCACCCCAAGGAGAAAAACTAGGTCTAGCAAACCCTCTATCAGTCAATTTTTGCAACTGTAACTTTAACTCTTTCAACTCTGTTGGTGCCATTCTATACGGAGCTACAAAATAGGTGTAGTACCAGGCAACAAACCAATACAAAATTCAACTTCACGAATCAGAGGCAAACCCGGCAATTCTTTAGGGAATACATCAGAAAAATCACAAATGACTGGCACTGATTTAACTTTCTTTTCAGACACTTTCGAATCAATCACATAAGCAAAATATGCCTCATATCGATTTTTCACATATCTTTGAGCTTTCAATACAGATATCACAGCAGGCAATCCATTTAAATCATTAGGCTCAATCCGTACAATTTCATTATTCGGACATCTCAAATCAATAATCTTTCTTTTACAGTTTATAACAGCTTCATGCAATGTCAACCAGTCCATACCCAGAATGATATCGAACTCATCAAATGGAAAAAGCTTCAGATCAGTAGGGAAACATATATCTCAAAACATTAACGGACAGTTTTTACATACTTTGTCAACCAGAACACTTTTACCTAAGGGGTTCGATACTTTTATAGCAAACTCAGTAGACTCTACAGGCAAAGTCTTCCTAAATACTAAATTCATGCATATATACGAATGAGTAGGACCAGGGTCTATCAATGCAATCATAAAAGTATCATAAAGTGTAAAAGTACCCGTTATAACATCTGGAGATGAAGCTTCCTCATGAGCTCGGATAGCATTCGCTCTGGCAGGCGCTCTAGCTTCGGATCTTACAATAGTATCTCTCGTAGTTCTCTGACTACCACTGACATTTCTTACATTCTTCGAAGGTCTACCTCTCACAGGTGCATTATTAGATCTCGAATTCTAAACAGTCTCTAGCTCAACAGACTCAGGGCAATCACGAATAAAATGATCAAGTGATCCACATCTGAAGCAAGCTCTGTCATTTAATCTACAACTTCCCAGATGCCTTTTTCCACAATGCTTACATTCAAGTTTCTCGGATCGAACATTTCCAATACTTGCTACTAAAGTTGCTAGAGTTTTGGAGCTCATTTGTGATCTAGCTCGATTTCTATTCGAATGTCGCACATTATCTCTTGAACGACTTTAATCATCTCTGAATTTATTCGAAGCAGACTGAAATGATCTACTCTGAAATCTCTTTCTCACATCTCTAGCTTCAGACTCATCTTTTCTTTTATCTTTCCCGAGTGCCTCAGCTTTGCATGCTCGATCAACAAGTATTACGAACTCTTTTATTTCTAAGATCTCGACTAACAAATGAATATCTTCATTAAGGCCGTCTTTGAATCTTTTGCACATTATTGCTTTAGATTATATACATTCTCGGGAATAGTGACTTAGTCTCACGAACTCTTATTCGTATTCAGTAATAGTCATACGGCCCTGTTTCAATTTTAGAAATTCTTTCCATTCTTGATCAATGAATCTCTCACTAATGTATTTCTTACGAAACTCAATCTGAAAGAAGTCCCACGTGACTCGCTCTTTTAGAACAATAGAAGTTAAGGTTTTCCACCACTGATAGGCTGCATATCGGAGCAATGATACAACACATTTTATGTATTCTTCCGGAGTCAGAAACATTTCATCGAATACCCAGATAGTGTTTTCTAACTAGAATTTAGCTTTCACAGTATTGTCATCACTGGTAACCCTGAACTCTTCGGCCCCATAATTACAGATTTTGTCAACCGGAGGCTTATTCCATAGATTCAGATTTACAATCGGAGGCATATCGAATGTCTGAGGGGATTAACAAGGGGCAGAGGTTGCAAAATAGTCGGGTTATTTCTTACGAATTGAGTGAACCACTCACTCATCAATCGCAAACAAAGTGTCCCTTAAATAGGTCAAAGAGTACCCAGATAGTGTTTTCTAACTAGAATTCAGCTTTCACAGCATTGTCATCACTGGTAACCCTGAACTCTTCGGCCCCATAATTACGGATTTTGTCAACCGGAGGCTTATTCCATAGATTCAGATTTACAGTCGGAGGCATATCGGATGTCTGAGGGGATTAACTAGGGGCGGAGGTTACAAAATAGTCGGGTTATTTCTTACGAATTGAGTGAACCACTCACTCATCAATCGCAACCAAAGTGTCCCTTAAATAGGTCAAAGAGACCTTAATCATGCTTTAGATTAAGGTCGGGACTAAACCGAACACATACAAAATTTCTTAATAATTTAAAACTTTTCTAAGTTATGCAGGACACACGCCCATATGGGCAGGCCGTGTACTCTTAGCTAAGTACTGCGATTTTCACACGGCCATTAGGCACGCTCGTGTGCCATACCCGTGTAGGCAAAATAGGCCATTGTCAAGACCATAATGCCACCCACGTTAGGGTCTTATCTACAAGCAATTTACTAATTCCACTTATGAACAATTAGTCACCAAAAACATGCTAAGATAACCATTCAATCTCTACATTCAAATCCAATTCCATTCATGTCAAATTACAAGACTAAAACTCATGTAAACACATGCATAATTCATCCATACTTACCTTTCATGAGCTCATTCTTTTGTCAAACATATATGCTCAAAATTTTGTCCATATACTTACCAAAAACTCAACCATTTCATATACTACCAAACCATACCAAAACATGCAACATATAACATATTCATTAAAACATATTACCAACACATCACTAGCCAAATCACATGGCTAAAATCACATCTCATTCTTAACCGAACATCTAGACTATACATGCTATATCTAGCTATATACATTTTCAAAATGTACCAAAATGAGCTTGAATAGTGTGATGACGATCCTTGACAGTCCCCGAGCCTTCAGTAACTTTGACGATCTAAAAAATAGAGAGAACACACACACAGAGTAAGCTTTCGAAAGCTTAGTAAGTCATATACAAATAAACTTAACTTAAAATGCACATAGTTCATATAGCCTAATTTTTCATATCATCTCATCATTTCATAGCTCATATTCATGCTAGTAAGCTCATATAGATACTTACCTTTCATACACACCTTGTGTACTTAATGAATGTACCTGAAACGGATTTACAATTCCCATAACATTTCGTGTCACAGACTTGCCCGTTGAACCGTTCGGAATCTAATAGGATACTCAAATAGCTCAGAATAATTGTACAATGCCAACATCCCAGACGAGGTCTTACATGTACTCAGATATCGATGCCACTGTCCCAGACAGGGTCTTACACGGATTAATACGGTGCCAATGTCCTAGACATGGTCTTACACGTAAATCTCGTATCGATGCCAACGTCCTAGACATGGTCTTACACTAAATCTCAAATCAACGCCGACGTCCCAGACGTGGTCTTACATGATATCTTAGAACAAACACCTATGTCATGACATAGCTAATACTATCTATTCCGAGGTTCACACGGGACTTCCCGAACATTGCTACTATGTTGTTCTTATCTCGAAACTCATGTACACATCATCTCGTAACATTCATCGTTGTCAATAATCGTATGAACATACACAGCTCAATACAATTGCGTTAATTTGCATAATGACTTACCTCGAGTTCGGTTTAACGGAAATGGATACGGCTACTCAATTACTTTCGCTTTCCCGCGATCTAAGTCTGGTTTCTTCGGATCTTGATCTATACATATTAAAATCTAACTCTTTTATTCACTAACTCATCCAATTCAATCCAAATACACATATTTAGGGCAATTTACAAATTAGCCCACACATTTGTATAATTTATCAATTTAGTCCATTTCTCAAAACATCAAATACACAAAATCATCACATAATCATGCTTAGCCGAAAACTTATGTATATCATACAAGCCCCTATTTTCCATCAAATTCACAATTTAGTCCCTCAAATTATAATTTTTCTCAATTTAGCTCTATTTAGCTAAATTCATCAAAAGTTCAAGAACAAAATATGTTCATCTAACACATATCTTTCATTTAACAACTAAACTCATCATAAAGATTACTAATTAATCTATGGCACAACTCACAAATATCATCAATTCTTCAAATTACAACATGGGCTTGATAGTAGACTAAGCAACAATCTCAAAAACATAAAAATCAACAAAAACCAAAGTAAAAACATACCTAAATTCAAGCTTACAATTGTCGAACCTAGCTCAACTTTCTTCTTTTTCTTTCTTTGAATATTCTGTGGCTAAAAAGATGATAAAAACCATCTTTCAATTGTTTATTCTATTATAACATATAATTAATCTATTTAGCCATTTAGCCATTTAATTAACATTTGAAACAATTATACAATAAGGGTATATTCGACCAACTACTATCCACTATCTTAAAAGTGGTCTAATTGCCTCATAAGGCCTCCACCTTTAAAAGTCACAACAAATAAGTGCTTTAACATATAGCATGCAAATTTTTCATTTAATGCAATTTAATCCTTTTATCAAATTAAGCACAGAGACGGACAAATTAACTTACGAAACTTTAACACATGCTTAATCACATATCATAGGCACGAAAAATAATATTAAAAATATTATACAGACTCGAATTTGTGGTCCCGAAACCACTGTTCTGACTAAGGTATAAATAGGACTGTTACAACATATGCACCTCTAGATCACACGCTTAATGTCGACCTTGATGTTGAAAGTTGGTTAGAATTTTCAAAACTTCATCATAAAATATCAGACCATGCGAGTTCTTTTACAAATTTTGGTGATTTACAAGTTGAAATGGAGTTCTCCTCCAAAGATGCTTTAGTTGTTGCATTGAAGCAGTATAGCATAAAGCATGAGGTAAAATTCTATGTTATAATATCTCAAGCCGAAAAGTATGAGGCCAAGTGTGCAATGCTTAACAGTGGATGCATGGAAAATTATAACATCTGTGAGAGAGAAAATAGGGTTTTAGACAATAAGAAATATGACACTCCACATACTTGTGTTGTTGCAGGTGCGTCATAAGATTATCCAAAATTTGATTTTGACCTAATCTCTGACATTGGCTTACATATTTTGAAATACTTGTGTTGTTGCAGGTATGTTACAGTATAATTCAAATTTGGATTATGTCATGATCTCTGGCATTATATTACCTACAGTGAAAGTGAGTCTTAGGATTTCAGTCTCGTTTTTAATTGTCAATATTCGTAGTCAATACGATTACACCCTATCGTTCTATAAGGCATGAGTTGCAAAATAGAATGCTATTGAAAAGATGTATAAAGAATGGATTAAATTGTATAATGATTTGTAGAAATGATGTAAGGTACTGAATCAGTACGTACCAAGTACCGTCATCGATCTGCAAATGAAACTTGTGTATCATGGCAATCAAATGGGCCAAACGAAAGGAATTTTCCATTTTTTTACCATTCATGCATTGAATCATTCTTGTACTGTAAGTCATTAGTACAAATTGACGGCACAATCATGCACAGGAGATATCAACATCACTTGTTGTTGGCTGTTGCACAGGATGATAATCGGAAAATCCAGCCAATAGCTTTTGCAATTGTTGAAAAAGAAGCCGTCAATGATTGAGATTTCTTCTTGACTAACTTGAAAAAGCATTTTGTGCCGCAACCCGATATATGCATAATTTATGATAGGGCACCCAGAACACAGGCTGCAATTGATCAACGTGGAAGCCTATGGGATCGTGCACAACATACGTATTGTATACGTCATATTGCGTCTAATTACTTGGGCCAATTTTGTAAGGATGTTGAGCAGCGACATGTTGTTAACATGTGTACATATTAAATATTGTTTTTTTATATCATTCTTTAATATATACATTGTTTGCATGGATGAATATACTCTTTATTTTCTTCGACAAGGTACAAGCTCGTCCAACATCGATTTTATGAAATGTTGGAGAACGTCCGAACTATAAACTTGCACAGTGAGAATTACCTCGATAGGATACCCAAAGAACAGTTGTAACACTCCTTACCCGAACTGATAACCGGGTCCGAGCTACGGGATGCCACATTTGTTGCCAAAGAAACTATCGATGAAAATATTGAAAATAAATCAATTAAACATGCATCCATTTCATAAAATCATTCAATTCATAATAAACTCTTCAAGGTTAAATCTAGCTTACAAGGACTTGAATGTTAATTCGACAGGCCACGCTATAAAATTTCAAAACTTTGAAATAGGTATCGCTACATCCTTATAAGTATTGATAGTTTCTATAAGTACTGATATCAATTTGTGAATCTGCTTATTTTGTAAAATCCAAACCAAAGTCATATGTATCGATACCCTGATATAAGGTATCGATACTTCAGTTCGATATCGATATCAAATTGGTATTTTGCTTGTTTCAAAACCTGATTGAAAATTTGAAGTATCGATACTGTAATAACCTATTTTGCCTAGGCCCATACAAAACCAAAAAATAGAAAATAAAATAATTTTAAACCAAAATGTCCAGTCCATTTACAGCCCAAAGCCCAACATAAGACCCACTAACCCAAAATACCTAAGACAAAATTACATGGCCAAACGTCCCAAATTTTGTTTCAAAAAACATGAACCGTAGGGTTCCTTCCTCGCGCCGCAAGTGCCCAACACAGACCTTGGTCGCGCCGCAATCAGCGCGCGAATAGTGCTCCTCACCGCCGTGCTTCTCGCCGTTCACTTGAAAAACAAGGAAAGAATGCATATAGTAGCAGCAAAATAGGATTCTTGTATTTATGATTTCGATTTATTTTGGGATATAAAAACCCTAATACAATTTGTAAAAACACATGCATATATACAAAGAATACAAAAATTAGAACACAAGAAAATCAAAGAGCAGAGGTGATTTCCGATTGTTCCATTTCATTTAGTTTTTGCATTTCCTTTCGATTCATGCAAATGTTTTTTTTTACTATTAAAAATGAAGAGAACGAGTTTACCTTTCGATTTGCGCTAAAAAGCGGAGTTTTTTACTTTTCTACGTGTGTGTGTGGTGGCGCGTCATGTGATCATCACTTTGGAGCCATGGCGGAAATTTGGAAGAAAAGAGCTTTTTAAGCTCTGTTTATTTTTTCTGAAATGGCTTCAAAATAATTTTTTAACAATTTTTTTTTTGTTTATATAGGCCAGTGAAACGACGTTGTTTTGGTGTGGTCAATTAATGACCAAAACGGCGTCGTTTAAGGGCCAAGATTCGCGTGTTGACCCGATACCCGGGGAGGATCTGTGTGTTTTTTTAGAGGGTCTAATTGCTTTATAGGCCCTTCCGCATTATTGCAATTTTGTAATTATGTCCAATTTGTATTTTTCTTTATTTTCAATTTGACCCTGAATTATGACCTTTGTTTCAATTTGGTCCTTAAGACTATTTTAAGGCAAATGCTGGAACGGCACCGTTTTGGGAATAGGGCATATTTGCCCAGTGAGTCCCTCCTTTGGGGCACGCATTTCAATTGGGTCCCTAGTTTGGTTTTATTTTTTTTAAATTTCAGCCCTAGAATTTGTTTAAATTTAGTTTTAATTTTTTTCTTTCATTTTTATTGATTTTATTTTTATTCTGATTTAGTTCTTTTAATTTATTATTTACTATTTTATTACTTTGTATATATATTATTTATTTTGAACTTTTCATAAAATTGCTTTATTACATATTACTATTTTTATTTTTATTACATATTGTATTGCTTTAATCATATTATATATTATTTTAAAATTTGTATATTGTATATTATTTAAATTGATTTATTATTAATGTAAGTTTTCTATGTATTGTTTATTTTAAATATATTATTTTTATATATATTTGTTATATTATATATTTATTATAAGTTATCCCTTATACATATATTTGATATATTCAAAGTTTTTTTATATACTATTTGTTTAAAATATATATTTATTTTATTACGTATATATATATATCTATTTTAAATTTTGCCATATCATTTTTACATATATGTTTTTTTTAAATTTTGTAGTATCTATTTATTATTTGGTATATGTCATTTATCTTATATTGTTATTTTATTCTTATACTTGATCTTGTATGTAAAGTTTCATATTTATTTCGTAGTTTTATCTTTCACATATTTTTTGTTATTTACTACTTTATATCTTTTATTTGTTTATCCATGTTCTTTTATTCGCTTATTATTTTTATGTTTGCCTTAGTATAATCATTTTATTTCTGTATTATTCGCTATTTTACATTATTCTTTCTCTTAATTATCTATGTTAGTATTAACTGTTAGTATATTATGTAATTTTCGTAAATTATTTTTGGTATTTATGTTTTGTAATGTATTAATGCAATATTTTACTCGAATCATTTTTTTAATAAAAATACATTTTGCTAAATGGTCGCATTTTATTCAAAAGTTTAAAAAAAAAAATGGCGATACGTAAAATTTGGGGGCTACGATAAAAATTGTACCTTAGCTCACAGGGTTTCGATTTTTCTCGCTGAACTTAAGATATCAAGTATCCCTTTTTGAAATCGAAACCCATAAGTTTCAAATCAAAACTTACTCGGGAATTCGAGATGTTGTGTCCTAACTTATTGGATATGATGGTTTGTGTCTCTAGGTAAGGATTTTCTACAAATAAAGGCAAGCTTAGTTTCGAAGTCTTGAAATGTTGCATCCTAACTCATTAGGTGTGACATTTTATTTCTTTGAGATAAGTGAGTCTTGGCTTTCTTTCAAATAAAAGGATCGTATTTTAAATTTTTCAAATTTTTGACATTAGGATATTGGTTTATGAATTAGGTACCAATTGTGGGCGTTACGAGGGTGCTAATCCTTCCTCGTACGTAACCGACTCCCGAACCCATTTTCTTGAATTTCGTAGGCCAAAATCAATATTTTAAACAAAAAATGTTTTATAAGGTGATCCGATCACACCTAAGCAAAAAAAAAAAAAGATCGGTGACGACTCCCATTTTTGTTTTTTTTAAAAAAGTCAACCCTATTTTTTTTTAAAACTTAAAAATGGTTTCGACAGATACTTTTGCCAAAGTATGGATACTTCAATCCCAAAATGTCAAAATCTTTCATTTTATGCCCATTTCATGCTCAACAAAATTTGCATTCAAATGGTGCCTTAGGCACACTTAAAAACCCGCACTAGACTCACTAAATTGCATACCATCTCATCACATTCAATCAAGTCTGAACACTAAATGTAGCATGTCCACAACTTTGACACCAAAACTTAGCAACACCAATTGCTTAATTGCAATTCACCTGACATTCATATACCAATACAAATCATCATATTTTCATCCCAATATGCATCAAACCATACTATTAAATTTCTTACCAATTCTTCAACATTAAACCAAAACACCTTCATTCTACCATTTTCAAATCAACCAACTTCAGTACATCAATATGAACTTTAAACATACCATTTCTAAGATGAACTCTCTCAACTAATCACAATTGTATATTCATTACATACTATTATCATTGTCATATTAAATGACTACCAAAATATGCCATTAAACTGATGCATGAAACTTTTAACAAACCACTATTCTATTCATATATCTAAATAATGTAACAGCCCGATTTAGACCCTAGTCGGAACAGTGGTTTCGAGACCACAAATTCGACGTCAGAATAATAATTTAATATTATTTTCTGTGTGAATAGTATGCGACATGGTCTGTGTGGAAATTCTGTGTGATGATTTAATTGTTTGTGTGTCGAATTAAGAGAAAGGACTTAATTGCATAGTAAGTGAAAGCTATATGCTGATTTATGAGTACTTAATTAATGTTGGATTTTTAAGGTGGAGGCCTTATATTGTTATTTGACCATTATTTAGTTAATGGATGGCTAAATGACAAATTAGCCTTAATTTATATTTGTTTTATATGTTTTATAAAAGGGCAAAATTGGTATTTGTTTAAAATGTTATTATAACAAAAACAAAAAGGAATTTGATAGCCATTATCATCTTTTCTTCCACCGAAATTTGAGAGAAAGTAAAGGGTTTGAAGCTTTGAAACTTTCGGCTACTTCAAGCTCCAATTGGTATGTGTTTTTAGCTCGGTTTTTGATAATTTTTATGTTTTTGTAATCGTTGCTTTGTGCTTTACAAAACCCATGCTCAAATTCTATGTATTGATGATGTTTTTGTGATAAGCCATTGATGAATGTTTGAGCTATGTGTTCGTTGATATTGAAATATGAGAGCCTAGTGTTGGGTTAGCATAGTTTGTATTTGGATTTTTGGTGAAATTGAGTATATTGGGCTAAATTGAGAAAAATAGAAAGTTGAGTGTAA
Source organism: Gossypium rotundifolium (assembly GCA_025506655.1). Taxonomy (NCBI): domain Eukaryota; kingdom Viridiplantae; phylum Streptophyta; class Magnoliopsida; order Malvales; family Malvaceae; genus Gossypium; species Gossypium rotundifolium. The sequence goes on along the minus strand of CP106722.1, from coordinate 5,880,331 downwards.
CAGCCTGATTTAGGACCTAGTCGGGATCGTGGTGCGAGGCCACGAACCCGAGGTGAAATTAGGAGTTTTCCAGGTTTATGCCATGTTTGCATGCTAGTATGCAAGTTTGATAAGCAATTTTATTTAGTTAAGGTCAATTGGTCCAAAAAGGACTAAATTGTAAAAGTTGCAATATATGAGTTTCTAGAAGCTTTTTGCATGAAATAGCTTTAGAATAATAATTGTGAGTCCTTAAGTAGCAATTTGCCCAAAATTTAATTTTTGGACAAAATTGGCCTTAAGAGACTATTATGGAAATTTTTAAGAGGAAGGGCATTTTGGTCATTTGGCCTAATTAGTGATTAAAATAGGATAAATATGAGAAAAATTCACTCATCTTCTTCCTTGGGGCTGCCGAAAATTTTGGAGACACCATAGCTAGGGATTATTCATTTTTTTCAAGCTCATAATCAAGAAAAACGAAGCTCGGATCGAAACTGAGGCAAGAACAAAGTCGAGGACTAAATTATACATCTACATACATTTTGTATATTGAGGTAAGTTTGTATGATTTCTAAGCTTTATGATTATTATCATTAAATTGCTTAAAATAATGTACAATCATTGTATGAAATGATCATGTTATGTTCAATCAAGAAATCATGATGATAAGTACGAGCAAGTCCTGATTGAAGATGAACTTCCCAGGATACTCGATCTACCACACAAGATATCATGTAAGTCCAAGGCAAGCTTGGCATTGATCAAGATATCATATAAGTCCAAGGCAAGCTTGGCATTGATCAAGTTATCATGTAAGTCCAAGGCAAGCTTGGCATTGATCAAGATATCATGTAAGTCCAAGGCAAGCTTGGCATTGATCAAGTTAGCAAGCAAGTTATCATGTAAGTCCAAGGACTCAAGCTTGGCATTGAGTATGTTATCAAGAGCAAGACTTCATATAAGTCCATGTCAAGACATGGCCTTGAAACCAAGATGAGATAACCCATGTAAGACAATGTCTGGGATATGGCTTTGGCATCATATTATGTGGGCAGAGATTTAGTATCCTCGGTTATTCCCAAAAATTCATCGGGAAAATGAGTAAGCTAAAAGAAGATAGCAAGATAGCAAAGAAAGTAAAGTTAGTATCAAGATGAAGTTGAGTATTATTCATGTTGTGAATGAGAAAGTAGATATCATGATTATTGTTATTAAAGTATACTGAACAATGTGATCAAGTGATACAGGTACCATGTTTACCTTACAAGTATGAGAATGTTAAGTATCATAAGACATGTAAGAATCGATTATGAGTAAGTAAGCCTTATAGCTGAAATTATGATACCATTGTAAGCTAAATGTTTATGTTAAGTAAGTACATTGATATGTGTTGTACATACAAACTTACTAAGCTATATGCTTATGTTATGATTCTTTCTTTCTATGCAGTCCTGCCAAGCTAACTCGTGGACCATTAAAGTCGGAGCTCGCAACACACTATCAACTCTTATTTTGGGTATAGCCAAGTTACTTTACTAAGTATGGCATGTATAGGAAACATTCTTTTTGTGGACATGTTTTAAGAAGGGCCTTTGTAAAGGCTATCAAGTTTATTATTCTTTTGTATATGGCTAAGTGATTGGCCAAATTTAACTAAGCATGTATGTTTGTTGAGATCAATGAAGCATGTAGTATTATTCATAAAATTGGGTTGCTATTGTATCGTTGAATTGTGTATGGATACGTTCTACATTTCAGGGTGGCTAAAGGCTTGGTAAATAGCCTGTAAGTGCCCACATGGTTGGACACACGGGCGTATGTCAAGACCGTGTTAACCCTGTACCTTAGTATTATTAATCATAATAGGCTACGGGTAAACCCCACGGCCGCGTGTGTGTGCCGTGTAAGACACACGGTTTGGACATGGGTGTGTTCTCAGACCGTGTTTATTTAGTCAGTATATCAAGGATTAGCACACGGTCTAAGCCCACGAGGGTGTCATGGCCGTGTGAAATTAGTCAGTAACCTCCCACAGTTGGTAGACACGGGCGTGTCTAAGTCATGTGAAAATAGTCAGTAGCCCTACACGGTCGGAGGGCATGGGCGTGCTTAAGGGTACACGGGCGTGTTCCAAGTCATACGGGCGTGTGAACCCTCCTTCAAATATGAGTTATTTGAATTTAATCCTGAAAGTTTTCTAACATGAGTTAAAGGCCTCGTAAGCCCTTGTTATATGTGTTGACTAAGAAAGTGGAGTTTTTAAGTTGGAACGAAATTTTATAGCTCGTAAGTAAATGTTTCAGTGAGTTCAAGCATAGTTATGTCTTGTATCTAGATCCAGTATCGGTCTTGGGTGCGAGGTGTTACATTTAGTGGTATCAGAGCTACGGTTTAGTTGGTTCTAGGACTAACGTAGCATGAGCATGAGTCTAGCTATACATGCCATACGTAAGAATATTTTTATAATGATAGTGTGACGACTCCTGACAACTTACATTATGTTTATACATATAGTAAATGGATCCCGAAGGAGCTGAGGCGGATGATGTAGAAAGTAACGCACCAGCTCCCGTAGAAAGGATGGTGCCGTATGAGAATGAGAATAGACCCACTATGGTGAGTCAAGAAGGAAGAGGAGAAGAGGCTAGAGAAGCCTTCCTCCATATGATAGATGCTTGGTACACAGAGTTTGTTCGAGCTAACCTGAATGCACAACCCCCTCCACCCTCGCCTGTTCCAGAACTTACTCCAGTAGCCCCTCAAGTAGTAGAGGTGGTAAGAGGAGGTAAACCTCCAATTGATAGGATCAAGAAGCATGGAGCAGAAGAATTCTGAGCTAAAAAAGATGATGATCTAGAAATAGTTGAGTTCTGGTTAGAAAATACCATCAGAGTATTTGATGAACTGTCCTGCACACCTGATGAATGCATGAAGTGTGTAGTCTCTCTCTTAGAAGATTCTGCTTACCAATCGTGGAACACCCTTGTGTTGGCGGTACCAGGGGAAAGAATCTCATGGGAATTCTTCCAAGAAGAGTTTAAGAAAAAGTATATCAGCTAGAGGTTTGTAGACCAGAAGAGGAAAGAATTTCTGGAGCTGAAGTAAGACAAGATGTCAGTAATCGATTATGAGCGAGAGTTTGTACGACTCAGCAAGTACGCTCGAGAATGTGTCCACTGAGGCCATTATGAGTAAAAGGTTTGAAGATGGTTTAAATGAGGACATTAAGCTCGTTGTTGCTGTCCTCGAATTAAAAGAATTTGTTGTGCTAGTGGAAAGGGCTTGCAAAGTCGAAGAGCTAGTAAAAGAGAAGAAGAAATTTGAAATGGAGTCTCGTGATTCTAGAAGGAGACAGTGGAACAAATCATTCCAATCATCATCCAAAAAGCCAAGAGATTTTCCAGCTCGATCAGCTACTTCCACTGGGTTTTCAAGGAAAGACAAGAGTAAGCAGTATTTGGGAAATAAAGCACAGACCACTTCAATTGCAAGTGTTGGGAATTTTAGACCTGACAGACCAGAATGTCCACAATGTGGCAGACGCCATTTGGGAGAATGCCGAGCACATGAAAATGCATGTTTTAGATGTGGTTTCCAAGACCATTTCATAAAGGATTGTCCAGAGATGACTAAAGAAGAGAGAACTCAGAACCCGAGATCCGGGGGTATGGTCAGAGGGAGATCGCAGAGGAACCCGGGAAGTGGGGCAAGTGGAAGAGGTAACGCCAGAGAGCAGGCCGCAAAACCCGAAGGCAGAGCGCCTGCAAGGACCTATGCCATTCGCACTCGCGAAGAGGCATCTTCCCCTGATGTTATCGCGGGTACATTTTCTCTTTACAATACCAAAGTTATTGCTTTAATAGACCCCGAATCCATACACTCTTACATTTGCATAAAATTAGTACCCGGTTTGGGTGTGCCTATAGATACCACAGAATTTGTGATTAAGGTGTCTAATCCTTTAGGCAAGAGTATGTTAGTTGATAAAGTTTGTAAAGATTGTCCATTAATGATTAGAAGTCATTGCTTTAAAGCAAATCTTATGTTGTTACCTTTTGATGAATTTGACCTCACTCTTGGTATGGACTGGTTGACTACTCATAATGTAATTGTAAATTGTGGGAAGAAATACATTGAGATGAGGTGTGAGAATGGGGATACTCTTCATGTAGAATCAAATGAGCAAGGTAGATGGTCGGTAATAATTTCTCATATAATGGCGCAGAGATATCTAAGAAAAGGGTATGAGCCATTTTTGGCCTTTGTATTGAATGATAAAGAGACAGAGTTAAAGATTGAATCAGTGCCGATAGCATGTGAGTATGTGGATATTTTTCCTGAGGAATTACCAAGATTACCACCAGTTAGAGAAGTTGAGTTTGGCATTGAGCTAACTCCAGGTACTGTACCAATATCCATTACTCATTATAGAATGGCTCCAACAGAGTTGAAAGAGTTGAGGTTACAGTTGCAAGAGTTGACAGACAAAGGCTTTGTAAGATCAAGTTGTTCGCCATGGGGCGCTCCGATTTTGTTTGTGAAAAAGAAAGATGGCACCATAAGATTATGCATTGATTACCGACAACTTAATAAAGTGATAGTAAAGAACAAGTATCCATTGCCTAGGATCGACGATTTGTTTGATCAATTGAAAGGAGCGACTGTGTTCTCCAAAATAGACTTGAGATCAGGGTACTACCAGTTAAGAGTGAAAGATCCAGATGTATCCAAGACTGCCTTTCGAACAAGATATGGGTATTATGAATTTTTAGTCATGCCCTTTGGGCTGACCCATGCTCCTGCGGTATTCATGGACTTAATGAACTGCATTTTCAGACCATACCTTGACAAGTTTGTAGTCTTTTTTATTAACGACATACTGATTTATTCTCGAGATGAGGATGAACATGCTGGTCATCTACGGATAGTTTTACAGACTCTTCGAAAAAATAAGTTGTATGCCAAATTCGGTAAAAGTGAATTTTGGCTCAAGGAAGTGGGATTCTTGGGACATATTGTCTCAAGAGATGGAGTCCGAGTAGATCCAAGTAAGATCTCAGCTATAATAGACTGGAAACCACCGAAGAACATCACAGAGATTAGAAGTTTTCTGGGCCTAGCCGACTACTACAGACGATTTGTCAAGGGGTTTTCTATGATTGCAACCCCGATGACTAGATTGTTACAGAAGAATGTGAAGTTTGAGTGGTTGGAAAAATACCAACAAAGTTTTGAAAAGTTGAAAGCAATGCTAACAGAAGCTTCAGTCTTAGTACAACCCGAATCAGGGAAAGAATTTGTAGTCTACAGTGATGCATCCTTAAATGGATTGGGCTGTGTACTCATGCAAGAAGGCAAGGTAATTGCTTATGCCTCCAGACAGTTGAAGCCTCATGAGAAAAATTATCCGACGCATGATCTTGAATTGGCTGCCATAGTCTTCGCTTTAAAGGTTTGGAGACACCATTTATATAGTGAACGATGTCAGATTTTTACCGATCATAAAAGTTTGAAATACTTGATGACGCAGAAAGAGTTGAACTTAAGAAAATGAAGATGGTTAGAGTTGATAAAAGATTATGAGTTGGTTATTGATTACCATCCTAGAAAGGCGAATGTGGTCGCCGATGCTTTAAGCAGAAAATCCCTATTTGCCTTGAGAGCATTGAATTCAAAAATATATTTGTTCGATGATGGTTCTATTTTAGCTGAATTGAGAGCTAGACCAATGTTCCTTCAAGAGATCTTTGAAGCTCAGAAAGAAGATAGTGAGTTGCAAGTTAAGAGAGCTCAATGCGAGTCAGATGCTGAATCTGACTTTCGGATTAATTCTGATGGATACTTGATGTTCAGAGATAGAGTTTGTGTTCCGAGAAAAGAAGAGCTTATACAGAGAATTTTGGATGAAGCACATCACGGGTGTTTATCTGTACATCCGGGTAGCACCAAGATGTATAATGATCTAAAGCAACAGTATTGGTGGCCGAAAATGAAGAAAGACATTTCAGAATTTGTTACCAAGTGCATGATTTGTCAGCAAGTAAAGGCTGAACACCAAGTACCTTCGGGTTTACTTCAACCTATTTTGATTCTCGAGTGGAAATGGGATCGTATCACCATGGATTTCGTAACGGGTTTACCGTTGTCTCCGAACAAGAAAGATGCTGTTTGGGTAGTGGTTGATAGACCCACGAAGTCAGCCCACTTTATAGTCATGACGAGTGGATTACTCCTGAAACAAGTTGGCAAACTTGTATGATTCGAAATAGTAAGACTTCACGGAGTTCCTTTATCGATCATATCGGATAGAGATCCGAGATTTACATCCGATTCGAAGAAATCGCAAGAAGCTTTGGGTACAAAATTGAGTTTTAGTACCGCTTTTCACCCTCAGACTGACGGTCAGTCAGAAAGGTTAATTCAAGTACTCGAGGACATGCTCAGATGTTGTGTTTTGGAATTCCAAGGCAGTTGGGAGAAGTTTCTCCTATTGGTAGAAGCCTATAATAATAGCTTTCAGTCGAGCTTAAAGATGGCGCCTTATGAGGCCCTATATGGGCGTAAGTGCAGAACTCCATTGTTTTGGACTGAACTTAAAGAGAACCAAATTCACGGGGTTGATTTGGTTAAAAAAGCTGAAGAGAAAGTGAAAATAATTCGAGAATGTTTAAAAGCTGCCTTAGACAGATAGAAATCCTATTCGAATTTAAAGAGAAAAGAGATCGAGTACCAAGTTGGGGATAAAGTCTTTTTGAAAGTATCATCATGGAGAAAAGTTCTCAGATTTGGCCGTAAAGGCAAGTTAAGTCCACGTTTCATTGGACCTTACGAGGTTACGGAGAGAATTAGGCCGGTAGCTTACCGGTTGGCTTTGCCATCAGAACTAAAGACGATACATGACGTGTTTCACATGTCAATGTTACGACGCTACAGATCAGACCCTTCGCATGTAATTACCCCTTCGAAAATAGAGATTTGTCCCGACATGACTTATGGTGAAGAACCAGTCAAGATTTTGGCTCGGGAAGTTAAGCAACTAAGAAATAAGAGTATTGCCTTAATAAAGGTATTGTGGCAAAGGCACGAAATTGAAGAAGCTACATGGGAATCAGAAGAGAGTATGAGAAATCGAGATCAAACCTTTTTTTTGGTAAGATTTTCGAGGACGAAAATCCTGGGGGAGAAATGTAACGACTCGATTTAGGGCCTAGTCGGGATAGTGGTGCGAGGCCACGAACCCGAGGTGAAATTATGAGTTTTCCAGGTTTATTGCATGTTTGCATGCTAGTATGAAAGTTTGTAAAGCAATTTTATTTAGTTAAGGTCAATTGGTCCAAAAAGGACTAAATTGCAAAAGTTGCGATATATGAGTTTCTAGAAGCTTTTTGCATGAAATAACTTTAGAATAATAATTGTGAGTCCTTAAGTAGCAATTTGCCCAAAATTTAATATTTGGAAAAAATTAGCCTTAAGAGACTATTATGGAAATTTTTAAGAGGAAGGGCATTTTGGTCATTTGGCCTAATTAGTGATTAAAATAGGATAAATATGAGAAAAATTCACTCATCTTCTTCCTTGGGGCTGCCGAAAATTTTGGAGGCACCATAGCTAGGGATTCTTCATTTTTTTCAAGCTCATAATCAAGAAAAACGAAGCTCGGATCGAAATCGAGGCAAGAACAAAGTCGAGGACTAAATTATACATCTACATACATTTTGCATATTGAGGTAAGTTTGTATGATTTCTAAGCTTTATGAGTATTATCATTAAATTGCTTAAAATAATGTACAATCATTGTATGAAATGATCATGTTATGTTCAATCAAGAAATCATGATGATAAGTACGAGCAAGTCCCGATTGAAGATGAACTTCCCAGGATATTCGATCTACCACACAAGATATCATGTAAGCCCAAGGCAAGCTTGGCATTGATCAAGATATCATGTAAGTCCAAGGCAAGCTTGGCATTGATCAAGTTAGCAAGCAAGTTATCATGTAAGTCCAAGGCAAGCTGGGCATTGATCAAGTTATTATGTAAGTCCAAGGCAAGCTTGGCATTGATCAAGATATCATGTAAGTCCAAGGCAAGCTTGGCATTGATCAAGTTAGCAAACAAGTTATCATGTAAGTCCAAGGACTCAAGCTTGGCATTGAGTATGTTATCAAAAGCAAGACTTCATATAAGTCCATGTCAAGACATGGCCTTGAAACCAAGATGAGATAACCCATGTAAGGCAATGTCTGGGATATGGCTTTGGCATCATATTATGTGGGTAGAGATTTAGTATCCTCGGTTATTGTAGTGACCCGATAGTCGAGTAACCAAAAAATATATTTTCGGGTCTCCGTTTTCATAAAACTGAAACGTAAATATTTATTAAAAAATATTTACGAAGCTAGTTGTGTGTCTAATTGGGTTTTATTTAGGTGAATTTGACTTAATTAGAAGTATTTGGGAAAAAAGATTAGATTGAAATAGGTGTGAAAGTTTAATTATAGATTAAAAGAAATTATAAAAGACCAAAATGACAATTAAGCCATTTTGTATAGTTGAGGCGGTTTATTGTAAAGAAAATCTGAGATTTTTATGTTTAATATATATTATTATATAATAAAGATATTTTAATATATTATATTATATTGTTATTATATATATTATAAAGAGAAAGTAAAAGAAAGAAGAACAGAAAAGAAACAGAGTAAAGACGAAACAGAGAAGAAGCAGGGGAAGAAAAAGGGAAAGAAAAAAAAAGGGGAAAATTCAAAGTTTAAAGCTTGAAGTTTAATTTGGTAAGTTAATTTAGTCCTTCTCTTTTAATTTTGATGCTTTATAAGTTTTAGAACAAAGCTTTGTTGAATTAAGTTGAAATTCTGGAAATTCTTAGACTTTTGAACATGAGTTATGTGGATTAAATTGATGAATTAGGGGTTTAATTGATGGAATATCTAATTAGAAATTGATTTTTAGGAACTAAATTGTGAAAATATTTGGAATTAAAGACTATTACTAAAATTCTGATTCCTAAAGGTTATACAGGAGTTTAAAGTGATAGAATAAAGTGTTAATTGAGAAAAAATCAGCTCAATTGAGAAGTTAATTGAGCAGGGACGAACTTATCATTTATTAAAAGCTTAGGAGAAAAATGGTAATAAACCGTTTGCACTAAAACAGTTTTGGGACAGCAGCAGTAGAGTAACTTTGAAAAATCACTAAAATTTGTAGAAGTGGAATTAGAAGCTGAGTGAGAGATTAAATTAAAGCTTATTGAGTCTAGTTTTTCATAGATGAAACGTTGTAAGCAATAGATATGTAAATCATGAGATATAATGAATTTTGTGAGACAAGGTCAGAATGAATTCGGGTTCCCCTGTTCTAACTTTAGAAAATCATAAAAAATTGGATGAAAATAATTAGGGGCTTAAATTTATATGTTTAGAATACTTAATGAGTCTTTTTTCAATAGAAATAAACAAGAACATCATCGGAATCCTATATGAAGAGATAATTAATTTTTAGTGAAGAAGGGTCAGAACTGCCAGACAACAGAACAGGGGTGACTTTAATGAATAAACTGTACTAATTGGCTAAGCCAAAAATTCTGGAAATTTCGTGGTATGAATATATGTGAGTCTAGTTTCATGAAAAATTAATGGTTCTTCATTTGGAGTTCTGTAGCTCTGGAAATAAATAATTTAGTGACTATGACACAAAAGGACAGCTTTGAATAAATTTATGAGTAAAGGATTAAATTGAAATGTGAGCAAAAGTAAGAAAGGATGAATTTATTATATTATACATTTTATTTTATTAAATAGTATAGAAATTTTATTTGATTATTTTAAATTATAAATGTTATATGTTTATATGAAATTGAAGAAAAAGAAAAGAAAGGAAATGATCGAATTGAAGGAAAAGGAAAAGAGAAGGTTAAGGAGTGAAGGAAGAATAACATATATCATTTCAACCTATTTGTTGTAAGTACTACAAGAATTTTAAATTATTGTTATTTATTTTTTTTGAAATATTTATGTGAATTATTTAAATATATGAGATTCAGCTTAAATGCCCAAGTAGACGAAATTTAGAACTATTGGGATATTAGTGGCATGCCATTAAGGAACTTTAGCGCGCTCTCTGATATTAGCACGTTGGTGCTCTCTGATATTAGCACGTTGGTGCTCTCTGATATTAGCACGTTGGTGCTCTCTGATTATTAGCACGTTGGTGCTCTCTGTTCACTTGTGCATCATAATGCACCTCTGTATTTGTTCCGTATATCCGGTGTGTTCTATAAAGTCTACTTTGGGCTAAGAATGTGAAATGAGAACAAAAGTGAATCACTGATGTGTTAAGGTAAGTTTAATACCTTACAAAAGATAAGTTAAATTTATTTAAAGCAATGCATAGTTGAAGAGACTTATTTGTGAGTAGATATACAATAATTGATTGAGTTTAAAATATTCTGTTATGATTACTTATTTAATTATTCTTGTAGTGCTTACTAAGCCTTCACCGGCTTAACGTGTTTATTTTAACGCGCAGGTACAATTAAACTAGAAGAGATAGAGTCCAACTAGAAGATCTCTTACCTCATCACATCCTCACGAATTTCAAAAGTAGGTATTATATTTTGTATTAAAATGGCATGTACATATACAGTTCAAAGGTGTTCCCATGTGATAGGGACTAAAATGTAGACTCTTGAAATTCTATCTATTTTCAGATACTTGAAGTATTTTCACATATATATGGAATGAATTAATAAACAATAAATATGTTAGCAAAAATGGTTGGTAAGTTCAAATATTATATACAAATGTTTTAATTAAACAGTATTTAGCCATCACTGTTTTGACACCAAATGTAATAGTCTTATACCGGGTCTGCATGATTGAACGGGGTATAGGGGTATTACAGTTATTCCCAGAAATTCATCGGGCAAATGAGTAAGCTAAAAGAAGATAGCAAGATAGCTAAGAAAGTAAAGTTAGTATCAAGATGAAGTTAGATGAAGTTGAGTACTATTCATGTTGTGAATGAGAAAGTAGATATCATGATTATTGTTATTAAAGTATACTGAACAATGTGATCAAGTGATATAGGTACCATGTTTACCTTACAAGTATGAGAATGTTAAGTATCATAAGACATGTAAGAATCGATTATGAGTAAGTAAGCCTTATAGCTGAAATTATGATACCATTGTAAGCTAAATGGTTTATGTTAAGTAAGTACATTGATATGTGTTGTACATACAAACTTACTAAGCTGTATGCTTACGTTATGATTCTTTCTTTCTATGCAGTCCCGCCAAGCTAACTCGTGGACCGTTAAAGTCAGAGCTCGCAACACACTATCAACTCTTATTTTGGGTATAGCCAAGTTACTTTACTAAGTATGGCGTGTATAGGAAACATTCTTTTTGTGGACATGTTTTAAGAAGGGCCTTTGTAAAGGCTATCGAGTTTATTATTCTTTTGTATATGGCTAAGTGATTGGCCAAATTTGACTAAGCATGTATGTTTGTTGAGATCAATGAAGCATGTAGTATTATTCATAAAATTAGGTTGTTATTGCATCGTTGAATTGTGTATGGATATGTTCTTCATTTCAGGGTGGCTAAAGGCTTGGTAAATAGCCTGTAAGTGCCCACATGGTTGGACACACGGGCGTGTGTCAAGACCGTGTTAACCCTGCACCTTAGTATTATTAATCATAATAGGCTACGGGCAAACCCCATGGCCGTGTGTGTGTGCCGTGTAAGACACACGGTTTGGACATGGGCGTGTTCTCAGACCGTGTTTATTTAGTCAGTATATCAAGGATTAGTACACGGTCTAAGCCCACGGGCGTGTCATGGCCGTGTGAAATTAGTCAGTAACCTCCCATAGTTGGTAGACACGGGTGTGTCTAAGCCGTGTGGAAATAGTCAGTAGCCCTACACGGTCGGAGGGCATGGGCGTGCTTAAGGGTACACGGGCGTGTTCCAAGTCACACGGGCGTGTGAACCCCGCTTCAAATATGAGTTATTTGAATTTAATCCCGAAAGTTTTCTAACATGAGTTAAAGGCCTCGTAGGCCCTTGTTATATGTGTTGACTAAGAAAGTGGAGTTTTTAAGGTGGAATGAAATTTTATAGCCCATAAGTACATGTTTCAGTGAGTTCAAGCATAGTAATGTCTCGTATCCAGATCCAGTATCGGTCTTGGGTGCGGAGTGTTACATTGAGGGACTAAATAAAAATTTTGATGAAATATTTGGACTTATATAATCCCTAGAGAGGTTTGGCCAAGCATGTGAATGTGTGGAATATGTGAATTTGATGATTTTGTGAGATAGGGACTAAAGATTCAAATTGTGAAAATGTGAGGGCTATTTTGTAAAATGCCCTAAATATGTGTGTTTGGATTAAAATGAATGATTTGGTGATTAAATGGATTGGATTTAAATGTGTATAGACCAAGAACGGAGAGGTTCGGATTGAGGTCGAGGTAAAGACAAAGTGCTCGATTAATCGACCGTTTTGGTATTTTGACATCCGAGGTAAGTTTAGATATAATACTAATTGAAAACTTTATCTATGTGATATAAATTGAATGGATGTATATGTATCTATGAGATTTGAAATGCTATGTGCTGAATTGAGATAAAGGGGCACTAAGTGTGCGAAATTTGAAACGAGAAAGAGATGATTGGCACTGTGTGTGCGAAAAGATAGAAGCTTCGACTTATCAACTTGGCACTGTGTGTGCGATACCGATATAAGTTTGGTTTAATGTATTGGCACTAAGTGTGCGGTGATGATTATGTTTCAGTTATGAAATTGGCACTAACTGTGCGAATAAACCAATGGAATAGCAAGGGTTGAACAAGAGGTAATATCGAACAGTTGAGTAGCATAAATGGTAAGTAACTATGTGTTGATCAAGGTACGTTTGAACCTATGTGGTTGATGATAGATTTAAGAGTTGAATGAATAGATAATTGGGTATGTGGGTGAGATTGATAATGTGCCTAGTTGTGCCTTTATCTATGTGATGGTACATATAAATATATACATATTGATGTTGTAGTATTGAGTAATATGTATTATATTACGAACTTACTAAGCTTTGGAAAGCTTACTGTGTGATTTGTTTCTTTACCTTGCAGTGTCAGTAAAGCAAGCTCGGATCTGGGATCGTCAGCTTCTCAATCACACTATCGGCATTCTATTTTGGTACTTTTGAAAAGATGTATATAGCTGGAATATGGCATGTATAGGGTAGTTAATTGAATCAAGTTTGAGATTTGTAAGTAGCCATGAGATGTGGCTAGATATGTAATAGGTTTGGCATGAATGAATGTGATATATATATATATGATGCATCTTTTGGGCATAATTTGTAGATTGATAAATTTGCTATTAAGTGGTAACTTTGTGTTGATAGATGCTAGTAGGGGTAGTGAGATTGGGAATGAATTATGCTTGTGATAGAATAAGTATTGGCATTGAATTGGGTATGATTAGAGTTGGTATTGATTGCATGTTTTAAATTGCTAAATTGGTATGCTTTTAGATGGCAATATGTGCATGAGATGTTTGGTTGATTGGCTTGTAGGTTTGACCCTAAGTGGGTGGCATGTTGGCCTTGCAAAAATGGCCTATAATGTCACACGGTTGGGGCACACGGGCGTGCCTCAGACCGTGGGTAAATTGGCAGAATATGGCTTAAACTGCACACGGCCATGGCACGGGCGTGCCTATAGGTCATGCAAGAAATGGCAGTATATGACCTTATAGGACACGGCCTTATCACACGGGCGTGCTTGTTAGCCGTGTTGATTTTGGTAGTATGTAACCACGGGGAGGTCGCAAGGGTGTGTCATGTAGCCGTGGGAGAGGCACGGCCTACCCCCACGGGCGTGTCTCCCCTGTATTCTAGAAAAGTTTCAATTTTTCATGAAATTTTATATGTGTTTCGGTTTAGTCCCGACTCGGTTTATAAGCATGCTTAGGGTCTTGATGACTCATTTAAAGGACACTATGATTGTATATGAATGTGATTGATGATGTTCGACTTTGTGTCGACATTTAGAGGTTAAATGTTCTGATTGATCAGTAATACCTCTTAATCCTATTCCGACGGCGGTTTCTGGTTAGGGGTGTTACATATAACCATTACCAACCTAAAATAAAGCATTCATCAAGGTTCAAATCAAAACCACATCCAAAATAAATACATATATTAATCCTATATACATGTCATATAATCGAACGTAAAACATTCAAAGACTACCGAATCAAAGGCTGGATAGTGTAATCTTTGAGTTGATCCGACTGACGAGTTCCGCAAACCGAATCTGTAACAACCCCAACCCGTATCCGTCGTCAAAACAGGGTTACGAGGCATTACCAAAGAGTATAGAACACTTATAGATAATTTGAAATCATTATCTTTACACAAATAGTACACTTGAGGTGTACAGTTCTATAATTCTAAATAAACACATTTATCAAACATATTCCATATTTTTTTTATATATCACAATCTCATATTGCCATGTATCAAGTACCATCATTTCCTCGTATTTCAGACAAATACGTGTAACAATTCATAGACACACAACTCACTAGTGAAATCTATCATTTAAATTTGGATGTACGTATCCACCAATAGATTCCATGTACCGATATCATCATCTCAAATTTCCACATGCATTTCCTTTCCACATTATGAACTCAAATAACATATACAAGATATACCAATGTATTTCAAGTACGGTTTCATAATATTTCATTTCAAATTTCAGATTATTTCATATTAGAACTTTTCTCATTAACTTAGTTGGAATACCAATTCATACGGATAATACACTCAAGGGTGTACAAATATAAAATCACAAATGAACTCATTTATCAACCAAGTTCTATGTTCATGTCTCATCAACTCGTATTTCCTTATATCCCATAATTCTATGTAACACTTACCAAACTTTGTCAAATTAGTGAACGTCTTACGAAATTGGTCCTTGCCGGCATGCAATTGAATTTCACCGATAATCACCGATGCCATAACATAGCTGTGGTCTTTTCACTAGAATGCCATAGCTCAGCCATGATCTTACATCTTCACTATCATTATGCCATGGTGAAACCATGGATTTATCCGTCAATTCATCACCTTTCACTAGAATGCCATAGCCCAGCTATGGTCTTACATCTTAAACACATATCACACCGATGCCATATCCGAGATATGGTCTTACACAGAAATCACTTATCACTTGTAGCCGAAGCTAGCACTATTCACTGATCAGGTAGCCGGAGCTACCACTTTTCACTGATCAGGTAGCCGGAGCTACCACTTTTCACTGATCAGGTAGCCAAAGCTACCGCTTTTCACTGATCAGGTAGCTGGAGCTACCATTTTTCACTGATCAGGTAATCAGAGCTGCCACTTTTCACTTTCACTTGTCCTTGATCAGGTAAGTGTAGCCGAAGCTATCACTTATCACTTTCACTTTTCCTTGATCAGTTAAGTGTAGCTGAAGCTATCACTTATCACTTGTTGCCATGGTTCAACCATGGTCTTTTCCGTCAATTCGTCATGTCGCTGAACTAAAGTGCTCAATTTGATCGTTTATTCAATTTTCATACTTTTACATTATTTACGATTTTATCATCATTACATATGAAATAACACATTATGAAGATCATAAAATTAACAAATGATCACTAAAATTTAGCCGTATAAACTCACAAGTTCAATTTTTGTATTATAACGATAATCATAATTTCATAATAAACATTCCAAATAAAACATTATATCATTTCTAATTCAACATTTATCAATTATAATCGAGCATGTGATCAATTTATACACAAGTCGTTCATATATTATTTTTTTCCTCCTCCTCCTCTCCATCCACATCCTTAGTATAAACAACACACTTGTAAGTAACATTATCTATAATTTTCACTATTTACTTATGTGAATATTCAAGCTGTCCATCCGTGTCATAGTCACTAAATTATTTTTATCTTAAGCTACAGAACTCCAAATTAAGATCCGTTAATTTTTTTTGAAACTAGACTCACATATCTTCTTACTATTATTTTTCCAGAAGTTTTGGTGTGGCCAATTAGTACAGTTTATTAGTTAATTTCTCCCCTGTTACACAGTCCGGTGGCTCTGACCTCTCTTTACTAAAAATCAATTATCTCATAGTACGATTTTCATATAGTGTTTCTGATTATTTATAATGAAAATAGGCTCACTAATAAATACAAAAATATAAATTATAACTCATAATTATTTTTTTACAATTTTTAGCGAATTTCTAAAGTAATAACAGGGGATTACGAAGTTATTCTAAACCAGTCTTACAAAATTTTAAATATCTCAATATGTAGACTTTCTTTGCTTGCTTTGTTTCTTTTATATGAAAATAGACTCAACAAGATTTAATTATATATCTCACTCAACTTATAATTCAATTTATACTATTTTTGGTGATTTTTCAAAGTTAGACAACTGCTGCTGTCCAAAACTGCTTTAGTGTAACATGTTAATTTCTATTTTGTCCCAAATTCCACATTTCATATAATTCAGTCCTTGCTCAATTAACCCCTCAATTGAGCTAATTTTCTCATTTAATACTTTTCTCTATCATTTTAAACTACTTCATAACCTTTGAAAATCAGAATTTTAACACTAGGCATTAATTTCAACTCTTTCACAATTAGGTCCTAAAACCAATTTCCATCAATTTTACTTGATAAAATAATCATATATTAAAATTAAAGCTTCAATTCTATATTTATTCATCATATTATTCCAGAAATCATCCATAGAAACTTTAAAAATTAGCCATAGAATCTAAAACTAATGACATAGTAAGTTGGACCCAATTGTAAAAGTTCAAAAATATAGAAATTTCAAGGAGAAAGCAAGAATTAAACTTACATGAAGCCAGAGTATGAAAACCAGCTTGAACCCTCTTCCATGGATGTTTTTCAGTTTATGAAAATGAAGAGAAATGAAGAGAATTCTAGATATTCCAATTTGGTCTCATTTTTATTTAGCTAATTTTGGTAATTTTCCAATTTTACCCTTATTTCACCGATTTCCTAATTTTTCTCAGGTATTGCCGCCCAAAATATCTCCTTTGGGCTTATTTGTACTTTATGTCCTTCCTCATTTGACAATTAAGCTATTTAATCCTTCTAGCAACTTTTACACCTTTTTCAATTTAATCCTTTTTATTTAATTAACCACCCAAATGTCAAAATTTTCTAATGAAATTTTAATACTACCTTATTGACATTCTGTAAATATTCATAAAAATATTTATGACTCAGTTTATAACACCGAGATCTCGATACCTCTTTTTCTCGAGTTCTTGACCAAATAAATCTTTATAAAACACAATTTACTATTTCAAAAATCTTTTAAAAGCTACAATTGGCTCGTAAATATTAAATAATATAATCTTCGAGTTCATTTGTTAGATTTAGTGGTCTCGAACCACTATTTCTGATATTACTAAAAATTGGGCTATTACAGAATCTACAAAGAAAAGAAAAGTAAAAGGGTAAGCATATCGAATGCTTAGTAAGTCCATATGAAAATAACTTAACATATCTTGACATTTCAACTAGTTTAAGTAATTGAAATAGAATTGTACAAAACATGGAATTCGTTTGGCATCCTTATGCATACATATACAACTTCACAAAATATCCAATAAGTTACTCCATTAATACAACAAGATTATAGTATTCAAATTTCAAATTTGAGCCTCGATTTTGAAACCAATCTCAATTCCGTCCTTCTACAACCCTCTATTAACAATAGTTATATAAATTTATCATCATTTTTGAAATATTTACACTTTAGTCCCTATATTAAAAACTAACAATTTTCACTTTACAAAGTAGTCTTTTTTTACAAAATAGTCTTTTTTTTTTCATTTCTAAGCTTCCAATCTAACCATTTAACACCGAGAACCTCAAGAATTCAACATTGGAAATTTTTAGAAGCTCTAACAGTTTAGAAAAATGACATACAAGTTAGCTAAGTCGAGCTACAATAATCACAAAAACATAAAAATCACAAGAAATTGACTAAAATGAACATACCATGCAAGGGATTAAAGTTGGACGAAATTATCGGTTCTTTAGCTATGGAGAAACGGTGGTGAATAAGAAAAAAAAGGTACCTTCTCATTCCTTCCACTTTGTTTCTTTTATTTGGTTTTACATTTTAACATTCTAATTATAAATTCTAGTAAAATTAATGCCAAAAATGTGTTCTAACCGTCCACTATATTATACTATGGCCTAATTGCCACTTAAACCTTAGTTTAATTACTAAATAATCCATTTAACAAATAAAAATTCTATACCAATTAACTTTTTCCATTTTTACGATTTAGTCATTGTACCTTAATTAGTCACTAATTCAACAAAATTACCCATTCAAAATTCAATTCACCTATATAATACCTTCATATATATTTAATAAAAGTATTTACGAGCTCGATTTATGGAAATGAGGTCCCGATACCTAATTTTTTGACACCACTGACTTTAAGGTTGTTACACTTGTATCTCAGTTAACTATCCGTTCAACAAAATTACTAGATCAAAATTTAATATAACATCATAATAGACTCATAAATATTAAATAATAATATTTCTGAACCCCATCATCAAAAAATAGGGTTCTGAAACCACCGTTCTCAGTACCTTGGGCAATTATTGTAGGAACCTCGGGCATAGTAGGACAACATGTCCACACTTGGAGGGAACTTTAAGGAGATGGTCGAATTAAAAAAATTTATTCATTTTTTAAGTAAATTGTAAATATGTATATTATTGATGTAAAAATACAATACAATACAAACAATTTTTCATTTTTTCAGAAATTGTAAATAAGTATATTATTGATATAAAAATACAATAAATTTTTTTCATTTTCATAAATTATAAATAAGTATATTATTGATGTAGAAAATAATCAAACACTTTTTTGATAAAATGTGAATAAGTATATTATGGATGGAAAATTTTAATACAAACTTAATGATGATTTACATGAGAAAAATTTAAATTTCAAAAATCATCTTCTTCGTTGGCCCAAATGTGTGCCAAAACCCGATGGGTGTTGATTACGAGGAGAATTTCATCGTGGTTGGGGTTCCGACTCATCATCTTTGTCATCTCCATCTCCATCTCCACCTCCATCTTGATTATTATCTTTATCTCCAATATTGTCTTCATCTTCATCTTGTTCTTTCGTGCTAGAATGCTTTTGCATCCTAGGTTCCCATCATATATTGTCGATGGTATTAATAGATGGTTCCAAAGATGGCCCACCTCTAAAGAACAGTGATGTTGGGGGTTTTTGTGACACTACCGATGGAGAAGTATATGGTGTCAGATAACCCGGTTGTAGATAGAATGTTGGAATAGTAGGCGATGGCGAATACATTGATGTTGCTGAAAAATATTCTTAGATAAAGTGTTGATGCATGTACGATGATGCATAATTTTGTGCTTGTGTAAAAAGTATAAGGTTAGTAAAAGCACCAAAAAAATATGAACCATACTGACTGAGAGGTGGTGCACTCATTAGTATAGTATTTGTGGTTGGAGCTGATGATGGACTACTCGACGTATGTACTCCCAATCGTGGCCTCATGTGACGTCGTGTTGGCCTTCTACGATGAATTTGTTTACTCCTTTCCTCCTCGACAATAGATATAGCTTACCATGAAGTTTAAACCATGTTATGTAATTGGAAGAGGTTCTCAAATCCGGTAGGACAATTGGTTCGCGCATAGGTATGAAATTGTACCTATGTTCCTAGATGTAGATATATTTGGCATGGAATTTAGGTCAATCTTCATCGGTTCTCCCCTACAAGTCGATATTGTGAAGTTCATCGAGCTCTTGAGGTGACGGCAAAATACTTTGCATAAACTCGAACTAGTACATCACTCAATCAAATTCGTGCATCTCAACCGTTGCAAACACTATCAATGATATTTTGACGTGCCAGATATTACATTCACAAAAAAATCGGTTGGGATGCATTCTTGAATTTTCGATTCAAAGTATTGCATCTATTCAAACTACAATACAATATTATAAATTTTATTATGTACCTAATATTAAATTTCAAATCCTTACATAAATGTTATATAATTGAAAAATTCAAAAACTAACATCGCTTTTGATCGTTGATCTAACAATAGTCGAATATCTTCGAGCTCGTTCGGTACCCCACATTACTTGCATCATTATTCCACCTATCCAAATAATATGTTATTTCACAAATATAATAATGGAAAAAAATATGATAATTATATTATTAAATTAATCTTACCTTATTACGAGTGGGAATTGATAAGGAAAGTTTACTCGAGGACGTAAAAATGATAGGCGGTACCATGCTCATGACTGAAGGAGTATGCAACCACTGATTTTAATTTTTAGTGCTTTCGTTGCTCAACTCATCTCTCAATACAATATCGCCAACACAGTTAATTCCCAACTGAGTCACCCGACTTCATTTAAGTCGACTAGTTGTAGGAGCTACCTTAAAAGTATCAGATTTCGAGATTTATCTAGCATTAGAAGACCCTCGATTAACCTCAATATGAATGCTCGTGCAAATTATTGTCTTTCAACCGCACTAGAAGAGTTGTCGAGATATGATAAATTGTCTTTTAATCATTTCATTTCTATTCGACTACCACTAAACTTGTACGACACATTGCCTAATAGTTGGTTGCAAATTGCGCTTCAATCGCCAACGCGCACTACCCCCTAACGACCAGCCCATCAACCAGTAAAACAAATTGTAATGCTACATGCTCGAGTGTGATTATACACTCACCGCATGGAAAATGGAATGTGTGTGTCTCGGGTCTCTATCTTTCCAACAAAATGCTAATATACGAGACATGTGCAAGAATCCCACCTTTTGCAAGTGTTGTTTAATGACAAGCGGTGCCCACGCACTTAAATTGTGTATATGCATCTCAATAATTCGATATTCGGTCTGATTATATAAACATAAAATTTTAAATATTAATAATATTAACAACTTAATAATTATATTAATTAACATAAAATATTTTCTTACCATTTGTAATTGGACATTGGAAATGTGTTTGTGATCCAAGCGAATAAGAGGCATTAACATTTTTAATTTTATGAAATTCAATTAAAATCAAAGAGATTACAAAATATAATGAAAAGAATAGATGGATTGATAGAATTGAGAGAAGAGGACTGAATGAAGAAAAAAGAAAACAAGTAAGGTATATATAGAAAATGAAATAGTCGTTGGGAGAAAAAAAAGAAATTAGTCGTTTCTGACTGTTAAAAAAAAAAGGTTTTTTGACTGTTAAAAGAAATAGCCATTGAGAATATTGGACCGTTGGGACGAAAATGCCTCCAAATGGCCTGTTTCTCTAAATTTTGGGGGAAAAAACGATCTATAACCCTAATTTTGTTTCAAAACTGACATATTGCCTAATTATCTCTTTTATTTTCTATCAAATTACTAACTTGACACTTAAATATAATTATAATTTAATTTAAAATTATTAATTCACATATAAAATTAATTATAATATGCATTATAATTACAATTTAAAACTAATTATAGTATATGTAATAATTACAAATTATAAACATATAAATATTATTATAAAGTAATGGTAGTTTAGAAGCTTTGATAAGTTTTATATATGCTTTAGTTTATGGTGGAAAAATAGATTTTTGGATACTTTGAGGCATATTTTCAATTAGTAAAGATGGATATTTTGATGTCTTAGTTGATTATTTAATTTTGGTATATAAGTATTGATGGTGAAGATGGATTATTGAAGATGATACGTAAAAATTGTCCAATTGAGCCATTTGAAGAAAAAAATTCAACAAAAACAATTATATGACTAATAAAATTTATAAAAATTATTTCACTCAAAATTGATACGAAGAAAATGTCAAGATAACAAATGAACTTTGAAGGAACAATTTTATTATTATTGAATAAAAGCAGGATGGTATAGTCTAGTGGCCGATCATACCTACTTAAAAAATAGGATTTGACCAAGTGCAACTTAATTTGGTACTCGAATCTTGGTGTATAAGAAAGCTATAATTTCTAAAAAATAATAACAAGTTTGACTACTTTTTACTAAGAGTGGCATGTTGAATTCAATAAATGCACGATTATTAATTCGACAATGCCTTTGAAAGATTCTTTAAAAGTGGCCATAAGACTTCTAAAGAAAAGAAACTCTTATAATGAAAAAAAGTATGAGAATCATTTCTTTATATGTACTCAAATCTTATCAATTTATACCCACTCATTACGACATATTAAGACTTAGTTTAGGAACGTTGTTCAAAAACACATTTTTTGGGAGAAACTTTTAGTTTCTAAAAAATTATTTTGGGGCTTTTAACTTGGAAGAAATATTTTTTTTCCTCAAAAAATAACTTATTTAAGAATATTTGTCCCAAAAATGGCTTTGATATCTCGTCCTAAATATGATATTAAACATTTAAGTTAGTTTTAACAAAATAAAAAGTCGACAAATTAAAACAACTTGCGTCTAAACTCTAACTTATTCTAAGTACTTTCCAAAAAAGAAACTTGGCTAATTTTTACTTGACTTTCATGATTGCTTTACCCTCCAACTTCAAACTTGTTTTTGTAACAACAAAAGACTTCCAAGCATAACATTTTATCAAAGATTTAAATTTTTGAATAAAGAATTTTAAATTTTGAAACCTTAAATCTTAAAATTACTTAATTAGGAACTCCCATGAACAGTTGGGCAGTCAAGAGATGTTTACTATAAAATTCACTTGAGTTTGAGCTTCGAGGAGAGTGAGTGGCAAGCCTTTATTTGTATTTTTTTTTTTTTTTTTGGATGTAATATGTGGGTATGTAGTGTGCATACCTCTATCATGTGTAAATACTAGCACTAATTGTACAGCGCACAAAGATTCACTTAATTATACCACGGAAGTCCATAATTTGGTTTTTTATTTTATTTTATTTTCTTGAAAATAAAATTTTAAAAATCTTTTAAGAATCACTCCCTTGGAATTGAATTCTTGGTGGATTAACAAGTTTGGCTTCAATCACAAAATAATAACAAATTGTTTAGGGCAAATTACTAAAAAATGTCCTTTTTTAAAATTTACAAAAATGATATTTTTTTTCAATTATTTACCAGAATGGGCAATTTTCCCGAAAGCGCGTCCACATCAGCGTGATGTCAGGATACGTGGCAGGAAAACGCGTCCCTGGGGGAGTATTTTTACCACATCAGTAGAAATCGCATCCTTTAGGGCACGCTTTACTGATGTGGCAAAAACTCTCCCCCAGTGACACGTTTTGCCGCCATTTTTTTTTTACCGTTGGAGGCCCAATGGTAAAAAAAAAACTATAAAAGCCCCCTTTCATTTTTTTTCACACAAAAGTCCTTACACTATTTCTCTCAACTTTCTCTCAACTTTGTCTCAAATTCCTCTCAAATTTCACAAAAGTCCTTTAATTTTTACAAAAAAGCCCTGTTTAAAAGTTTTTTGAATTATTTTTTAATTTAAAAATATTTGATCGTGTTAGCAATGGCCGAAGAATTAATTTGTCTCGATAATAAACACATCTCCGTCGATCAAATGACAATGGTAAGTTATAATTTTAATTTTTTAATACTATTTAATATTTTTTCATTTATGTAATTTTAATTAATTTTTATTTTATAATTTGTTATAACAGTCTATAGATCGGGTGTTGCAATGCTATATTCGTAATATGTCTGGTCCGCCATCGCCGTTGATCGAGAATTACCTACAGGAATCAGGTTTTTGGCACGTGGCCACGATAGGCCGGGGGTGCAAGTTGGACCCGAAACTAATCAGTGCGTTGATAGAGAGGTGGAGACCCGAGACGCACACTTTCCATCTTCCATGCGGAGAGTGTACTATCACTCTGGAAGATGTGCAGTTGCAATTGAGATTACCGGGATGGGTACGTAGTCACCGGGTCCGCAACTTCTGGTGATTAAGGAGTCGTATGCTACGAGCTTTTGGGTGCTATTCTGGATAACATTAACGGAGGTCGGATCGAGATGGGCTAGTCACGAGACACATTCTCGAAGCCATATAATGATTCAACTGAATTAGAAAGAATACGGTATGCTCGGGCATACATTCTTGAGCTGATTAGAGGCTATTTGATGCTGGACTTGTCACGAAACCTCGTACATCTAATATGGCTGCTGAAACTCGTTGATTTTAGAGCAGCCGGTGAATTAAGTTGGGGGTCTGCGTGCTAGCAAAATTGTATCGGGAGATGTGTGGGGCGACGTGACAAAAAAAGCCAAAATCAGAGGTTGCCTATCACTACTGCAATCATGGGCACGGTTTCGCTTTCCATTTTTACGTCATCGAGTGGACCACCCATATACATTCCCACTCATAACGAGGTAAATTTAATATTAGATTTTACAATTATTACGTAGATTTAAAATATAACTGTATGCTAAAAATTTATTTAATTAGGTGGAACCATTCAAGAGTTATGTTGGAATACCTACCTCGCTTGAAGATATCTGACTTCTATTAAACCAACGGTCGAAGCACAAGTAAGTATTAAATAAAATATATTTTCTTAATAAAATAGTCGTTTCAGTTTAGTATTTAGTATTTAGTATTTAGTATTGTAATCAGCCCATTTTGCCCGGGCCCATTCCATTAAAAAACCAAAATAAAAAATAAAAATAAAGTTTAATAAAGTCCATTACAAACCCAAAACCAATTAACAGCCCAATACCCATTACAGTAGTCCAATACCAAATAGACTACCCGAAGCCCGTTACACCCTAACCCAACACTCAGACCCAAAACAGAGATGGCCCAAAAGGGCCCAACACTAAACAGTTTCAGAAACCTAGGGTTTCTAGGAAACCCTAGGCGCCGCAAGCCTCAATCAGCTCCTTGTCAAGCCGCAATTCGCACGTGAATAACGCCCCTACCGCCACCACACTCCTCGTCCACTTGCAAAAGGAGAAAGAAACACAACAACAAATATGGCAAACGAGACAAAATTTTTATTTCCTTTTTTGTTGTTATCTTTGGGGCTATAAAAACCCCAGATTAAATCTGCAACAGGGACACAGAAAAAAATATACACAAAATATACACGGAGAATACAATACACGATTTTTTTCAGAGGTGATTTTCGATTTTTTTTATTCGCGTCATTTTTTTTCCTTTCGATTCATGCATATTTTATATACAAAATAGTACAAAAATAAAATAGGGTGAGAAAAATACCTTTGAAACAGAGATATTTGACTCTCCGACCGCCGATTGCGGCGGCGCGTGTGGTGCGTGAGGCAGTGGCACATGAGTCCAATGACCAGACTCCGGACAGAGGAGGGGAGGACTTTTGAGAGAATTTTTAAAGTTTTTTTTAAAAACGGGGTGTAAATGATTTTTTTGGGTCAAAACTAACTTATATAGCAGCATGAAAATGACGCCGTTTTAGCTTAGGCTAATAAGCATTAAACGTCATCGTTTAAAATGGCGGATCAGCGCGTTGACACGAAAACCCGGGGAGGATTCGCATGTTTTTATAAAAAAGGGAAATTTACCATTTTAGTCCCTCCGCAATTTTATTAGTTTTAATTTTGTCCAATTTAAATTTTAATTTTTTAAATTAGCCCTAAAACTTATATTTTGTTACAATCTGGTCCCACGGGTTATTTAAAGATCGATATCAAAATGGCGTAGTTTAGGAGATAGGGCATAATTGCCCAATAAGTCCCTAAGGTGTGACGCGCGTTTTGATTTGATCCTTTTGCATTTTATTCTTAGATTTTTTTTTATTTCTTTGTTTATTTTTAAACCCATTTTATTTTAAAGTTATTTTAACATTATATTAAATTATTTCATTTTATAAAAATTCTTTATTATATTTTAATATTTGTATAATGTATATTAATAATAATATAAAGTTTTTATATATTATATATTTTGAACACTTATTATTTTTATATATTCATTATTTATATTAGGTTATATATTATTTTAAAATTTACATATTAGTTATTATATTACATTTTATTTTATATATTATACATTATTATATTATATTTTATATATAACTTTTAAATTATTTTATCCATTGTATATAAATTTGTATAATATATTGTTTATTCTTAAATATGTAGTTTTATATGAATTAGATTATTATAAATATGTTTTTTATTTAAAGTTATAAATTATTTATTTATTTCAAAACATATTTTATTTATTTCCTAAAAAATACATGTACTATTTTTATTTTTTTACTATATCATTTTATATTTTTTATTTGCAATATTCATTTATTATGTGATATATGTTACTGCATGAAAGGTTCAATCTTGCATGAAAAGTTTTCACATTTATTTAGTATTTTTCTTTTTATTATTTTGTTACTTATTGCTTTATATATTCTATTTGTCCTTGCTCTTTTATTTATTTATTATTTATGATTGCTTTAGTGTAGTTATTTGTATTAGTTGTTATTTTATATTGTTATTTCTTTAATTGTCTATATTAGTATTAATCGTTAATATAACTTGTGATTATGATGAATTGCTATTCGATATTTATATTTCGTAATGTATCAATGCAAAAATCGGATTCATATCATTTTTATAAAAACACATTTTACAAAATTGTCGTATTGTATTTAAAGTTTTAAAAAATACGGTGATACCTAATATTTGGAAACTTCGAGAAAAAATTGTGCCATAACTCACTGGGTTTCGATTTTTTATCGTTGAACTTAAGATGTTAAGTATCCATTTTCTTTTAAAATTGAAACTTATAAACTTCCAAATCAAAACTTATTCTCGGGAATTCAAAACGTTGTATCCTAACTTATTGGATATGATGTTTTGTGTCTCGAGGTAAGAATTTTCTAAATAAATGTGAGCCTAGTTTCGAAGTCATGAGATGTTACATCCTAACTTACTGAGTACATCATTTTATTTCTTTGAGATAGGTAGGTATTGGTTTTCTTTCTAGTAAAAGGATAATATTTTAAAATTTTTCAAAATTTCGACACTAGGACATGAAACTATCAATTAGGTACCAAATTTTGGGCGTTACGAGGGTGCTAACCCTTTCTCGTACGTAACCGACTCTCGAACCTATTTTCTTGTATTTTGTGGACCAAAATCAATGTTTTGAAATAAAAAGTTTTACAAGGTGATCCAATCACACCTAAGTAAAAAGGGATTGGTGGCGACTCCTGTTTTGTTTTTTTTTTAAAAGTCGACTTTTGTTTTTATAAAGTAAAAAAATGGTTTCGACAGCTTGGCGAATCCGCTGGGGACATAATAAGAGAGTCAAGCCGCAAAATTGATTATTTTTTCTGTCCTTTGTCGAAAATTTGAAAATTCAATTTGAAAATTTGATTTGAAAATTACGATCCTTTTGTTGTATTTGTTTGTGTCATTGCATATGATTTATTATTTTCTTGCGCACATTGCATTGCATGACCGTTGTGGTCATACCCTTAAGTGGAAGTGAGAAACTATGCCTTCGTGAGGTTTTCACCTCCGCATGGGCTAGTGGATTGCTTCAGGGATACATTTGTACCTATGTCTTCGTGAAGTTGGATACATTTGTACCTATGTCTTCGTGAAGTTTTCACTCCGCATGGCCATAGGGAAATGTATTCCCTTTAACCGAACTCGGTCCGTATGAGCCTATAATAGGTGAGGATCGAGGAATCTACTAGTTCAGGTACCTCAACTTTAGAGCTAAAACACACGTAGAAAACATAAGGACTTACCTTAAGTAGAACTATGTCAAACCTTAGTAGTTACCCAGATAGGTGTTTGTTTATTTTACTTGCTTTATATTCTGCGGTAGTAACTTGTTGTGTTTTATTTTTTGTGCATGTCATTTCATATTTTAAGAGGTATCGATTCACGGTCAATTTCTAAGTTAAAAATTGGTTATGGAGAACGAATTCCTTGATAAAGTGGAAGACAATGCAGTCGTCCGCATGTGGTCAAAGAAAACGCAATTAGAGAAAGATGATAGCTTAGCTGAGGGGTATGTGTCGGAACTACGTGATTTCGCTCGTATCAGTGCCACGCAAAATGAGCTCCAAGAGTTGAAAGGAATATAGACCCAGTGGGATGATGAGGCAAAGCAGCTTTTATATCGTAATTATGGTGATCTACCTTACTTGCTCGACGTCTAGGTAGATAAGTATTTGTTCTGGGATATGACTCAGTTTTGGAATTTTGCTTATAGCTGTTTCACTTTCGAGAAAGTAGATTTAGTGCGCACGGTGGAGGAATATACAACCTTGCTTCGTTGTTCAAGGATCCAAGTCGACAAAGCTTATTCTAGGGCTGCTAACGTCCCAACTTTTGTGAAGAAGTTAATGAATATCACGGGGATGAGTGAACAGTGGGTTGCAGCCAGAATTCAATTGAAGGTAAATGCATACCTTGGGTGAGTTTGAGGGATTTGATCCTAGCACATCCAAATGTAAATAAGAAGATTGATGTCTTTGCCTTGTGTATTTACGGTTTGATAATTTTCCCTAAAGCTCTAAGACATGTAAATGAAGCTGTTACTGATCTATTCGATCGACTTGACAAAGGGGTCACGCCTGTACCTGCGATCTTAGCCGAGACGTTCAGATCTTTGAATACATATCGGAGAGTAGATGAAGGCAGGTTCATTGGATGCGCCCAGTTGTTATTAGCTTGGTTCCACAGTCATTTCTAGAAGGTGGAAAAAGTTTCTTATCGGGTTTTCTCTGAGAATTACTCTCCGTTAAAAGATATAGTGGCTACATCAAGGAGAGAAGACGTGTCCGAGGAAAACTGGATGGCACTCTTTCAAAACCTTCAAGAGAAAGACGTCGAGTGGAGGGCTCCTTGGATGATTCCAGATGAACTCCTTTATCGGTGTGGGAGCTTCGACTGGGTTCCTTTATTTGGAATTTGGGGAGCCGTTGGGTATGCCCCTTTGCTCGTACTGAGGCAATATGGATCAAGACAATTTGTACCAATAACATATGGGTTGGCTCAATGTGAGTTCTCATACAGAGGGGAATGCTATAAGAAGAGGGTTAAGGAGATTTATGGTGCTTAAAATCAGATTCGTAGGATGAAGAGATTATCCACAAGCTTCAATGATGACCCTAGAATACAGTGGATGGAGGATTAGAAGGATTAATGATAACATCCCCGAGCTGAATCCACAAGACGCCCGATCAAGAGAGGAATGTTTGCAAGTGGCCCCATCAAAATTAGAGATCATAAAACAAGATTTCGAAAAGATGAGTTTGGAGTTTGGAAAGAAGATAGAGAAATTGGAAGAAGAAAATATGTACCTGAGGTTAGATGTGGATGTTCAAAAATCAGAGGCCGAAAAATTAAGAAAAGGGAAGAAAAGGGTCGAGGAAGATTTGAATGACCTAAAGACAGAATATAAAAAGTTGCGTCTGTCAATGAAAAATGTCGATTAGGGAAGACTTCAGAACAGTGGCAACAGGAGATTCGAGAGGAAAAGGCCAAAGCTGAACATTGGGAAAGGAAGTTTCAAGAGATGCAGATGTTAAACGAGGCCCTAGAAAGGAGTTTAGCAGAAAGCCAAAAGGAGAAAAGTGGATTAAAGGCTAAAGTGACTGAACTGGGACGATCTCTTCATCACCATCGAAGCCGTAATTCTGCAAACGAGTTGATGTCAAGTCTGAACAAGATTGATGAAATGAAGGGCAAGATTGAAATATTAGAATTAGTATTGCAGAATTGTGAACTCCAAATCGAGCTTCTTGAAGCAAGAGAAGTGCATTGGAAGGAAGAGCTCCACCACTCCCGTGACCAAGTTAGAAATCAAGATTATCTCATGGGTAAAGCAATAGTTCAGATTCGAGAGGTAGCTAATCACCTACAGACTTTGGCAGTACAAGCTGATACATTGAGCATGAAGTATGAGCTACAGTCAGATCATGGTCAAGACTTTGGGCCTTAGGGCGAAAGCATATTTGTAGTCCATTTTATGTAAAGGATTTTTTTTCTAATAAAGTTTTCTAAAATGAAGTTGAATCTAAATCGATGCCTCCTTGCATTCATGCATTTGCATTACATCACATCATATGAATTTAAGTCCATAGAGAGAGCCTAATTAATTGAAATTATCACAGAGAGAAGAAGAGAGAGAGAAGAAAATTTAGAAACTGAACACCATTACGGTACACGTGCCAAGACAAAGAAAATGGATCAAAAACTTGAACAATTCCAGAGAGACATGTAAGACCATATGCAAGAGCAATTGGAAAAGCTCCAACAAGAAATGAAAGACCAAATGTTGGAAGCTCAAAGGAACATGATAGCTCAAATGGCCCAGATGCTGAACGGGGCAATGGACAAAGGAAAGGGTCCCATAATTAATGCTGAAGATAATGAGGACTTTCCTCGAGGTTTCACCCCACCGCATGTGCAAACAACTTGAGGAATATCTTCGAAGGCCATCTATCACGATAAGGCCTCAACAAGGGAAAAATGATGCTAGAGTGCCCATGAATTTCCAAGTTGGCACAGGATCTAACCCAGAGATAACCTTGCTAATTCTATTATCCCTGACTTAGATATAGCAGAAAGGAAGGGGATAAGAATTGAATCTTCAAGGCAGTTAGAAGATCGCTGTAGATGGCTGGAAAAAAAATTCAAGGATTTAGAAAATACTGATAATCATCATGGAATTGATGCTAAAGACCTAAGCTTGGTTCCAGATTTGGCACTTCCTCATAAGTTTAAAATGCCTGAAATTGAGAAATACAATGGGACCAGTTGCCCTGAAGCCCATATCACTATGTTCTGTAGACGGATAATGATAAACCATAAAAGTAACATATTTTAATCTCACATTTAGTATGCTTTTGGATGATTTATCCCTGATTTATGTAAAAAGGTGCTCTTAATCCTTTCTTTTCATGTCTTATGCTTAGGAAAGCACCTAAGGATAAAAATAACGTAAAATGGGCTTAAAACGGACCAAATTGGGCCAACCCAAGAAATCGACACGGCCTGGACTTCAAGCCACACGGCCCTTGCCATTTACTTCACACGGCCATGCCACAATTCACACAGCCGTGCCCCAATCGACAGAATCGAGATAGGACCTGAAGACGACTTACACGGGCGTGTGCCATGGGCATGTCCCTACCGTAGGAAAGAGTAATTTCACTCGGATTTGGATGCTTGGAGGTAAAGAAACACATTCCTAAGTCTACTTAAATATCCTAGGAGGAATTCTACTTGAATTAGGACACTTAGGATCCAAATAAAGCATCTCAAAGCCTATATAAACACCCAAGGTAGCAACTAAAGGGAGTTCTAAAGCAAACAGAGCTTTTTGGCAGAGGCTTTTAGGCTCAAGCATTCATCTTTTAGGAAGTCACTTGAAGATAGCCAGTTGATCCATCTCAAGTAGTCGGAACTCCATTCAAGACGGAGGATCTCTCCTTCAATTCCTTCAGGGGGTTTTAGGGATTTCTTATGTTTTGTTTTATCTTTTCTCTTAAGATGTTTTCCTACTTTGTTATGAACTAAACCCTTCAGATACCTGAAGGGGATGAAACCTATGATGGATTTTGTTATTTGATTTCTAAATTATATGATAAGTACTTGGTTTGTTCTTAATTATGTTGCTTAATTTAATCTGATGTGCTTAGGTGGAGGAGGAATAGACCCTGCCTAAAAGTAGATCTAGCATAATTGAACGGAGTTGATTGGGCGCCTAGAGATAAGGTTACGAGATTTTGCCAGATTAGGGTGAAACCTAATATGGGAATCTATTGATCGATTTACTGCTTCCTTAGGGGGTTATTATAAGAGAACGAGAGTTCCACTAATTAACCTAAGGTTAGACGTTATTCGCTTCGAGAGAAGGTTTAATATAGGTTAGGAAGTCTCACGGATCAAGCTAAGTAAAGAAATCATATGGTTTAGGGACAAATAATAAGTGAAGTTATAGGTGGATTCTTCCTGAGGGTATCGTCTTTATCAACTAAATTTTCCAAAGTCTTTTCCTAATTTATTCGTTTATCTTTGCATTTTAGTTTAAAGTATTTCATTAGTTTTAGATAAATCAACCAATCACTCCATATTTCAGGCTAAATAATAGAAAGAAAGTGAGTAGTAGTACTTTTAGGTTCCTTGGGTTCGATAAGAGATTCTTGCCTTAACTATACTACTGTTCGATAGGTGCACTTGCCTCTATCGTTGTCATAGTTAGTCTACAGGTTCAATCATTCTTTATAAATTTTAAAACTAGACTATTTTGCAGCGATCAAGTTTTTGGCGCCGTTGCCGAGGAACACTAAAATATTAAGAAAACTCTATTTCTATTACTTTAGCCAAATTTTTTTATTTGCAATTTATTATTATTTTATTATTCTTTATTATTATTTCTTTTTACTTTGCTAATTTTTTCCTCTATTTTGCTTTTGGCAAAAATTTTAGTCTATGGAAAAGATGGCACTGAATAATTATTAGTGGCAAGGCATGTGGGCAATTCCTACTAAATCAAGCAGTGTTTTCAACCTCAACGTGGTCACCAGGTTATCTAATCAGTTAGAGATGATGAATAAAAAGATTGATGATTGGTATAGTCCTTCGCAGGTACATCCAAAAATACAATATGATTTGAATCTAGGAGGCGTGGTGAATCCTAAGTACCCACCCTACGGATATGGCATGGAAAATGAGCAAGCTCACTATACAGGTAATTATTCTAGATATCAAAATAATTTTTATAGTGACACTTATAATGCAGGTTGGAAGTACCATCCCAATTTCTCGTGGAATTATCAAAATAGCCAAAGATCGGAACTTCCTCCAGATTTTCAACAACCACATCACCAACAAGAAGAGGAGCCGAATCTTGAAGAGATGCTGACGAATTTCATGGCAGCCACAGATTCTCATCTCCAAAAGACTGAAGCAGCACTTGATGAACAACAAAAATCGATCAAAGGGGTCGAGAATCAAGTTGGAGAACTTACTAGGTTAGTAGGACATCTCGCAAAGCTAATACGACCGCTAGGACGTCTACCAAGTAACACCGAGGTTAACCCAAAGGAGCAAATTCAAGCCATCTCAGCTCAAGATAGTAAGGGGTTAGGTGAACCAAACACAATACAAGAAAACAAGGTAGACGAAGGTAAGATAGAGGTAACACAAGAAAAGCAAAACCCGTAATCAAGGAGTACCAACCTCGCATACCTTATCCCAAGTAATGAAAAGAGACGATTCAGAAGAACAGTTCGATAAGTTTCTTAAACTCTTAAAGAAATTACATATTAACTTCCCTCTCCTTGAAGCTCTTTTTCAGATACCAGACTCGAGGAAATTTTTAAGACAGCTCTTGACCAACAAATGCAAATTAGACGAAGAGCACCACGTGGATCTAAACGTAATGTGCGCAGCAATTCTACAAAATAAACTACCACAGAAATTAAAAAATATAGGGAGTTTTACAATTCCATGTTTAATTGGTAGTTTATCTATTGATAATGCATTAGCGGATTTAGGGGCAAGCATCAATGTTATGCCTTACAAAATGTTTAAACAACTAGGTCTAGGGAAACCCAGACAAACTAGGATGAGCATTCAATTAACTAATAAAACTATAAGAATTCCTAGGGGTATAATAGAAAATGTTCTAATCAAAATTGATAAATTCGTATTTCCAGTAGACTTTGTCATTTTAGACATGGATGAGGACAACACGATCCCTTAATTTTAGGAAGACCCTTTTTAGCAAATCGTCGAGCTAAAATTGATATCTATGCAGAGAACTCATACTTGTGGAGGCGACGAGATAGTCACTCTTCAAGCTCTTGACTCGGCGAACATCAAGTGATAAAGGTGAGAAAGTAAATTCAGTCGATAACCAACTTGTTCAACCTTTATTGTAGGAAACACCATAAAGCTACAAACCTGAGCCGGATCATAGACCTCGTACTAATAAAGAAGAATTACATAAGGAACTAGAATCACACCAAGTGAAACCGAAGAAACCCCATACGAGCTAATAGGAACAACAAATCACATCAAAATAGAGGATCAGGTATTGTTGAATAAGGAAGACCCTCGAATCACCAATTCAGAACTCAAGGCAAACGAAGAAATCACTTTTGAGGTACTTAATGTCTTCCTATACGATCACACCAAGGTAAGCAATCCTAAATTCAACACTTTTGAGGTAAACATTACTCGACTTAAACTTTATATCCATAACCAAGTTGATCGAATGAGAAAGG
Organism: Gossypium rotundifolium; assembly: GCA_025506655.1. Taxonomy (NCBI): domain Eukaryota; kingdom Viridiplantae; phylum Streptophyta; class Magnoliopsida; order Malvales; family Malvaceae; genus Gossypium; species Gossypium rotundifolium. The sequence goes on along the minus strand of CP106722.1, from coordinate 5,845,979 downwards.
ATTTCCACCTCCTCAAACCACCATGACCATACGAATGAGAGGTAAAGTCTAGCTAAGACTATAAATGAGCACTTCTCGAGAGGCAACCCGAGCACTAACCCTATTTTTACATTTATTTTATTTTATTTTTATTTTTTCTTTTCTTTTTCTTTGTAGCACCTAACCATAAACTAACCAAAGAGTAGATTTCTAGGCCACACGGCCCTACACACGGGCGTGCCTTGGCCGTGTGGAAGCTAGAGGCTGAACCATAGGCGTGTCGTTAGCCGTGCACGAATAGGGAATAAACTTCTTTCTCCAACACGGGCTACAATACTAGTCCACGCCCGTGCCGACGCCTCGTCTTGGGTTACTGACTCATCAAGCACGGGATAAACACGGCCATGCCTCCCAACCGTGCCAACATTCTAACTTATCGAACACCGGAGGAGCACACCTGTATTGAATGACCGTGTGAAGAAAGACACGGCGTGCCACGACACCCATGGCCATGCCCGAACACCCTGAATGCATTCAAAATTCAAAATCCCAAAACACGGACTACATCTCTATTTAAACCTCATTCCCCATTTTTCTAGTTGTCTTTCATTTTCCATTATTTATTTTTGTTTCTATTTTATTTCATCATTATTTTTTTTACTTTACTTTATTTTATTTTATTTTATTTTCTTCTTCTTATTCTTTATGATATTTAGATTTAGCTTAGGATATAATAAAACCAAGCCGGCTACTTCGAGGATTCAATTTCAAATAGTTCGAGACGCTTCCCCACGTTCACTCCAATCTTATCAGGTTTCTTTTCATAGACTTCATCCAAAAATTCAGGAAGTGTTACTTCTCCCCTTCTCTTTTGATTTTATTATTACATAATTGTTTATCTATCTTTGTACATTGAGGGCAATGTACATCTTAAGTGTGGGGGGGTAAAAGTACCTGACTTTTTGCATTATTCTCAAAATCCTGAATTTAGTCTTGTTCGAAAGTATTTTTCTCATATTACTAATTAGGATGAAATTTCTAATGATGTATTATTTTTATTGATATTTTTAGAGTAAGTCAGAGTTAATTGTGCATTGATGATTAAATCTGAAGGATACTAGAGAATCGAGCATGATAAGTCTACTTTCTAAAAATTAAAAATTAATAGGTCGTTGAACTAAATTTGAGTATTACTTTGAAGTTTGAAATTTACAGGGATTGAGGTCAAAAACACCCATAATTTTTGTGAGATTTTGAGCCTTATAGAGCATATATTCTTTTTCGTGATTATGAGTGTGTCAACTTTGAACTGTTATTCTAGAACGTGCCTCGTTTATACATGTCGAGACCACACTTTTGATTTGATATACAGAGATGATAAAGGCACCTAGGATTTAACCCACTTACTCCATAAAAAGCCTACTTTCACAAATTAACCCCTAGTGAACCCCGTTGAATCCTAACAACCTTTTTATTGACTCACCCACTAATATTAACCCAAAACCCCTTTGTATTTGTTATCACTCTTTCTTTTGACTACCCTTTAATCGAGGTTTGATTTGATTAAGTTACCAAATTATATTAGTTTAGTAGTTACATTTATCATTTATGATGTAATATCTTTGTTTTTTCTTTAAAAAAAGAAGCTTAGAGCATTTAAAACTCTAATTTTTGAAGAAAAAGCTTGTATTAAAGTATTATCAAATTTCAAGTGATGAAAATACTCTTTATTATAGAGTAATTATCAATAGTAAGTATTATTAGTTTTCATTCGATATAAATATTCATATTTAGTTTATTGTTTCTAGTTAGGTAAATTGTCAAGTCAGTCTCGATTCTAACCTTCTAATTCAACCTTTATCCACACCTTTCAACCCAAGCCCCATTACAACCCTGATTAAAGACCTTTTGATTTGTATATCATCTCATATACAGTGGTGGAGATTTGATTTTTAGGCAAGCCTATGGGATTAACTTTTCAGGTTCGACTTATGACTGCTTATTCTTGAACCTTAAACACTTCGAGTGATTTGAGTGAATCTTTTGTGAGGATGTCAATCCTTGTCAGTTTTGAATTAAAGGTAATTACTTAGATAAGGGGAGACACCTATGTTTTCGTACTACAAAGGTATGACTTATCGTAATTGAATCTTTAGGACTCTTTGAGTTGAATTATCCATGTATAAATTATCTATGAATTATGATGAGACATTGTCGATAGGAATTATGAATTATGGAAAGTTCGTTTTAATTGTAAGTTGAGAATTTTGCTTGAGGACAAGCAAAAGCTTAAGTGTGGGGGTATTTGATAAACCGTAAAAGTAACATATTTTAATCCTACATTTAGTATGCTTTTGGATGATTTATCCCTGCTTTATGTAAAAAGGTGCTTTTAATCCTTTCTTTTCATGTCTTATGCTGAGGAAAGCACCTAAGGATAAAAGAATGTAAAAGCAGGCTTAAAAGGACTAAATTGGGCCAACCCAAGAAATAGACATGGCACGGACTTGAGCCACATACGCCGTGCCTTGCCATTTACTTCATACAGCCATGCCATGATTCACATGGCCGTGTCTCAATCGACGTAATCGAGACACTACCAAGACGACTTACAGGCGTGTGCCATGGGCGTGCCCTACCGAGAAAGAGCAATTTCACTCGGTTTGGATGCTTGGAGGCAAAGAAACACATTCTTAAGGTCTACTTAAACATCCTAGGAGGAATTCTACTTGAATTAGGATACTTAGGAGCAGAATAAAGCATCTCAAAGCCTATATCAACACCCAAGGTAGCAACTAAAAAGGGGAGTTCAGCAGAAGCCGAAACAAGAGCTTTTTGGTAGAGGCTTTTAGGCCGAAGCATTCATCTTTTAGGGAGTCACTTGAAGATAGCTAGTTAATCTATCTCAAGAAGTCAGAACTCCATTTCAGACGGAGGATCTCTCCTTCAATTCCTTCAGGGGTTTTAGGGATTTCTTATGTTTTTTTTATCTTTTCTCTTAAGATGTTTTCCTACTTTGTTATGAACTAAACCCTTGAGATACGAAGGGATGAAACCTATGATGGATTTTGTTATTTGATTTCTAAATTATATGATAAGTACTTGGTTTGTTCTTAATTATGTTACTTAATTTAATCGATGTGCTTAGGTAGAGGAGGAATAGACCCTACCTAAGAGTAGATCTAGCATAATTGAGTGGAGTTGATCGGGCGTCTAGAAATAGGGATACGAGATTTTGGCAGATTAGGGTGAAACCTAATATGGGAATCCATTGATCGGTGTACTGCTTCTTTAGGGGGTTATTATAAGAGAACGAGAGTTCCACTAATTAACCTAAGGTTAGACGTTATTCGCTTCGAGAGAAGGTTTAATATAGGTTAGGGAGTCTCACGGATCAAGCTAAGTCAAGAAATCATATGGTTTAGGGATAAATAATAAGTGAAGTCATAGGTGGATTCTTCCTGAGGGTATCATCTTTATCAACTAAATTTTCCAAAGTCTTTTCCCAATTTATTAGTTTATCTTTGCATTTTAGTTTAAAGTATTTCATTAGTTTTAGATAAATCAACCAACCACTCCATATTTCAGGCTAAATAATAGAAAGAAAGTGAGTAGTAGTACTTTTAGGTTCTTTGGGTTCAATAAGAGATTCTTGCTTTAACTATACTACTGTTCGATAGTTGCACTTACCTCTATCGTTGTCATAGTTAGTCTACAGGTTCGATCATTCTTTATAAATTTTAAAACTAGACTATTTTGCAGCGATCAGATAACTAGCTACGTTAACAATGATCAACTCTTGATTCATTGTTTCTAAGACAGTTTAGTGGGGCAGCATCCATATGGTACAATCAACTTAGCCGTGCTAGGATTAGCTCCTGGAGAGATCTAGCCCAAGCCTTCATGAAACAATACAATCATGCCACAGATATGACGTCTGACAGAATCATGCTGCAGAATATGAAAAAAAAGTCAAATGAAAGCTTCAAGTAGTATGCGCAAATATGGAGAGAGGTTGCCATACAAGTTCAGCCACCACTCCTAGAAAAGGAAACTACGATGCTTTTTATCAATACCTTGAAGGCTCTATTCATCACCCACATGATAGGAAATACTACCAAAAGCTTTACGGATATAGTAATGGCGGAGAAATGATTAAAAATGCCATAAGGGGTGGCAAGATTGAAGTGGGGGAAACCACTAAAAGGTCTGCTCCTAGGAAAAAAGATAATGAGGTAAATAATACGAGTACATACAACAAAGGGTACTTGAAGACAATCACTATTAGCCAACCAAATATAATTACGGTTGGGCAGCAATGGTTGACAAGACAAGAATCTGGCGCAAGGCAAAACTCTAAAAGCTCCAATTTATGCCAATCCCAATTACGTATAAGGAGCTATATCAAAGTTTATTTGACACGCATGTGGTGTCCCCGTTTTATCTAAAACCATTACAGCCCCCATATCCTAAATGTTTTGACTCAAATGCTCAATATGATTACCATGCAAAATATCGGGCATTCAATAGAAAACTGCACTACCTTCAAAAAGGTAGTAGAGAGACTCATCAAGATGGGGATTGTGAAATTCGATGATACACCTAGTACGGAGAACCCATTACCTAACCATGAAGATAAGGGGATAAATGCGATCGATGAAAAGGTTGTGAGAAGGATCAATGAGGATATCTCAGAAGTTAAAACCCCATTGAAAATGGTTTGGATAAAAATGATGAGAAGAGGATAAGTAGAATTCGATTCTGTGGAAGGATGTGAAGGAATAAGGGACTACTGTGAGTTACACAAAGTAGAGGGGCATTAGATCTAGGAATGTGTTGAGTTTAGGGTCTTGGTGCAAAGCCTTATATACAATAAGGAATTGAAATTTTATGAAGAAGGCTCAAAGGGAGGAAACATATGCGTGACAGAAGGAGAGTTGACAAAATAAAAGTCAACTATTCAAGGATCATTATTTCCCGACCAAGAAGCACGAAAGGTGGAGCACAAATCGCACCTATAGTCGTAATCCAAAAACCTATTTCATTTCCTTACAAGGATAACAAAATGGTACCTTGGAATTAAGACTGCAATGTGAGAATACCAGGAGTGGAAAACTCAGTTAGCACTTCTAAGGAGGTCTAAAGTGAAGGATCCTACACACGAAGTGGAAGGCGTTACGGCTCAATAAACATCAGAACTGTGCCTGTGAAAGCAAAGATTTTGGTAGTTGAGCAGGAGAAAGAGGCTGAAGCACTTATCAATGAACCTGTGAAGGAGGAAGAGGCTAAAAAATTTTTAAAATTCTTGAAGCATAGTGAATACAGCGTGGTAGAGTAGCTACGCAAACAATCGGCCCGTATATCAGTGCTAGCCTTGCTTTTAAGTTCAGAAGTGCATCATGAGGCATTGATGAAAGTTTTGAATGAAACTTATGTTACTAAAGATATATCTGTCAACAAACTTGATCGTTTGGTTAGCAACATAAGTGTCGATAACTTCATTTACTTCAGTGATGATGAAATTCCATCTGGGGTATGGGATCGACAAAAGCTCTGCACATCACTACTCATTGCAAGGGATACACTTTGCCAAGTGTATTAATCGATAATGGACCAGCCTTGAATGTCTTACCATTGTCCACGATGAAAAGATTGCCTATAGACAGTTCTCACATGAAGATATGCCAGAACATAGTGAGAGCATTTGACGGCACTGAAAGAAGAGTGATGGGAAGAATTGATATACCATTTTTGATTGGGCCAAACACTTATGAGGTGGATTTCTTGGTAATGGACATTAGGCCCTCCTACAATTGCTTGTTGGAAAGGTCTTGGATTCATTCGACAGGGGCAGTGCCCTCATCATTACACCAAAAATTGAAACTGGTAACAGAGGGTCAGTTGGTTACTATAAATGCAAAAGAGGACATCATAGCCACTGTTACCAGTGACATGCCATATTTAAAGGCAAATGAAGAGGCAACTGAATACTCTTTTTGATCCTTGGAGTTCGTGAACGCGACATTCATTTTGGAAGGGAATGAAGTGCCAATCCCTAGGATACCCAGAACCACGAAAATGGGTTTGTAAATGATGATGGGGAAAGGAGCCTTACCGAAAAAAAGACTGGGCAGACATCTTTAAGAAGAGATTTAAGTTCCAATGATGAAAGAGAAGAGAGATCATTTTGGCTTGGGTTTCAAGCCAGATGCTAGACAAAGGAAGAGGGAAATAGAGAAAAAGCAAGAGAGAAGAATAGCACGGTTGAATGGGGAAGAAGTCAAGTGGGAATCGATGATATTCCCTTATATATCCCAGACTTTTGTATCCGGAGAGATAATTCACCCTGAGAAAGGATTATTGGAAAATCCTCACATCAATGCCATACATGAGGAAGAAATTGGGCAAAGTTGGGCATTCATACGATGAACTGGAAGTGTTTTGAACAACCTGGATTCCTGTAGTTTTAGAGATTACAGAGTAATTGTAACAACCCAATTTTCACCCAAATCGGACTGATGTCTATGTTATGTGGTTAGGCATGTGTTAAAATATTGATTCTTAAATAGTGTGTTTGGGTGATCAATTTAAGTGAAAGGATTGATTTGTCAAAGTAGTAAAAGTAGCCTTTATAAATTGAAGGGTCTAATTGAATTGTTCTTGCATGTGGGGATTTGCATGTCAAATAGCCCAAATCTTATAGTGGTGGACGGCATAATGATGAATTCTTATATTAAATTCATTTATTTTATTTAGTGGGATTATATTTGTATTATAATTTAGTTAAAATAAAAGAAACATGCTTTATTTTTCATTTTTATTTTTCTCTTTCTCTTTTATCATCCTCTCCACCGAAATTTTTCTTCAAAGAAAGAAGAAAGTTGAACCCCATTTTGGCCATTGCATGTGGTGCTAAGGTAAGTAGTTGAGTTTTATTTGAGTAAGTTCCTATTAAATCGAGTTGGAGTTAAAATTTCTATAATTTGGTACACTTAGATTGACCATGGAGGTGAAATTTTGGGTTGTTGTGTTGGTAAATACAAGATAAGTTGAAAAAGGGATTTTGGGGAAATAGAGAATAGTAGTTTTAAATTTGTTTGAAATGTTATGGAAATTTTTGTAAATTGAGCATAGAAATGCCCTTTACATTCGGCTAATGTTGGGTGAGTGTTTATGATGTTGAGTTGATTTAAATTGTCCGGTCTTATAAATTTGTATATATATATGTTGAGATGTATATGTGTGTTGAAGTAGTATATGCGGCCATAAGGTATAAAAAGGTGTAAACTATATGAGAAAAATAGTAGAATTTTATAAATTTTAGTATTGGATTAAATTGAATAGGAAATGAATTTGAATGAACTACTTGGCATTTATTAGATCAAGTACAAAAGGAAAAGGAGCTAGATCGGGGAAAAACAAAAGTCAACGAGTAGCCGGGGAGCTTGTTTGGTCAACTATCGATGTAAGTTTTAAGCAATTTGGTTAAATTGTAATTTATTATATGAATTACAATTGTTAAGTAAGGACAATTATATTTATTGGTATGTGACCGAATGTCAATTGGTAATATAAAGGTATATATATATTCATGTGGTTGTCGAATATGGACCTAGTGTTCTTATATAGCTTTGACCTTTATGAAAATGAAGTGGTAATCCATTAAGGGTGCAAGGTGTTGAAATAACGGCTCTAAGTGAGCGATACGTTACGTAAACATTAAGTAACGAGTTTCTATGTGAGAGATTACGTAAACTTTAAATAACGGCTCTATGTGTCTTGATATGTATGTTGGTTTATGATGGCAATGTTTATGCATTCTTAATTAAAGTTTAATCACAAATGAATCTTGTTGTTTTAAGCGTGTCTAGAGAACAATAAGATTTCTTTTGTGAAATAAGCTCATGTTCATGGACATCTTTTGTTATAGGAAATTGTGCAATAAAGTACATCCTTAATGATCAATTCTTGCAAATATTCTTTCATTTTTTTTCGAGTTTTGTAACTCATATTATTTTGATTTTCTAATTTCATTCCAAATTTTTATTCTCATTCATATCTTATGAATAGTTTTTCTCAATTTATTTACTTTTTTTTATATTATTTTGTACATTTTTGGTGCCCACCATTTTTGGTCCCTCCCTAGATATCAATGACATGAGCAACGATACTACAGATTTAGAAGTCCACTTTGAGCAAGACATGTGTTTAGAGGAATCTCAGGATTTTGAAGGTAACAGGGATTGTGACTTATCTCCAGATTTGTTAAGAATGGTAAAGCAAGAGGAGAAACAAATTTTACCCCATGAAGAGGAGGTAGAGAACATAGCCTTGGAGGAAGGAAAGGTTGTGAAAATTGGAACGCGCATAGCCGAGGAGACGAAACAAGACCTTGTTGAATTACTACGGGAATTCAAAGGCATCTTTGCATGGTCATACCAAGATATGTCTAGTCTAAGTACTACTATTGTAGTGCATCACCTTCCCATAAGAGAAGAGTGCAAGCCAGTTCAGCAAAAGCTACGAAGGATGAGGCCTGATGTAGTGTTGAAAATAAAGGAGGAAGTCAAGAAATAGTTTGATGCTGGTTTTCTATAGGTGGTCAAATACTCAGAGTGGGTTGCCAATATTGTTCCTGTCACTAAGAATGATGGAAAGGTTCGGATGTGTGTAGACTATAGGGACTTAAATAAAGCCAGCCCAAAGGACAATTTCCCTTTGCCTCATATCAACACATTGGTGGATAATACGGCAGGATACTCATTGTTTTCTTTCATGGATGGTTTTTGGGATACAATTAGATCAAGATACACCCCGAGGATATGGAGAAAACTACTTTCATAACATTTTGGGATACCTTTTGTTATAAAGTAATGCCATTTGGGCTAAAAAATGCAGGAGCAACATATCAAAAGGTCATGGTAACCTTATTCTATACCATGATGCACAAAGAGATTGAAGTATATGTTGATGATATGATCACCAAATCTCAAAGAGAAAAGGAGCACATTGAAGTTTTGAAGAAGTTGATTTTGAGATTGAGAAAATTTCAATTGAAACTCAACCCGGTAAAGTGTACTTTCAGAGCTCGGTCAAGGAAGTTACTAGGTTTCGTAGTCAGTGAGAAAGGAATCGAAGTTGACTCAAATAAGGTCAAAGCTATACAAGAACTGCCTCCACCGCCCACTCAAAAGGAAGTTCCAGGTTTTCTTGGAAGATTAAATTACATTGCTCGGTTTATTTCACAATTAACCGAGAAATGTGATCCCATATTTCGTCTTCTTAAGAAACACAACCAAGGTGTATAGGACGACGAATGCCAGAAATCTTTTAATAAAGTCAAACAATATTTTTCAAATGCCCCAGTATTATCTCCGCCTAATCCAGATAGACCATTGATACTGTACTTGACAACAGTGTTCAATAACTCCATGGGATGTGTGCTTGGTTAACATGATGAGTCAGGAAGAAAAGCAAAGGCGATATACTATCTCAGTAAAAAGTTCACTGAATGTGAAATGAGATATTCGTCGATTGAGAAATTGTGTTGTGCCTTGATTTGGATGACTTGGAGATTAAGTCAGTATATGCTATATCATACAACCTGGTTAATTTCGAAGTATATGATGGAGTCAACTGCTATGAATGGAAGGATGGCAAGGTGGTAGATTTTGCTTTCTGAATTTGATATAGTATATGTAAACCAGAAGGCTATAAAAGGGAGTGTAATAGCAGAATTTTTGGCTGGTAGGGCTTTGGAGGATTATGAACCTTTAAGCTTTGATTTCCCCAATGAAGAGTTAATTTATGTGGCAACTACTGAAGAATGTCCGTGGAAGCTAAATTTTGATGGAGCGTCAAATGCTGTGGGAAATGAAATTGGGGTAATCTTGGTATCCCCTAGTGGTGATCATTATCCATTCACATGCAAATTGGATTTTGATTGCACAAACAACATGGTGGAGTATGAAGCATGCATAATGGGAATTCGAGCAGCTGTAGAACGTAAAATCAGAGTGCTAAAAGTATATGGAGATTCTACCCTAGTAATCTACTAGCTTAAAGGAGAATGGGAGACAAGAGATCCAAAACTAAGTGATTACCGAAAAATAGTTCTGGGATTAATTGAGGAGTTTGATGAAATTAATTTTAATTATCTCCCACGTGATGAAAACTGTAACAGACCGAATCTGACCCTAATCGGAAAGGTGGTTTCAGGACCACAAATTTGAGTCCGATAAATATTTAATATTCATATTTTGAGTTTATTATATATGAATTTATGTGTGTGAAAGTTTCGTAGAAAAATTTTATCGTTTGAGCATCGAATTTGACAAAAAGGACTTAATCGCGTAAAAGGTAAAAGTGGCATACTAGAGTGTAAAGTGCCTATTTGAGCATGGCTTCTTAATATGAAGCATTAAAAGGGTAAATAACCCATTTTTTTAGAGATAGTGGACGGCAACATGCAAATTTTATAAAGTAAATATATGTATATATTATATGTTATATTACAATATATTATTATATTATAAACATATTATAAAGGAAACATAAAAGAAAAAAAGTGGAATGTTCATCTTTATTTTTCATTGTAATTGTCGAAACAAAAGAAAAGAAGAGAGAAACCAAAGCTCTCAAATATTCGGTCTTTGCAAGCTTGATTAGGTATGTAATTGAGTTCGATTTTTGATTATTTTTACGTTTTTGAGATCGTTGCTTGAAACGTACCCGACCCATGCTAGAATTTCTAAGATTATTGTGTATGTATGAATCGCCATTGATGAATTCTTGAGGTTTATGATGCTTGATGATGTTAGATGATAGATAGGTTAAAAATTAGTATATTATGTGTTGGAAGTTTTGGTGAATTTGTGTTTTTAGGGCCAAATTGTAAAAATAAAAATTTAGAGGGGCTTAATTACAAAATAAATGAAATATATGGACTTGTATAGTCCTCATATATATTCGGCCCTTAAGGAGTATGGGGAAATTTGATGTATTTTGAGTTTTATGCAAATAGGACTAAATTACAAAGTTGTGAAATACTAGGGGTAAAATAGTAATTTGCCCATTTATGTGCTTAGGGACTAATTGAGATGAATTGTGCTTGAATAAGCTAAATTTAATGTGTTTTAGATCAAGAGCAAAGAAAATGGAGTTAGATTGGGGAAAGACGAAGGTTCTCCGAATAAATTTTATTCGCACTACTATCGACAACCGAGGTAAGTCCTGTTTGAAATTTGTTAAAGAATTATTCATGAACTTATTAAATGATAATGTTTGATAAATTTTAGTATATAATCATGTTATAGCCGAATGTATATATGTGTATTGGATTGATTTCATAAATTGATAATGTGATATGAATAAGTGTATCAATGCGAATTGTGGGATTGTACGATGAAGTAATGATTTATTTGTTTAAGGTGAATAAGTTTAGTTGAATTGGATATGTAATATAGATATGAAATGTGTGTGGAATGATTGATCACAGTGCTTCGTGCGTTGATATATTCGGACTTAGTGCTCAGCAACGCTTCGTGTTAGGTGATATATTCGCTTAGTGCCTTCAGCAGAGCTTCGTCTTAGGTGATATATTCGGCTTAGTTCCTAGCAGGCTTCGTCTTGGTGATATATTCGGACTTAGAGCCTAGCGAGCTTAGTCTTAGGTGATTTATTTCGGCTTTAAATGCCTAGCGTGCTTTATGCCTGATATGCTATAAGTGAAGGTTCAACATCAAACAAGGTGAGATGTTTATATAGTGTTATGTGGTAAAAGTTCGTAAAACTAACCTACCATTTAAGTAAGGAATGAAGTGAACAAAATTCTTAATGTATAGTTAAAGATCGGTGATGAGTGTGACAAAAGCGCTTGTTCTCGTGAATAAGTAGAAATAGAAGATCGATGCCTAGATTGGTTTTCAATGTTATAGCAATGATATTTAAGTAAAGAGTATTACTATTATTCAACGATCTATATTTTACATAATGAAATAATTATGTTTTATGCTATATGCTCATTATATTTATATTTGCTTGAGACTTACTAAGCTAGTAAGCTTCTTGTGTGTGTCTTTGTTAATCTCTTTTATAGATTTTGATTCAACTACGACTCGAAGGATCATCCGTGAAGTCAACCACACTATCGACTTTCTTTTGGTATTGAAAACTTAGTTTGTTATTTAAAAGGGCATGTATAGGCTAGATTGAACCGTATAACTAATGTTTTGTAATAGTGTAAATATGCTAGCCATGCGAAAATGGCTATCTATTTTGAATAACTTGTTTCGTGTTTGATGATATTGTTTGCTCATGCCATGAACTATTATTTATGCTTGATTATGGTTTAATCATGTGAGAGTGGTATTATTATTTGTGCATGTTAGATTATGATAAGAAAGACTTATTAATTGGTTCATGTTGATGAGCTTAATATATGGTATATACATTGATAATGTTTGGATTTGATTCGCAAAAGTATTAGACTCTTATTATTGAGTATGTGGTATAGTTTATCTTATGTATTGAAGTTATCTTGGATGACCGAATATGTAGTTAAGTGATTGATTATGTATGTATTTTAAGAATGCGAATTGGGGTACTTTTAATGTTATTTGTGCACAAAATGGTTAAAATCAATATGGTCATATCGCATGAACTTTTGTCAAGAGAAGAAGTATATTTGGTCTTGAAATGATAATTATTTAAATGAGTATATGTGTATGTATAGCTAGTATCTTGTGTGGTTATTTTAACTTAGATTAATGTACATAACATGTGAATTGGTATAGTCATGAATTAATTAATCGAATAAGTTAATATTGATTCGATAATTTTGCTTAGATATGCCTTTGACATTAGTGAATATCGCATGGTATAATAGTAACTAAAGTATGATTGGTTATGTTTTTATATCACCATTGCCGTATAAATAAAAAAAAAATATAGTAGTAAAGTATGGTTCAGTTGATGTTTAAATTTTATATGTACAAAAGATATAAATAATAATAGGTTTGATATTCGACTAATGGAATAGTTGTTTTGTTATACATTCGTATATGATATGTTTTAATAGATCTTTGGATTATGTTTTAAATTATGAAATGTTAAGAATGCTATGGTTTTAAGACTCGATATTTGATTAAGGTACGAGCATTGATGTGATTAAATTTTGAGTTGTGAAATGTAATGAATATCTATATGAACTATTATATGACTGGTAATACCTCGTAACCCTAATTCAGTGATGGATATGGGTTAGGGGTGTTACATTTTATTGGTATCAGAGCTACGGTTTAGTCGATTCTAAGACTACCGTAGTATGAAAGAGTCTAGCTATACATGCCTTTAAATTGTATATATGATAGTGTGGTGACTTCTGACAATTTCGATTGTATTTTATATAGTAAATGGTTTCGATCCCGATAGAGCCGTGGCGGATGATGATGGAGAGTGCATACCGTCTCGCACATGGATCGATGCCACTAGACTCTCAACCGATTCACGGGTAACCACGAGGGAGAGGCTAAACAAGCCTTCTACCAAATGATGAATGAATGGTTTACCCAGTTTATTCAGAATAATCCAACGGTACAACAACCTCCACCCCCGAATAATCCAACTCCGATACCTTCAAGACTTCGATGCTAGATCCAATGAGATCTAGTAGGCCTCTATTGATAAAATTAGGAAATTTGGGGCGAAGAATTCAAGGCTAATGATGATGATGATGCAGAGCGAAATGAAATGTGGCTTGATAACACTATTCGGTACTTGGTGAGCTATCTTGCACCAGCATTTAATGTTTAAAATGTGCTATATTTTTGCTTCGGACACCGCCTATCACCGGTGGAATACATTAGTATCGTGGTTCCAAAAGAAAAAGTGACGTGGATTTCTTCCGAATGAATTCAAGAAATATATCGACCAGAGGTTCATCGACCGTAAACGTAAAGAATTTCTTGAACTAAAGCAGGGCAAATGACCGTGACTGAATATGAGCGAAAATTTGTCAGATTGAGCCGATATGCTCGGGAGTGTGTATCTACTGAAGCCATTATGTGCAAAAGGTTTGAAGACGGTTTGAATGAAGATTTGAAGTTACTAGTTGGCATTCTTGAGATCAAAGAATTTGTGACACTAGTTGAGCGAGCTTGCAAAGCTGAAGAGCTTGGGAAAGAGAAAAGAAAGGCTGAGACAGAAGCTAGAGACACCCGTAAAAGATCGTCGGGTAAGAATTTTCATTCCACATCTAAAAAGTTTAGAGATGACTTCAGTCGACACAAAGCTACTTCAGATTCATTTAGACGTGATCGACCTCCAGTGGGCTCCCGAGCTACCTCGATGGCGATGTTGGTAACGTCCCACGTAATCGAGTTGAATGCAAACATTGTGGAAAATGGCATCCCGGAGTTGTAGAGTTCGTGGACCGGTCTTGCTTTAAATGTGGATCCTCGGACCATTTTATTCGAGAGTGCCCGATGTTAGGTGAGCCGAATCTGACCTGATGAACTCTAGACCGGTAGTGCATCAAGACGGGCGTACCACCCGGGCATTCGGCAATGTAGGTGGTAGTCGAGAGGGACAAAGATCACAACAGATCGATCTGAGGCTAGAGCTCCAGCTAGAGCTTATGTTACTTGAGCTAGAAAGGATGCTACTTCTCCGGATGTCATTACTGGTACTTTCACCCTTTATGATACTCTTGTGATTGCATTGATTGATCTGGTTCGACCCATTCATATGTATGTGAAACTACGGTATTCAATAAGACTCGCCAGTTGAGTCTCTCGAGTTTGTGATTCAGCGTATCCAACCCTTTGGGTAGATGTGTGTTTGTTAATAAAGTGTGTAAAAGTTGCCCATTGATGATTCGGGATTTTTGCTTCCCGCTTGATTTAATGTTGTTGCCTTTCGATGAGTTTGATATAATTTTGGGAATGGATCGTTAACTTCGCATGATGCGGTGGTGAATTGCAAAAGAAAGCTTATTGATTTGAGACACCGAGCGGTGAGATCATTAGAATTGAATCCAGTGATTCGGTGGGTTTCTACTGATTATATCATTGATGTTAGCCCGAAAGTATGTGAGAAAAGGTGTGAAGCTTATTTGGCTTATGTAATCGGATAATAAATTGTCTCGAGAAATGCAGATTGAATCTGCATCGATTGTATGTGAATACTCGGATGTGTTTCTGAAGAACTACGGTTTACCCCTATACGAGAGATTGAGTTTGGCATTGAATTAGCTCGAACGCGACTCGATCTCAATAGCTCCATATCGGATGGCACCCATTGAGCTAAAAGAGTGAAAGCACAGATTGCAAGAGTTAACGATAGGGGCTTTGCACCACCAAGTTTCTCTCCTTGGGTGCACCATTCTTTTGTGAGAAAGAAGGATGGAACGATGCGAATGTGTATTGATTATCGGCAATCTGAATAAGGTAACTATAAAGAATAAGTACCGTTACCTCAGTTGATGATTTGTTTGATCGGTTGAAAGGGGCTTCAGATTTTCAAGATATACTTGAGATCGGGTTATTATCGATTCTTGAGTCGAGATACAGATGTGCCAAAGACTGCATTTCGGACGAGGTACGGACATTTTGAGTTTTTGGTAATGCCTTTTGGGCTTACTAATGCACCTGCTATTTTTATGGATTTGATGAATCGGGTTTTTAGACAGTTTTTGGATCGATTTGTGGTGGTGTTTATTGATGACATATTGATCTACTCCAAAGATAAAATTGAACACGCTGAACATTTGAGGTTAGTGCTACAAACTTTGCGAGATCATCAGCTGTATGCGAAGTTTAGTAAGTGTGAGTTCTGGATGAAAGAGGTCAGCTTTTTGGGACATGTGGTTTCAGCATCAGGCATTCGAGTTGATCCGAACAAAATCTCGGCTATACTTGATTGGAAGCCTCCGAAAAATGTTTAGAGATTCAAGTTTTCTGGGACTTGCGGGTTACTATCGACGATTTGTGAAAGATTTTTCTATGATAGCTACCCCGTTGACAAGGTTACTACAGAAAGATGTCCGGTTCGAGTGGTTAAAAAAATGTCAGAAAAGTTTTGATCAGTTGAAAGCCCTTTTGACGGAAGCTCTAGTGTTAGTTCAGCCTGAATCGGGTAAAGAATTTGTTGTTTATTCTGATGCTTCTTTGAATGGTTTGGGCTGCGTTTTGATGCGTGAAGGCAAAGTCATAGCCTATGCTTCAAGACAATCAAGCCGCACGAAAGAAATTACCCGACGATGACTTAGAGCTTGCGACCATTGTTTTCTCATTGAAAATTTGGTGTCACTATTTATTTGGCGAGAAATGTCACATTTATTCGGATCATAAAAGCCTAAAGTATCTAATGACTCGAAAGACCTGAATTTGAGACAACGCAGTGGCTAGAACTGCTGAAAGACTATGAATTGGTGATTGACTATCACCCGTGAAAAGCTAATGTCGCTGCGTATCGTTAAGTCGGAAATTATTATTTACTCTTCGTGCATTGAATGCACGTATGGCTATGTCTAGTGATGGTTCGATCATAGCCGAAGTTACGAGCAAGACCGATGTTTATTCAAAGAAATTTGTGATGCATGAAAGTTGATGAAGATTTGATTGCTAGTTGAATTCATGTGAAAAGGTACGTAATCGATTTTCAGATTGATGCAAATGACTGCTTGAATTTTAAAAAGCGAATGTGTGTTCTGAAAAACTCAGATTTGATATAGATGATTCTGAGTGAGGCCCATAGTGGTCGATTATCATTACATCCGGGTAGCGCAATGATGTATAATGATTTGAAACAGTTCTATTGGTGGCCGGGCATGAAACGGGATATATCTGAATTTGTCTCGAAATGTTTAATTTGTCGCAAGTAAAAGTTTGAACATCAAGTGCCATCCGGACTACTTCACCAATCATGATACCGAATGGAAATAGGATAGAATCACAATGGATTTTGTATCCGGTCTCCTATGACATCGAGTAGGAAAGATGCCGTCGGGTTATAGTTGATAGGTCGACTAAATCAGCTCATTTTGTGCCGACGCATGCACTATTCACTTGATAAACTTGTTTGAATTGAACGATTATCGATGTGAGACCGCATGGTGTGCCGAGTTCCATTGTTTCGCATGAGACCCGAGATTCACATCGCGGTTTTGGAAGAAGTTGCAAGAAGCTTTAGGTACTAAACTTCATTTTAGTATAGCCTTCCATCTGCAGATAGACGGTCATCCGAAATAACTATTCAAATACTTGAGGACATGTTGAGATGTTATGTTCTTGAGTTTGAAGGTGCGTGGAACGATACCTACCTTTGATTGAATTTGCTTATAATAATAGCTTTCAATCAAGTATCAAAATGGCACCTTATGAAGCCTTATACGGGCAAAATGTCGAACACCATTATCTTGGATCGAGCTCGGTGAAAATAAGATACACGGGTTGATTTGATTAAAGAGATCAAGTAAAGTGGCCATAATCAAAGATAATTTGAAAGTCGATCATCGGATCGACAAAAGTCCTATCTTGATTTGAAACGTAAAGACATTGAATTTCGGTAGGAGATCGTATTCTTAAAAGTTTCCCGTGGAAGAAAGTACTCGATTTGGTCGAAAAGGCAAGTTGAATCGAGGTTCATCGGACCGTATGAAATCGTTGAACATATTGGGCTGTTGCTTATAGATTGAAGCTACCTCTAAATTAGAAAAGATACACGATGTATTTCATGTTTCTATGCTCCGTAGATACAAATCGATCCGTCACATGTGATTGCTCAAAATCGAGATTGAGATACAATCGATATGACGATGAGGAAAAGCCGATCCGTATTCTAGCTCGGAAATGAAAGAGTTAAGAAACAAAAAGATTT
The DNA here is from genome assembly GCA_025506655.1 of Gossypium rotundifolium. NCBI lineage: Eukaryota > Viridiplantae > Streptophyta > Magnoliopsida > Malvales > Malvaceae > Gossypium > Gossypium rotundifolium. The sequence continues at coordinate 5,828,123 of CP106722.1, read as the reverse complement.
CCTTAGTAAAGTGTTATGGAATCGACACGGAGTTGAAGAGGCAACGGGAGAACTGAAGATTCAATGAGGCAACAATATCCGACGTTGTTTAACGGTAAGATTTTCTGGGACGAAAATCCTTAAGGGGAGAGTTGTAATGCATCGAATCGACCCTAATCGGAAAGGTGGTTTTGGGACCACGAATCTGAGTCGATAAATATTTAATATTTATATTTTGAGTTTATTATATATGAATTTATGTGTGTGAAAGTTTCAGAGAAAACTTTTATCGTTTGAGCATCGAATTTGACAAAAAGGACTTAATCGCGTAAAAGGTAAAAGTGGCATACTAGAGTGTCAAGTGCCTATTTGAGCATGGCTTTAATATGAAGCATTAAAAGGGTAAATAACCCATTTTTTTAGAGATAATGGACGGCAACATGCAAATTTTATAAAGTAAATATATGTATATATTATATGTTATATTACAATATATTATTATATTATAAACATATTATAAAGGAAACATAAAAGAAAAAAAAGTGGAATGTTCATCTTTATTTTTCATTGTAATTGCCAAACAAAAGAAAAGAAGAGAGAAACCAAAGCTCTCAAATATTCTGGTCTTTGCAAGCTTGATTAGGTATGTAATTGAGTTCGCTTTTGATTATTTTTACGTTTTTGAGATCGTTGCTTGAAACGCATCTTCACCCATGCTAGAATTTCTAAGATTATTGTGAATGTATGAATCGGCCATTGATGAATTCTTGAGGTTTATGATGCTTGATGATGTTAGATGATAGATAGGTTAAAAATTAGTATATTATGTGTTGGAAGTTTTGGTGAATTTGTGTTTTTAGGGCCAAATTGTAAAAATAAAAATTTAGAGGGGCTTAATTGCAAAATAAATGAAAGATATGGACTTGTATAGTCCTCATATATATTCGGCCCTTAAGGAGTATGGGGAAATTTGATGTATTTTGAGTTTTATGCAAATAGGACTAAATTACAAAGTTGTGAAATACTAGGGGTAAAATAGTAATTTGCCCATTTATGTGCTTAGGGACTAATTGAGATGAATTGTGCTTGAATAAGCTAAATTTAATGTGTTTTAGATCAAGAGCAAAGAAAACTGGAGTTAGATCGGGGAAAGACGAAGGTTCTCGAATAAGCGATTCATGACTACTTATCGACAACCGAGGTAAGTCCTGTCAAATTTGTTAAAGAATTATTCATGAACTTATTAAATGATAATGTTTGATAAATTTTAGTATATAATCATGTTATAGCCGAATGTATATATGTGTATTGGATTGATTTCATAAATTGATAATGTGATATGAATAAGTGTATCAATGCGAATTGTGGGATTGTACGATGAAGTAATGATTTATTTGTTTAAGGTGAATAAGTTTAGTTGAATTGGATATGTAATATAGATATGAAATGTGTGGAATGATTGATCACAGAGCTTCGTGTTTGATATATTCTGGCTTAGTGCTCAGCGAGCTTCGTCTTGAAGTGATATATTCGGGCTTAGTGCCTAGCAGTGCTCGTCTTGGGTGATATATTCGGCTTAGTGCCTAGCTTGAGGCTTCGTGTCGGTGATATATTCGGCTTAGAGCCTAGCGAGCTTAGTGCTTGGTGATTTATTTCGCTTTAAATGCCTAGCGTGCTTTATGCCTTGATATGCTATAAGTGGAGGTTCAACATCAAACAAGGTGAGATGTTTATATAGTGTTATGTGGTAAAAGTTCGTAAAACTAACCTACCATTTAAGTAAGGAATGAAGTGAACAAAATTTTAATGTATAGTTAAAGATCGTTGATGAGTGTGACAAAAGCGCTTGTTCTCGTGAATAAGTAGAAATAGAAGATCGATGCCTAGATTGGTTTTCAATGTTATAGCAATGATATTTAAGTAAAGAGTATTACTATTATTCAACGATCTATATTTTACATAATGAAATAATTATGTTTTATGCTATATGCTCATTATATTTATATTTGCTTGAGACTTACTAAGCTAGTAAGCTTACTCGTGTGTGTCTTTGTTAATCTACTTTTTATAGATTTTGATTCAACTACGGGCTCAAGGATCATCCGTGAAGTCAACCACACTATCGACTTTCTTTTGGTATTGAAAACTTAGTTTGTTATTTAAAAGGGCATGTATAGGCTAGATTGAACCGTATAACTAATGTTTTGTAATAGTGTAAATATGCTAGCCATGCTAAAATGGCTATCTATTTTGAATAACTTGTTTCGTGTTTTGATGATATTGTTTGCTCATGCCATGAACTATTATTTATGCTTGATTATGGTTTAATCATGTGTGAGTGGTATTATTATTTGTGCATGTTAGATTATGATAAGAAAGACTTATTAATTGGTTCATGTTGATGAGCTTAATATATGGTATATACATTGATAATGTTTGGATTTTTGATTCTAAAGTATTAGACTCTTATTATTGAGTATGTGATATAGTTTATGTTATGTATTGAAGTTATCTTGGATGACCGAATATGTAGTTAAGTGATTGATTTTGTGTATGTATTTTAAGAATGCGAATTGGGGTACTTTTAATGTTATTTGTGCACAAAATGGTTAAAATCAATATGGTCATATCTTGCATGAACTTTTTCAAGAGAAGAAGTATATTTGGTCTTGAAATGATAATTATTTAAATGAGTATATGTGTATGTATGGCTAGTATGTCGTGTGTTTATTTTAACTTAGATTAATGTGCATAGCATGTGAATTGGTATAGTCATGAATTAATTAATCGAATAAGTTAATATTGATTCGGTAATTTTGCTTAGATATGCCTTTGACATTAGTGAATATGCGCATGGTATAATAGTAACTAAAGTATGATTGGTTATGTTTTTATATCACCATTGCCGTATAAATAAAAAAAAAATATAGTAGTAAAGTATGGTTCGGTTGATGTTTAAATTTTATATGTACAAAACATATATAATAATAGGTTTGATATTCGACTAATGGAATAGTTGTTTTGTTATACATTCTGTATATGATATGTTTTAATAGATGTTTGGATTATGTTTTAAATTATGAAATGTTAAGAATGCTATGGTTTTAAGACTCGATATTTGATTAAGGTACGAGCATTGATATGATTAAATTTTGAGTTGTGAAATGTAATGAATATCTATATGAACTATTATATGACTGGCAATACCTCGTAACCCTAATTCAGTGATGGATATGGGTTAGGGGTGTTACAAAAACCAGATGGCAGATGCTTTGGAAACCCTGGCTGCTATGATCAAAGTAAACAGACAGAGGACATGAGACCTATTCAGATGAGTATTTTCAAAGTTCTAGCTCATTGTTATAACGTGGAAGAGGAGGAAAGAGATTACCACCCTTGATATCATGATGTATTGCGATACGTAAAAAATCGTGAATACCTAGAGCATACAACTGAGAATGATAAAAGGATATTAAGAAGATTGGCCTCTGACTATGTTTTAGATGGGGATATCTTGTACAAAAAGAGAAAAGATCAAGTACTATTGAGATGCGTTGATGCTGTTGAAGATAGGAAAATCCTAGAAGAAGTTCATGAGGGTGTTTGTGGAACACACGTTAATGGATTCACAATGGCTAGACAAATAATGAGATTTGGATATTATTGGTCTACCATGGAGGGAGATTGTATCAACTATGCTAAGAGATGTCATAAATGCCAAATTTATGGAAATAAAATTCATGTGCCACCATTACCTTTGCATGTTATGACTTCCCCATGGCTTTTTTCCATGTGGAGAATGGATGTTATTGGGCCAATCTCACTGAAAGCTTCGAATGGGCATCGATTCATCTTTATGGTAATTGAATACTTTACAAAATGGGTAGAGGATGCTTCCTACGCTAGCGTTACTAAGTTAGAAGTTAGTCGGTTCTTGAAGAAAGAGATTATTTGTCGATATGGAATGCCCGAGAGGATCATATCAGATAACCCACTGAACTTGAACAACAGCACGTTAGCAGAAATTTGTAGTCAATTCAACTTCAAACACCACAACTCGTATCTGTATCATCCAAAAATGAATGGGGTAGTGGAAGCGGTCAATAAAAATATCAAGAAGATGTAGGAAAAATGACTGAGACTTATTGGCATGAGAAACTACCATTTGCACTCTGTGCTTATCGGACGTCCTTCAGAACTTCTACTGGGGCAACTCCTTTCTCATTGGTCTATGGGATGGAGGCGGTTCAACCTATTGAAGTGGAAATACCTTCTCTTCGAGTTTTGTCAGAAATAAAGCTGGATGAAGCTGAATGGATCCAGGCTCGATATGATCAATTGAACTTAATTGAAGAAAAGAGGCTAAGGGCTATTCGTCATGGTCAGATGTAGCCTATGATAAAAAATTCTGCCCAAGAGAGTTTCACGAGGGGGATCTTGTACTAAAAATATCATTCCCATACAAAAGGATTTCAAAAGAAAATGGATGCCAAATTGGGAAGGACCATATGTGGTGAAGAAAGCTTTCTCGAGATTCACTTATTCTGACCGAAATGGATGGGAAAAATCCAATCCTGTGAACTCGGATTCAGTCAAAAAATACTTTGCTTAAAAAGGAGAAGAGGGCAAGGTGAAAACCCGCAAAGGGCACTTTGAGACTTCTAAAAGAAAAAATGATACAAGGTGAAAACCCGTAAAGGGTGCCTTACACTAAAGGGGTTTTGAGTTGAAAACCCGAAAAGGGCGGCTCAAATTCTGAATGGACACGCAGTTATCTTGCTATACTTGAATCAACAAGAAATGAAGTATGTTGCATATCGGGGCATCAACAAAGTACTTTGGGTCTTCTAAACACACGTTAAGCTCAAAGCTGTCTTCATGGAGTTTGTATATAGAAGCCCAATCTGCGATATCTAGGGCATCTGATCTTTTTCCTATCCATTTTACTATCTTTGGATTCTTTTTCTTCTCAAAGATATGTTCCTAGTTAATTTTCTTTGTATTTTTGATAATTTATTTAAACTCTGATTATCCTGGAAGTCAATTTATTTGTTACCCATTATTCATAAGCATGTTGCATTGAAATAATGATTGATGAACTAATAATTTCACAAAAGAAGTTCTACATATTACTCTGAAAATTTCTAGATAAAACAAGAAACCGAAACAGGAAAATTGTTTAAAATTTCCATGTACATAGATTGAAAATATTTGAGAAATAAGAGTCCTGATGGAGACTATTTCCCTGAATTCTTTGTCCAATTGGTAATTAGACAGAAGGATGAGTTGTTGTGACGAAAGTAAACAATGTCATTGGGTATGACACACCAATTTGACGGAAAAATATTCAAAAACCCTAAATTGTGGTGGAATGAATTAAAATGGAAACGAGTCATGTATCCTTAAATTACAATAAGGACGGACAGAAAAGGTTGCGATTCTTGGGGAGATGATTTGATAGTGGTATAAGCCTTGTGTCCCCAAGGTTCAAATGGAATGGGCCCTAAAATTTTCAAAGGCAAATTATTTGAGCAAGAAAATGATACTTCAAGGGGAACGAAGATGAAACCTTGACAGATAAATGGCTCATAACACCTTGAGTAGGAATCATACTCATATCATATTTGCATTCACATATTAGCATGTCTGAATAGGAGCATTTGACTCATTTCGATCACGGCATCCTAATCATTCGGCATAAGCATATACCCATTCTACAAGACATAAGACGATGTATTAGGGTAAATGGTCACTTTCAGCCTTGTCTCCCTGAAGTTGCAGCGGAATAGACTGAAGACAACAAATCTTACCTTCTTGAAGTTGAAGGAAGAAGATCAAAGACGTTAGCTTTAGCTCTCTGAGTTTGCAGTAGAGTAAGCTAGAAGATAACAGATCTGGCATTCCTGAACAGGAAGCAGATCGAAGACAGTAGATCTGGCATTCTTGAAGTTGCAGGAAGCAGATCAAAAACATCAGATTTGGCATTTCTGAGATTGCAGTGAAGCAGATCAAAAACATTAGATCTTGTCTCCCTAAAGCTGCAATAGAGCAGATTGAGAACAACAGATCTTACCTTCTTGAAGTTGTAGGAAAAAGATCAAAGACATCAGCTTGACCTCCTTGAAGTTGCAGTGGAGCAAATGAAGAAAGTAGATCTGGCATTCCTAAAGTTGCAGTGAAACAAATAGAAGACATTAGTCTTGTCTCCTTGAAGTTGTAGCGGAGCAGATTAAAGACATCAGATCTTACCTTCCTAATATTGCAGGAGGAAGATCGAGGACATTAGTCTAGTCTCCCTAAGTTTGTAGTGGAGCAGATTAAAATAACATATCTGGCGTTCTTGAAGTTGCAGTGAAGTAGATCAAAGACATCAACCTTACCTCTCTGAGTTTGCAGTAGAGCAGGCTAAAAGACAACAGATCTTGCCTTCCTGAGATTGCAGCGAAGCAGATCAAAGATACTAGTCTGACCTCCCTGAAGTTCAACGGAGCAAATTAAAGATAGCTGATATTGCCTTCCTAAAGTTGTAATGAAGCAGATTGAAACCATCAGACTTATTTCTAAAATTGAAATCGAGATGAAGTTCCAATACCGTTGAAGTTGCAGTGGAGTTGGAAGCCATTTGAAGAAGATGAGGACCAAGAAGTTAAGGCTCGGCAAGACCGGGCAAAATTAGTCCTTTTATAGTCTTTGCTTCATTCTCGTTACACGACAATGAGCAAAGACGGGCAGCTGTAATCAGCCCATTTTGCCCGGGCCCATTCCATTTAAAAAATAAAAAATAAAAATAAAGTTTCATAAAGTCCAGTACAAACCCAAAACCAATTAACATCCCAATACCCATTACAGTAACCCAATACCAAACAGACTACCCGAAGCCCGTTACACCCTAACCCAACACTCAGACCCAAAATAGAGAGGCCCAAAAGGGCCCAACAATAAACAGTTTCAGAAACCTAGGGTTTCTGAAAAACCCTAGGCGCCGCAAGCCTCAATTAGCCTCTTGTCAAGCTACGATTCACACGCGAATAACGCCCCTATCGTCACCACACTCCTCGTCCACTTGCAAAAGGAGAAAGAAACATAGCAACAAATATGGCAAACGGGACAAAATTTTTATTTCCTTTTTTGTTGTTATCTTTGGGGCTATAAAAACCCCAGATTAAATCTGTAACAGGGACATAGAAAAAATATACACAAAATATACACGGAGAATACAATACACGATTTTTTTCAAATGTGATTTTCAATTTTTTTTATTCGCGTCATTTTTTTCCTTTCGATTCATGCATATTTTCTATACAAAATAGTACAAAAATAAAACAGGGTGAGAAAAATACCTTCAAAATAGAGATTTGACTCTCCGGCCATCGATTGCGCGGCACGTATGGCACGCGTGAGGCGGTGGCCCATGAGTCCGATGACCAAACTCCGAACAGAGCAGGGGAGGACTTTTGAGAGAATTTTAAAGTTTTTTTAAAAATGGGGTGTAAATGATTTTTTGGGTTAAAACTAATTTATATAGCAGCATGAAAACGATGCCGTTTTTGCTTAGGCCAATTGGCCTAGCTGAACGCCCCTTTTAAGGTTGGCCTCTAGGGTGATTATATAAGATTTTTGAATGTCTTTCTTTGCCTCTAAGTACCCTAATCCGAATGGAACTCTTCTTTTCTGCGGCAGGGACACGCCCGTGTGGCACGCCTGTGTGATTCGGGGCTAGGCCGTGGTCGGATCAGCTAAGGAGGCACGGCCATGTGTTTTGGGCCCAGGAGTGTTGATTTTGTACTTTGGCCCATTTTCTCCGTTTTTGGCCCGTTTCTCGTTCTTTTCATCCTCCGGTGCTCTCTTGAGTATAAAACATGAAATTAAAGGATTAGAAGGACCAAATTCCACAATTCAGGGAATAAATCATCCAAAAGTATGCTAAATGTGGGATTAAAATATGAACATATTACGGTTTATCAAATAGCCCCACACTTAAGCATTTGCTTTTCCTCAAGCAAAATTATCAATTCACAATTAAAATTAACTTCCCTCGATTCATAATTTTCATTAACAATGCTTCATCATAATTCATAGATAATTTACACATGGATAATTTAACTCAAAGAGTCTTAAAGATTCAAACAATCAAAGTCATAAGTTAAAGTGTTTCCCCTTATCCGAATAATTACCTTTAATTCAAAATCGACAAAAATTGACATCTTCACTAAAGATTCACTCAAATCACTCAAGGTGTTTAAGGTTCAAAATAAAGCATTCATCAGTCAAACATGAAAAGTTAATCCCATAGGCTTGCCTGAAAATCAAATCTCCACCACTATAAAATTAGATGATACACAAATCAAAAGGTCTTTAAAAGGGTTGTAACGGGGCTTAGGTTAAAGGTGTGGATAAAGTTTGAATTAGAGGGTTAGAATCGAGATTGAATTGACAATTTACCTAACTAGAAAAATGAACTAATCCTGAATAACTACATCAATTGAAAACTTGAAGCTAATAATACGAGCTTCTTCTTCAAGATGTTGAATTTAAACGTATAAGCTCACTTAATCACAGAACTAATAATGAATATATTTCGAAATTTTATTTTTTACTTTTTTTAAGAAAAAATCAATAAATACATATTATAAGAAGAATTCAACTACTGAAATAAAATAATTAGGTAACTGATCAAATCAAGTCTCGATAGAAGGGTAGTCAAGGGGAATCGTGATAACAAATACAAGATGGGTTTTGGGTTAATTTTAGTGGGTGAATCAATAAAAAAGGGTTGTTAGGATCAAAGGGGTTCACTAAGGGTTAATTGTGAGGGTAGGCTTTTAGTGGAGTAAGTGGGTTAAATCCTAAGTGTCTTTATAATCTCAGTATATCACATCAAAGATGTGGTCTCGACATGTATAATCTAAGCAAGTTCTAGAATAACAAATCAATGTTGACACACTCATAATCAATAAAGTGAGCACGAAAAGAATGTATGCTCTACAAGGTTCAAAATCTCACAATAATTATGGTTTTTTGATGACAACCTTGTAAATTTTAAACTTCAAGGTAATAATTAGATTCAGGTAGACAACCTAACAAAATTTTAATTTTTGAAAATAGGCTCATCATGCTTGATTCTCTAGTATCTTAAAGTTTAAATCATCACTGTATAATTATCAATGACTTAATCCAAAAATATCAATAAAAATCATAAATCAACAGGAATTTCATTCTAATTAGTGATATGAGAAAATTACTTAAGACAATATATCATTTAGGGATTTGAGAATAATGCAAAAAGTTAGGAACTTTTTTCAAAATAAACTTCACCCCCCACACTTAAGATGTACATTGCCCTCAATGTACAAAGATAGATAATAACATTATAGTGAGCAAATCAAAAGATAGGGAGAAGTGAAACTTCCTGAATTTCGGATGGATTCCTTGAGTTGGAAGTGTGGAAACTTGATTCGGAGGTGAAAGATAACTTGGAAGGGGCGCCTCTAATTCCTACGCTAGATGAAGAAATTGGGAATCTCGTGAAGAGTTAGCTAGGAAATAATAAGATTAATTCTAAATATACTAATTATATATTTGAAGAAAAGAAAAATAAAAATAAAGAGTGTAAAAAGTGAAATAAGACTAAAAGAAAAGATTAATAGACTGAAAAGTCCTTATTGTTAGATGGTTAGCGAGGTGGAAGCGATTTCTAAGGCTTGGTGTGGTGATTCCCTAGCAGCCTTTAGAACCTAAAATCAAGAAACTAAAATAAGATAAACCAAGTTTAGTATAAGAAAAATAAAGATAAGGAAAATAAAGGAGAAGAGAAAGGAAAAAAAAAGATTAAATAGACTCAAAGGTCATTTTTCCTGTCGAGTTAATGAAGCGACCGGCATGAACTTATGTAGAGCGGTCTTGCACAGGGGGGCTGGGATAGGATCCTTCCGTTTCTTCGACATGGATGGAGTGTAGATCAAGAGTTTGGAAAATGAAGGAGGAAATGAAAAGGGAGGGGAGTGTAAAGGTTGTGGAAGAAGGGAATGGAGAGTAGGTGAGAAGGGGAGTAGGTGCTTTAAATAAAATTTTTAGCTCTGGTACATCCCCACGCCCGTGTTTCATGGGCGTGTCGTGTCACACGGCCGTATCGCACGTGCGGTGGATCATTCATTTTTCCCACGCCTGTTAATCAGGTCGCCATGCCCGTGTTTATAAAATAGTATCGGCCACGGCTGTGTCATACCAGTACAGAAATTCGTAGTATCCACACGGGCACGGCCATGGTCGTGTGCAAGGCTGTGTGGTGCAGAAATCTGCGCTTTATTAACTTGGTTAGTTTGTAGTTAGGTTCTAAAAGAAAGAGGATAAAAATAAATGGGGTTAGTGCTCGGTTTGCCTCCTGATAAGCGCTCGTTTAAAGTCTTAAGCTAGACTTACCTCTCATTCACACATTCATGGTGGTTTGAGGAGTGAAAAATCCTTTCTCATGCTATCATTATATAGTTTGAGTCGAGTAGCGTTTACTTTAAAATTACCAAATGTAGAATTACTTACCTCAACTCTTCCGTGAGGGAAAACATTGATTACTTTAAAAGGGATTTCTTCGTTTGTATTCAGGTTTGATAACAGTACTTGATCTCCTATTTTGAAGTGATTTGATGTTTCTATAAGCTCGTCTAGGGGTTCCTTCAGTTTCACTTCATGTGGTTTTGATTTCTCCTTGAAATGCGCTTTCCACTCGTCTAGTTCATCAATCTGAAGCCTTCGTTCCTCGTGACTTTCTTCTTTATTGGCACGAGGTTTATGATCTGGCTCAGATATGTAGCTTCGTGGTGCTTCCTGTAAAGAAGGTTGAACCGAATGATTATCAATAGAATTTACATTCTCACCGTTGTCACTCGATGTCCTAACTGAGTCGAGAGCTTGAAGACTGATTGATTCATCACCTATACGAAGTGTGAGTTCACCTGTACTAACATCAATTTTAGATCGGCAGTTGCTAAAAAGGGCCTTCCTAAAATTAAAGAAACTGTATTATCCTCATCTATATCTAAAACAATAAAGTCTACGGGGAATATGAATTTGTCAATTTTAATGAGTACATCTTCAATTATACCCCTAGCAATTCGAATAGTCTTATCAGCTAATTGAATACTCATCCTAATTTGTTTGGGTTTCCCTAGACCTAGTTGTTTAAACATTTTATAAGGCATAACATTTATGTTTGCCCCTAAATCAGCTAACGCGTTATTAATAGTTAAACTACCAATTAAACATGGAATTGTAAAACTCCCTGAATCTTTTAATTTTCATGGTAGTTTGTTTTGCAACATTGCTGAGCACACTCTATTTATTTCCATATGCGACTCCTTGTCTAACTTCCGCTTATTTGTCAAAAGCTCTTTTAAAAATTTCCTTCAATCTGGCATCTGCGAAAGAGCTTCAAGAAACGGTAAGTTAATATGTAATTTCTTTAAAAGTTTAAGAAACTTACCAAACTGTTCATCTGAATTGTCTTTCTTCATCGCATCGGGATATGGTATACGAGGTTGGTATTCTTTAATTACCGATTTTGGCTTTTCTTGGCTTACATCAACCTTACCTTCATTTACCACAGGTTCTCGCATTGGATCAAGTTCAGAATCTACTAACCCTTCACTATTCTGAGCGGTTATGGCTTAAAGTTGCTCTTTTGGGTTAGTCTCAGTGTTACTTGGCAAGCTACCTTGTGGTCGTTCGGAGATCAGCTTAGTGAGTTGCCCTAACTGGTTCTCGATTCCTTTAATCGATGCTTGTGGATTTTTAAGTGTTGTTTCGGTCTTTTGGAAACGAGTTTCTGACACCGCTATGAATTTTGTCAGCATCTCCTCAAGGTTCGGCTTTTTTCCCGTGGGTAGGGCTGTTGTTGGAAGTTTGAAGGAAGTTGTTGTCTTTGATTTCCTTGACCACCCCATGAGAAATTGGGCTGGTTCCTCCAACCTAGATTATAAGTATTCCTATAAGGGTTATTTTGAGATCTGAAATTGTTACCCGTATAGTTTATATGTTCGCTTTCCATGCCAAGATTGTAAGGTGGGTACTCAAGATTCGTCACACCTCCTAGATTTGAGTCACATTGCATTACTTGGTATACCTGCGAGGAACCACACAAACCATCAATCTTTTTATTTAACATCTCTACCTGATTTGATAGCATGGTGACTGTGTCGAGGTTGAAAACTCCGGCTATTTTTATTGGCCTTGTCCTTGTAACTTGCCACTGATAGTTGTTCAATGACATCTCCTCTATAAACTCATAGGCTGCCTCAGGAGTTTTATTATTCAGGGTTCCATCGGCTGTTGAATCAATCAGTTGTCTCGTTGAAGGGTTCACACCGTTATAGAAGGTTTGAACCTCAAGCCACAAGGGTAATCCATGGTGTGGGCATCTTCTTAATAAATCTCTGTATCTCTCCCATGCATCGTATAGTGTTTCTAGATCCATCTGCACAAAAGAAGAGATATCATTCCTTAATTTGGCTGTTTTGGCTAGTAGAAAATATTTTAACAAAAATTTTGGACATTTGATCCCATGTAGTGATTGATCCTCGTGGAAGAGAATTCAACAACTGTTTGGCTTTATTCCTTAATGAAAAGGGAAATAACTAAAGACGAATGGCATCATCAAAAATGCCATTTATTTTGAAGGTGTCACAGAATTTTAGAAAATTTGCTAAATGAGTATTTGGGTCTTCGTCCTGCAAACCATCAAATTGAACAAATTGTTGAATCATTTGTATAGTGTTAGGTTTCAGTTCAAAATTATTAGCAGCTATAGCAGGCCTAACAATACTCGATTCAGTCCCTGTTAAATTAGGTTTAGCATAATCATACATTGTTCGAGGACCATGATTTTCGGCCACCTCTGGAGGTAGCGGATTATTCTTAGCCATCTCTTCGGTAGTATTGGTTTCTTCTTCTTGCTCTCCTCTATGTAATTTAAGCTTCATCTTATTTCTCTACGATTTCTGCGAATCGTACCTTCAATATCACTGTCGTAAATCAAGGGTCCTTTCGGGTTCCTTCTAGTCATAAACTAGAGGTACCTACCAGGAAAAGAAAAAGAAAAAGAAAATTAGAAAAGTAAAAATAAAAATTTAATTGAAAAAATATATATGGCTAAAGTAATAAAATTTGAGCTTTCTTAATATTTCAATTCCCCGGCAACGGTGCCAAAAACTTGATCGTGTGTCAGAGTCTTAAAAATTTATATAATGAATGATCTAGCCTAAAAACTAACTGTGAAAACGACTTGAGGCAAGCGCACCTATCGAACAATAGTATAGTTTAGTGGCAAGACCGGATTGTCAAACCCAAAAGAACCAAAAGTACCAATACTAACTTTCTTTTTATTATTTAACCTAAGAATTAAAGGAATTGTTGTTTAACCTAAAATTAACTAACTACTAAGCTAAATATGCTAAGACACAGAGAAGGAATTGGGGAAAATACTTGAGGGAAAAACCAATTGATTGAGACAATACAGGAAGAATCCACCTAGACTTCACTTGTTATTTAACTCGAACAGATTTATTTATTCACTTGACTTGATCCGTAGGATTTCCTAATTTGTATTAATACCTCTCTCGAGGATACTAATGTCTAACCCTAGGTTGATTAATTAAAATCTCTTTCTAATTAAAACCCCTAGAATTGTATTAACTCGATCTATGGACACCCATATTAGGTTTGACCCTAATCCGGTAGATTTTCGTCATCCTATCTCTAGGGTTGCGGTCAACTCCGCTTAACTATGCTAGATCTACTCTTAGACAAGGTCTATTCCTCCTCTGCCTATGAGCATAAATGTTTGAATCAATATCCTGAAATATCAAAACAAGAATTAAGAACACATAGTTAAGAACAAATCAAGTATTTATCATACAGCTCAGAAAACAATAACAAGATCCGTCTTAGGTTTCATCCCCCTCAGGTATTTGAGGGGTTTAGTTCATAATCATAAAAAAATACATCTCAGAAGAAAATAAAAAACAAAACATAAAGAAAACCCTAAAACCCCCTAAAGAAATTTAAGGAGAGATCCTCAGTCTTGAGTATGATTTCGGCTTCTTGAGATGAATCAACTGGCTTTCTTCGACTGAATCTCACAATTCGGCCCCTCTGGCTTGGCTCTTTGGCCTAGCTGAACGCCCCCTTTAAGGTTGGCCTCTAGGGTGTTTATATAGGCTTTTGGAATGTCTTTCTTTGCCTCTAAGTCCCCTAATCTGAATGGAACTCTTCTTTTTTGCGGCAGGGACACGCCCGTGTGGCACGCCTATGTGTTTCGGGCCCAGGCCGTGTTGATTTCGTACTTTGGCCCATTTTCTCCATTTTTGGCCCGTTTCTCCTTTTTTTCATCCTCCGGTGCTGTCCTAAGTATAAAACATGAAATTAAAGGATTAGGAGCACCAAATTCCAAAATTCAAGGAATAAATCATCCAAAAGTATGCTAAATATAGGATTAAAATATTAACATATTACGATTTATCAATCAACTCATAAAATTGAAACATGGGCTTAATAGTAGACTAAGAAACAATCTCAAAAACATTAAAATCATTAAAATCCAAAACCAAAACATACCTTAATCATCAAATTCAATGGTCGAATGCCCTAGCTAGTTTTCTCTTTTCTTTCTTTGCTAGTTTCAGTCAATTGAAGAGAAATAAAAGATGAACACTTTCATCTTTTTGTTTTATTAATATAACATTAACACATATTTTACTAAATTAACCTTTTATAAACATAAAAGACAATTATAATTCAATGTCATTTTTGTCCATTAACAATCCATTACCTTATGAATGGCTTAATTTCCACATAAGGCCTCCACCTTTACAAAGCCACAACACATTGGCAATTTAACAAATAGCATGCTAGTTTTGCATTTTATACAATTCAATCCTTTCAAATTAAACACACAGACAGATAAATTATCTTACGAAAATTTAGCACATGCTTAATCACACATCAAAGTCACAAAAAATAATATTAAAATATTTTACTGACTCAGATTTGTGGTCTCAAAACTACAGTTTCGACTAGGGTATAAACCAGACTATTACAATTATCTCCCCTTAGGGATTTTTGTCCCCGAAAATCTTACCGTTAAACAGATTCGGATATTGTTGTCTCATTGAATCTTCAGGTTCCCACGTAGCCTCTTCTATTCCGTGTCGATTCCACAATACTTTCACTAATAGAATTTTCTTGTTTCTCAACTCTTTTACTTTACGAGCTAAAATACGAATCAGTACTTCTTCGTATGTCATATCAGATCGATTTCAATTTCAGATGGGACAATCACATGTGACGGATCGGATCGATATCTACGGAGCATTGAGACATGAAATACATTATGGATCTTTTCTAGCTCAAGGGTCAACCTTAATCTATATGCAACAGGACCAACACGTTCAATAATTTCATACGGCCCGATTAACCTCAGACTCAACTTGCCTTTATGTCCGAATCGAAGCACTTTCTTCCATGGAGACACTTTCAGAAATACTTTGTCACCGATCTCAAATTCTATATCTTTTTGTTTCAAGTCCGCATAAGACTTCTGACGATAAGATGCTAATTTCAGACTATCACGGATTACTTTCACTTTCTGTTCAGTGTCTTTTATCAAATCAACCCCGTGTAGACTAAGCTCAGTCCAAACAATGGTGTTCTACATTTACATCCGTACAAAGTCTCATATTATGTCATTTTAATGCTCAACTAAAACCGTTATGAGCTTTATTCAAAATTAACTGATTCAACTCTAAATTCCTCGGTATACAGATTCTATCTCAAAATCTCAAACAATCATCAACATCTACTCGAAATTCAGAATCGGAGTTCAAATCACACTGAGCTCGTTTCGATATTATTTCATTATTAACTTTCTGAGCATCACTGTATACCGCAAATTCTTTACCCGATTCCAGTTATACTAACACTGGAGCTTCGGTTAACAGAGTTTTCAACTGATCAAAAATTTTCTGACATTTATCAGACCATTCAAATCTAGCATCTTTCTAAAGTAGTCTAATCAGTGGAGTTGCAATCATCGAAAAGCCTTTTACGATTCTTCGATAATAACCAACAAGTCCCAGAAAGCTACGGACTTTAGACACATTCCTCGGGGGTTTCCAATCCAGAATAGCAAAAATCTTGCTCGGATCAACTCATATACCAGTGGCCGATACAATATGTCCTAGAAAACTGACTTCATGCAACCAGAATTCACATTTGCTAAATTTCGCATACAATTGCTTTTCTCTCAGAGTTTGCAATATAATTCTCAAATGCTTAGCGTGTTCAGTCTCATCACGTGAATAAATCAAAATGTCATCAATGAAAACAACAACACATCGATCTAGGTACGGTATGAAAATTCTGTTCATCAGATCCATAAACACTGCAGGAGCATTTGTTAGTCCAAATGGCATATTTATAAATTCATAATGCTCGTACCTCGTTCTGAAGGCAGCTTTTGGAATGCCTGAGTCTTTTACTCGCAACTGATAATACCTTGACCTCGGATCAATCTTAGAAAATACAGTATTTCCTTTTAACTGATCAAACAAATCGTCAATCCTGGGTAACAGATATTTATTCTTTATTGTTACTTTATTCAATTGACGATAATTAATTCACATTCTCATCGTGCCATCTTTCTTTTTCACAAATAGAACAGGAGCACCCCAAGGTGAGAAACTCGGTCTAGCAAACCCTCTGTCAGTCAACTCTTGCAACTGTGACTTTAACTCTTTCAACTCTGATGGTGCCATTCTATACGGAGCTATTGAAATAGGTGTCGTACTAAGCAATAGATCAATACCAAATTCAACTTCACGTATCGGAGGCAATCCCGGTAATTCTTCAGAGAATACATCAGAAAACTCATAAACGACTGGTACTAATTCAACTTTCTTTTCAGATACTTTTGAAGCAATTACATAACAAAATATGAATCATATCCCTTTTCCACATACTTCTTAGCTTTCAACACAGATATCACAACAGGCAATCCATTCAGATCATTACACTCAACCCTGACTATTTCATCATTCAGACATCTCAAATCAATAATTTTTTTTTTTACAATTCACAATAGCATCATGCAAAGTCAACCAGTCCATACCCAGAATGATATCAAACTCATCAAACGGTAATAGCATCATATCAGTAAGGAAACAGATATCTCGAAACATTAACGGACAGTTCTTGTATACTTTGTCAATTAGGACACGTTTACCTAAGGGGTTCGATACTTTTATAACAAGTTCAGTAGACTCTACAGGCAAAGTCTTACTGGATACTAAATTCATGCATATACACGAATAAGTAGAACCAGGGTCTATCAATACAATCACAGAAGCATTATAAAGTGTAAAAGTACCCATTATAACATTTGGAGATGAAGTTTCTTCACGAGCTCGGATAGCATATGCTCTGGCAGGTGCTCTAGCTTCGGATCTCGCAACAGTATCTCTCATAGTTCTCTATCTACCACTAGTATTTCTTACATTTTTCAAAAGTCTACCTCTCACTGGGGCATTATTAGATCTCGGATTCTGAACAGTCTCTGGCCCAACGGACTCTAGGCAATCACAAATGAAATGATATAATGATCCACATCTGAATTAAGCTCGATCATTTAATCTACAACTTCCCAGATGTCTTTTACCACAATGTTTACATTCAGGTCGCTTGGACCTGACATTTCCAACACTAGCCATTGAAGTTCCTGGAGCTTTGGAGCTTAACTGTGATCTAGCTCGATCTCTACTCGAATGCCTCACATTAACCTTTGAACTGTTATGTTCATCTCGAAATTTCTTCGAGGCAGACTGAAATGATTTGCTCAGAAATCTCTTTTTCATATCTCTGGCTTCAGACTCAACTTTGCATGCTCGATCAACTAGCACTACGAACTTTTTTATCTCTAGAGTACCAACTAGCAATTGGATATCTTCATTTAGGCCATCTTCGAATCTTTTACACATTATCGCTTCATTTGAAACGCATTCCCGAGCATACTAACTTAATCTCACAAACTCTCATTTGTAATTAGTGACATACATGTGACCTTGTTTCAATTCCAAAAATTCTTTTCGTTTCTGATCAATGAATCTCTGAATAATGTATTTCTTTCTGAACTCAGACTGAAAGAAATCCCATGTGACCCGTTCTTTAGAAACAACCGAGATCAAAGTTTTCCACCACCGATAGGCCACATCTCGTAACAAAGATACAATACATTTAATACGTTCTTCAGAACTCAACGACATTTCATCAAATACTCGGATAGTGTTTTCTAACTAAAAGTCGGCTTTCTCGGCATCGTCATTATTGGTAGCTCTGAACTCTTTAGCCCCATACTTATAGATTTTATCGATCGGAGGCTTATTCAATAGGTTTGGATTCATAATCGGATGCATAGTAGATGCCTGAAGAGGATTAAATGGAGGCGGAGATTGTGAAACAGTTGAATTATTCCTTACAAATTGAGTGAACCACTCACTCATCATCTGAAAGAAAACTTGTTTAGCTTCTCATTCATGATCGCTCGTAGCCGGTTCGGATCAGATGGCACTGTCCCTTGCGCAGGAACAGGCCCATTACTTTCTATATTGTCAGCTACGGCTCTTTCGGGATCCATCGCTATACGTAAATCACATTTTATATGTCAGGATTCATCACACTATCATAATTCAGATATATGGCATGTATAGCTAGACTCTGACACATTACGTTAGTCCGAGAATCGACTAAACCGTAGCTCTGATACCAACCAAATGTAACACCCCTATCCTGTATCCGTTTCAATTAGGGTTAAAGGCATTACCTGACAGATCGAAAACTTTATCTGACAATTCATAAGTTAAGCCATCAAATACAATCATAATGTCCCCTTTGTAGGTCATCGAGACCTAAAACATGCTTTGTAACAGGGTCAGGACTAAACCGAAACACATACAAAAATTCTCAAAAATTTAAAACTTTTCTAAGTTTCAAGGGTTACACGCCCAGTGTAGGCAGGCCGTGTGCCTCCCACGGCCGCTAGACACACTCTTGTGTCTCACCCGTGGTCGAGCCTGACTTAACTCCACGGCCACCAAACATGCTCGTGTACCTTGGCCGTGGTCAATCCTAATTAAACCACACGGCTACCAGGCACGTCTGTGTGCCAAGGCCATGTACAGTTAATTAGCTACTGACTTAGTCCCACGGTCACTAGGCACGCTCATGTGCCACAACCGTGTGGCAAAATATGCCATTTGCAAGGCCAAAATGCCACCCACATTAAGGTCATACCTACAAGCAAATTACCAATACAACTCATGCACATTTAGCAACCAAGAACATATCAAAATAACCATCCAATCTCTACATTCAAATCAAATTCCAATCATGCCAATTTACAAGACTAGAATTCATATAAACACAAGCATAATTCATCCATATACTTACCATAAACTTAACCACTTCATATGCTATCAAACCATACCAAAACATACATCATATATTACATTCATTAAAGCATATTACCGACACATAACTAGCCAAATTACATGGCTAAGTTCACATCTCATACTTAACCAAATATCTAGCCTATACATGCCATATTTAACTATACATATTTCTAAAAGATACCAAAATGAGCTTGGGTAGTATATGATGATCCTCGACGGTCCTGAGCCTTCAGTAGCTTTGACGATCTATAAACGCAAACACACACAGAGTAAGCTTTCCAAAAGCTTAGTAAGTCATATACAAATAAACTTAATTTAAAATGCACATAACATACTAAAACAATGACAATAATGGTTCTCATAGCATATTCATCTCACATAGAGTTTGGCTCAATGGTTTAGCCATAACTTATCACATACTTCATCTCATTACCACATATGCACATAGCTTATCTAAGCATAATTTCACATATCATCTCATCATTCCATTGCACATATTCATTTTAGTAAGTTCGTATAGATACTTACCTTTCATATACACCTTGTGCACTTATCAAACATACCTAAAACGGATATACATTCACGTAATCTTTTATGACTTAGAATTTGCCCGTTGAATGGTTCGGAATCTAATAGGATACTCAGAAGACTCAAAATAGTTGTACAATGCCAACGCTCCAGTCGAGGTCTTACATATACTCAGATTTCGATGCCACTGTCTCCGACAGGATCTTACACCTAAATTCCATATCAATGCCAATGTCCCAGACGTGGTCTTACACGAAATTTTCATGTCGATGCCTACGTCCCAGATGTGGTCTTACACAAAATTCTCATATCGATGCCTACGTCCTAGACGTGATCTTACACGAAATTCTCATATCGATGCCCACGTATTAGATGTTGTCTTACACGAAATTCTCATATCGATGCCAACGTCCCAGATGTGGTCTTACATGAAATTCTCATATCGATGCCTACGTCCCAAACGTGATCTTACACGAAATTCTCATATCGATGCCAATGTCCCAGATGTGGTCTTACACGAATCTCGAATCAATGCCAACGTCCCGATGTGGTCTTACATGATAAAACAGAACAAATACCTATGTCATGACATAGCTAATCCTATCTATTAATAGGTTCGTACGGGACTTCTTGGACATTATCATCATGTCGATCTTATCTCGGAATTCATATACATAGCATCTCGTAAGCATTCACTGTTATCAATAGTCATATGAATATGCACAATTCAATACAAATACATTTATTTGCATAATGACTTACCTCAGATTCAATTTAACGGAAATGGAAAAGGCTACTCGGTTACTTTCGCTTTCCCACGGTTTAAGTCTGTTTTCCTCGGTTCTTGATCTATGCATATTCAGATTTAACCCTTTTATTCACTAATTCATCCAATTCAATCCAAATACAAATATTTTGGGCAATTTACAAACTAGCCCTTATAATTGCACATTTTATCAATTTAGTCTATTTTTCTCAAAACATCAAATTCACAAAATCATCATTTAACCATGCTTAGCCGAATGTTTATACAACTCATACAAGCCCATATTTTCCATAAAATTTGTAATTTACTCCCTCAAGTTAATATTTTCTCAATTTAACCTTATTTAGCTAAATTCATCAAAATTTGAAGAACAAAGTATGTTTGTCTAGCACAAATCTTTCAATTGACAACTAAACTCATCACAAAGCTCACCATTTCATCAATGGCACATCTCATGAACATCATCAACTTATAAAATTGAGACATGGGCTTAATAGTAGACTAAGCAACAATCTCAAAAACATAAAAATCATTAAAATCCAAAACCAAAACATACCTTAATCATGCAATTCAATGGCCAAATGCCCTAGCTAGTTTTCTCATTTCTTTCTTTGCTAGTTTCGGTCAATTGAAGAGAAATAAAAGATGAACACTTTCATCTTTTTGTTTTATTAATATAACATTAACACCTATTTTACTAATTAACCTTTTATAAACATAAAAGACAATTATAATTCAATGTCATTTTTGTCCATTAACAATCCACTAACTTATGAATGGCTTAATTGCCATATAAGGTTACCACTTTTACAAAGCCACAACACATTGGTACTTTAACAAATAGCATGTTAGTTTTGCATTTGATGCAATTCAATCCTTTTATCAAATTAAACATACAGACAGATAAATTATCCTACAAAAATTTAGCACATGCTTAATCACACATCAAAGTCACAGAAAATAATATTAAAATATTTCACTGACTCGAATTTGTGGTCTCAAAAACACTATTCTGACTAGGGTATAAACTAAACTGTTACAACATACCTTAGGCAATATCGATGGTGTGTGCAATGCCATAGGCTTCCCTGTCGCTCTATTGCAGCTAGTATTCCACGGCCGATCCGATATAACGCATATATTAGGTTGGGGGCAGACATGCCTCCTTAACCTAGATAGAAAATTTTTCAGTCATCAGCTGACTCCCCCAGTGTTATTGCAAACGCAAGTGGAAGGATTCTCCCACTGCCATCCTCTGCCACAGCTAGCAATAGCCGATGCGTATATCTACCATACATAAAGGTACCATCAATTTGTACCAATAACTTGCAGTATAGAAATGCGTCTCGGCATTACTTAAAAGTCCAGAACAGACGCTTGAACACTTGGCATCCACGAAGCAATTGATCGTTGTAGTACGCAGGTACCGTTTCAAGGTCTGTTATCTTTTCGGACATATCTCTCCAAAGATCGACACCACTGCCACACTTCATTATATGAAGCGTCCCACGACCATACAACTTTTCCAACGCCTTCTGCTTAGCTATCCAAGTCTTGCGGTAAGAGGGCGTGTACCCCAAGTGGCTATGAATATTGGCAATTAAGACCGGCACTGAAATCTTGGGATTCGTATTCATCGTCGGTATTATTAAGCTAGCCAACATATCTAAGTCCATCTTGGAATGATCTTGTGAAACACTTGTCAACGAAGTACATTAAATAATGCAACATTACGTAATATCAGTATTATTCAAAAATCCTAAACACCTAGTGATACTGTATCGATAACACATGTATGTGAACCTTTATACTTTTTAATCTCCCACAAGCCTGCCCTTTTCCTCAACAAGGACATGATTTTTAATGAACATGTACCATCTTGCACTGCACACTTGGCCTCATACTTATCAAATTTAGATTTAACCACGTTGTAGTTAACCCCGTTATTGATGCTATATTGTTTCAATGCACCAAGAAAACTATCCTTGTTGGAAAACTCTTTACCAACTTCCAATTCACCCGAATCTAACGACGAACTTGTACGGTCACGCCTTCTATGTGGTAGTTCAAGAAACTCCAATGCATCGTCTTAAGATAGATTGACATTATGCATGTGGGCTGGAGGCGAGTACGCCCTGAATCATGAATCTTCTTCTTCTTCATCTGAACCCCCTTCAACATCTTCAGGTATGGTTGGAACAGGCTCCGGTTCAGAAAATAATGCAACTTCTGCGCCATCAGGGCCGGGCTCTCGAGGTGGATCCACATCGGACTCATCATCCGACCCACCATCATCTGCAACGAACGAGGTCCCCTCGCTGGTGGATGTCGTGGGAAGTACATTATCCCTTCTTAAACAACTTTCATAACGTCCCTAATCATATGTGGATTGCCAACCACTAGAAGTTGATGACGTTCCCCAATACGTATTTTTAGTATCAAACATCGACCCACCGATATGCATGTCCCATCCACCAATTGAGTGTCGCGCAAATGTTGTGTTTTCCATACTACCACCAAACACGGGCGCTTCCGTATTCTGCCTCCCACTAACAAAGTGTCGGCTTGGGGTCGTGTATTCCCCTCGAACAGTCGTAGATGTTGAAGTCGAAGGAATATCACTTGAAAATGAAATTTGTACATATACCTCAAGATAGGGTGATCCACTGGCAAGATGAGTCTCCACCATTGCCTCCAAGCTCCGAGGACCTTTAATGCCGAATAAGTCATATCTCACGGGATCAATCAAGCACAAAATCTATACTTAATAGACAGAACTTTCATTGGCTTTGTTCCGAAGATTTTACGCCTAATTCTTTTACGAAGTTCTGTCAAATCTATGTTCTGGTTAAAAACCAGTCGCGCTGTGTTCTCCGATAAAAAAATAACACCGTTTCGGTGTCACAAACCTCACCATCATAGTAAATAACAGCACTAATACATTCACTCATCTTCAGTTTCTATTATAATTTTGCCTCAATTTCTATTATGCAACCTGAGAATGAAATTTGGCTCATTTATAGTCTAAGGCCAAATAGGAACTACTGTAGCAAAAGAGCGTCCACGTGGAAGCTTTTTTCAGTACTATTGCTAACAGTGCATCCTACTTGAAGCGTTTTGGTCACTATTTGTTCAGAAACGTCTTCTCAAATTTATCTTTCAGAACTACTTTAGTAAAAAAGCGTCCACGTGGGAGCTTTTTTCAGTACTATTGCTGACAGTGAGCTTTTTTCAGTACTATTGCTGACAGTGCATCCTGCTTGAAGCGTTTTGGTCACTATATGTTCAGAAACATCTTCTCAAAATTATCTTTTCAGGAACTACTGTAGCAAAAGAGCGTCCACGTGGGAGCTTTTTTCAGTACTATTGCTGACAGTACATCCTGCTTGAAGCGTTTTGGTCACTATTTGTTCAGAAACGTCTTCTCAAAATTATGTTACCAGATACTACTATAAAAAAAAGATAATTTTTATATCGCTAATATATTTTTCCCAAAACCCTAAACATAAATTATTTTAATTAATTAACCTTAAACTCTAGTTCATTAATTTTTTCTTAAAACCACTAAAATCCTAAACTATAAACCCTAAACCCTAAAAATCATAAAATCTTAAATCCTAAAACCCTAAAAACCCTAACATTAACCTTAAAAATAGCTTAAAACCCTAACGAAACAAACGGGCAAAACGCGTCCCTGGGGGAGCGTTTTTGGCACATCAACAAAACGTGCCCTCAAGGACGCGATTTCTGCTGATGTAGCAAAAACGCTCCCTAAGGAGATGTTTTCCTACCACGTACCCCAACATCGCGTTGACATAGACGCACTTTCAAGAAAAATGGCCCATTCTGATAAATAATTTGAAAAAATGTCATTTTCCGTAAATTAAAAAAAAAGACATTTTTAGAATTTACCCAATTGTTTAACCGGGCTAACTTCAATTTGGTTAACTTTACCCCCACGTCATCATTTAATACAGCAAATGTGGAACTTCGTATGAAATTAAGAGCAAAAGTATCAATTCATATGATCACATAACTTGTTATAAGATCTTCAATCATTTTGAACACAGAGTTTGCACCCAAAATCCAAAACAACAACTATTTGTGTTTTGTAAAATGCTTGTTTTATTATTATATTCATGTTAAAGAAGATATAAATGTTCTGGCTAGGATATATATGGTGCCAAAATGACCCAAGCCTAAGTGGTTAATTTTTATCAGTGATCAGTGGACAGGCTAAATGGTCAGTTTCCTATGTCACCAGCTACAGCCCTCTACACAACCCCCTATTTTAGAACCCAGATTGATGCAAATGCTAAATACTGAAAAACAGAGAATGATCCTTGAAAATCTGACGAAAAATATATATACTCGGCGAAATACAAAATATATAATGCAGCATAAAGTAGGATCTAGTCCCAAGCACTTGTCATTCCCGGAGCATATCCTCCTCCACCATAATTCCCGGGAACTCCGTATGCAGTGCCACTATTACCTCCGCCGTAGTGATCTAGGTTCCTACCGACTGAACCATCCCTTCTGAAATCACGCCCACCAAAACGCCCACCTCCTCCTCCATATCGTCGGTTTTTATTACCACCATAAGGAGCCAGGGATGCATATCGGGTGAGCCATGCAGGTACCTCTTGATTTGCTTCTTGCATTAGCTCGGCTAGTGGCCTTGCCATTGAAAAATTGCCTTTGTTAAAGAAAGCTGTTGCCAATCCTGTTTTACCGGCACGCCCTGTCCTTCCAATCCGATGGACGTAATCATCAATGTCATTAGGGAGATCAAAGTTGACCACGTGAGCTACATGGGGTATATCAAGACCACGAGCGGCCACATCTGTTGCCACTAAAATTGGGGTCTTTCCGCTCTTGAAAGATCGCAATGCTAGTTCCCTTTCCTGCATAAAAACAAACCATGCATTTATACAAGCATTCAGCACATACATTGCGACACATCTCAGGCCAGCTTTCAACTAAAAACCCCGCTCTACTAGGAGGTAGTGCAACTTCCAAAACCAGACTTAATCAGACACAAGAAATCACCTTGACGATAGTAATGCTCAATAGAATAAAAGAAACTAGCATATAATATAGGCAATAGAGCATTAAGATAAATTATCATATCAAGCAACATATTTCCTAACAATTACCTGTTGAGTCCTATCACCGTGGATAGTGGTTGCTGGGAATCCATTCATGCACAACCAATGTTCCAATGAGTCAGCTCCTTTTTTTGTCTCCACAAAAACTAATGTCAAAGCTTGCTGCAAAGTAAAAGACATAAACGGATCAACAACTACCAATTATCTCAGACCTATAGATTCAATGAGACTAGATACCAGAATTAGCACCCTGAATGGTAAATATTTATCACAACATATATGTACAGTAATTAACTCCAATCCAAATGTATATCGTTAAAGGAACTTCAATAAGCAAGTCCATTTCTGATGGTCTCACATTACCTTTCCATGAGCTCCGTTTTCCCTTTGTGCATGCAGAAGATCCATGAGATGACTTCTTTTATCAGACTCTTGAACAAATTCAACCCTTTGAACAATCAAATCCGTGCTAGAACCAACCCTCCCAACAGCCAAGAATATGTAATTTGCAAGAAAATCAGATGCAAGTCTCTGTACAATCACCGATTAACAAAAGAATTCAAACATATATAGAGATAACAAAAATAATTCAAGCCAGCACTAAGTTAAATTCCAATGCAAAACTTGACAAAAATATGTCAAGAAAACCAGCTATAATACAGAGAAAATATATTTAATAGTTATAACCAACCTGTATCTCTCTTGGAAAGGTGGCACTAAACAACATTGTCTGTCGCACACCCCGATTAGGCATGTCCATTTGTTCCACTATCTTCCTGATTTGTGGCTCAAAACCCATATCAAGCATACGATCTGCCTCATCGAGCGCTAAGTATCTTATCATCTGCAATGATACTCTAGCCCTCTCTAGCAAATCAACCAATCGCCCTGGAGTTGCCACTAGAATATCAACTCCTCTCTCCAGCTCTCGCAACTAAGTATAGAACAAAGCATTATTATTCAGAAGTAGGGTTTTGCAAGGAGACTGATAAACCATATAATCATTACAGATTGAGAAGAAAAAAAAGGGTCACATAACAACAAAAAGAGAAATGCCAGGCAACAAAATTTGAGACAGAGCATAAAATGAGTTTCCTTAATAGTTAATCTAAACAAGCTAGTATTCATATTAGCACAATTCAACCTAACCATGTATTCCATGGAGAATATATCTAATAGCTTATGAAACACAACAGACCCTTCCACCTCTCACACTCTGACTCAATGAGGATAATACTGCTTGAAATTAGACAGAAATATCGAGTCAAAATCAGTCATCTCTGTGCACCATTGTTTCTCCTATGAATGCATAGACTTTCCTTTCTGTTTGTTGCATTGATAATAAATAAAAGATAAATTTTGTAAAGAATCCTGAAACCAAATATAACATACAAAAAGATTGATATTCAAAACTTAATTCAATGCAATAATAACCTGTTGGGTAATTGGTGCCCCTCCGTAGGCAACTACAACCTTGACACCAGTTTGATATGAGAATTTTTTCGCCTCATCATGTATCTGAAATTTAATATTATCAGAACAAAAAACACATAGCACCATTCTAAAACATCAAATGTTCTAAAAATAAGAATCTTACTTGACAAGAAAGCTCCCTTGTGGGAGATAAAATGAGAGCAAGAGGGTAAACAGTTCGTGCTACACGCGGTCTCTGTACATACTGTTCCCGCATAATTCCACTAATAATCGGAAAGCAGAAAGCAGCTGTCTTCCCAGACCCTGTTTGAGCACAAGCCATTAAATCTCTACCTCCTAATACTATAGGGATAGCGTGTCGTTGAACTGGAGTCGGTTTCACATACTTGCATCTCCTAATGTTTTGATTCAAAAGCTCCCCTAAATCTATATCAACAAATGTATTTACAGGTGGTGGCACATTTTCACCACTAATTTCCACCGGAATGTCCTCGTAAGCATCGAAATTGATCCCCGAATTCTCTTCTTCACCACATGCTTGGTCCTTAGCATCAGCTTCATCATTATCATCAAATGGATTTACTTCCCTTTCTCTCCTATTCCAACCACCACTTCTATTGTTCCAAACACCACCACCACCACGTCCAGAAGAGCCATATACCTGACCCTGACGCCCTATTTCGGGCTTAGTCCCACCGCCACAGCCCCCAATGCTTGGCCGGGACCATTGGGACACGCCGGTGGTACCATTAAAACTTGTCCTCTCAGTAACCGGTCCTGAAAGGTTAGGTGATTCGGAAGATGGACGGTTACGAAGGTGGGGCGGGACATAAGTGGACCGAGTTGGACGACGTAAGGAATTGTTGTCTGAAACTACAGTTTCAGATGCAGCGTTTGCTACAGAATCTGCCCATGAATTTGTCATATTTTCCCAAACCTAAGAAAAAAAAAAAAAAAAAAAAACTAACAAACACCTAATTCAACCACAAAAAAAAAAAAAAACCCAAAATCCTCCAAAATAAAAGCCTTCTTATCTCCTCCTCCTTGTAGATCAGACCTTATCAATGAGAATGCAAGCAAAAGTCAACAAATGACAATCAACAAAAAAATTTCTGGAGAAAAAGTATGAAAATAATCAAGCAAAAAGAAAAAGAAAAATCAAAACAAATCCCACAAGAAACTGATGAGAAAGAGCAGAAACCTTGTTGAAATTTCTTTAGCAAGTTGGGGTAGGAAGCTGAAAAAATGGGGGTACCTTGATTTTTTATAGTGTTGTTTGCTTTATGGATTTAAAGAAGAAAAAAATCAGATTAAAACCTCTTCTTTTTGGTCTTTTCTGGTCTTCTATTTTCTTTGATTTTTCTTTCGCTTTTGGTGTTGGCGTTGAGCTAGAAATCTAAGAAACGAGAGAGTGTGAGAAAAAATCTACAGAAGGTTGTTTGGTGACCGTACAATTTGGGGCTTGCGTCATAATTAAAAGATCCTACCAACGGGTAACGGCGTCTTAAATTCGTGTTTAGTTATGGATATTTTTTTTATCTTTTTAATTATGGGATATTATTAATAATAATAATGTGTTTTTAAGTTCATTTCTAATTATAATATAAATCTTGTTTAAGAATTAAACTGCAGCATTAATTAATTTTTAAAATAATTATAACCATTAACCCTTTTTTAAACATTTTCAATTACGCAAAACTTCAAACTCTTCTTTTCATAATTTTTGAATTTGTATTTGTATCAAACATTTTAATTGTTTTATTTATGGAATTTTTATATTAAAATTTATAATTAAATTATTTTTTTGAAAATATTAATTATTATAAAATTAGAGAAAAATTAAACAAATAACAAAAGTCATTGTATGTGATATGTTAGTCCAAATCATCATATATAATATGTTAGTGTGAGAAAGTAATCAACAATATGATCACTAATAACAAATAAATATTGTATGCAATTTTATCGACTTGCTCTAGCATTCTATATTTGTTGAGTTATAGGCCAATTTTTTATCATCTAAACTCGAATATGAATTTGTATCATTAATATTATCAAGATTTTCTTCTCCATGTACTTTTTAAATTATGAATCATCTCTTAATTTCACCTACAAATGAATGTATGAAGTATGCGACATGTTAGCACTATCCGATCTCTTTTAATCTATACTAAAGTAGTGGTGTTAATATGGAAATTTTTTTAAAACAACAAATGTCCTCTTAACTACATTTTGAACTTGTGCATGTCTCAAATTAAAGAATTCACGAGCCGCATTTGGTGCTTGTGTTTAGTTTCATTCTCTCAAATGATTTCGTACTATTTGACATGGTTTAAAAAAACTATTACATTTATAATATAACTTTAAAAAATTATAAAATTTCTATGGTTTTATAACATTTATGTAAATTATATGTCCATGCAAAATAATTAGAATTTATAATATATTATTTATATATATTTAATTTGTTATTAGGTGAAAATAGTGCGAAATATTTGAGCTTCATGCGCTCAATAACCAAAAAAATTATCTAATAACAAATATATAATTATATATATTTTTAAAAGTAATATATTATCTTAAAATTATTATGTAATTATATTTTAAAAATAAAATATACATCTAAAATTAAAATATATTATTATTGTATAAAATAGCTTTTGTAAATGTGTATAAAAATCATTTCTTAAAGCATGCATGGGTGTTTGAAAAGTCATAGGGTAATTGGTATTTGCTTGTAATTCCTTTCGTAATTGCCTAAATTCTCAATTTCTTAACAATTATAGAATGTAAGGTGTTTCAATTACAATGATTGTCCAAATATGTCACAGATATGCAATTACAGACAGTTAAATTAAATTTAATTACTAGATGACTTTCTAAACACTACCTTAAAGAAAATAATCCAAAATTGTTAATTAGGAAAGATGTGCTTTCCCTTAAAACATGTTCTATAAGACATGCTTTTGCCCCATTAACTGCCCATTTAACAATTTCGATTGTTTGTTTTTTTTTTCCCCTTAATTCAAACCGTTGATCTAATGATAACTAAATCTTGACCTTTGGATAAAGTTCAAATTTTATATTTGACGAAAGTTGGTATCAATTGACCTTTAAATAAGTGCTTTTAGTTAAAATCATTCTTTTTTTTATCTCGAGAATTTTGAAAATTTTATTCTGCAGTGAAAAAATACGTAATTCAAAGACTTCTTTAGTAAAACACTTTTTGTATTAAAAGCGCTTTTCAAAATTCATGTAATCTTATCTGATCCTTTCTAACATTTTAAATTATGTCTCATATTCGGTGGTAAGGCATGCTTATAAATTGAAGATGATCTCTAATTCAGCTTTAGAGTTGATAATAATTTTATGAATAAAACTTTTCTCTTTCCAACATTAAGTTGTTATATTTCATTTTTACGATCGAAGTTCGCAATTTTCGAAACATAACTTGGATACTCGATTTTATAAATTAAATTATTTGAAGTAATTAAATACTTGTGATATTTCGTCCAAGTTTTCTGATATCATACATTTAGGTTTTAGTAATTATGTTGTAACAATAAGTCAAAATAATTATTTAAAAATATCTTTATGCGATTAATATAAGTGAATTTTAGTTCGAGTATAATTAGTGGTTTATATAACATTCTCGTAATTACTTTGTTTAGTGTGTCATGTTATACAAGTTGTGTAGAAGATGAAAAACAGATGGCAAATCCATAATATTGAAATCGAGGTTGTATTTGATCAGCTCATCCTATAAGCTTAGCTTTCAACAAAAGCACAAAATTGAATCAACTTATATAAAATATTAGTAGGAAAGTTTGAGGTTCAAACTGGAAGAGATTATCTAAGTTGAAATATGGATTTTCGACATCATTAAACCTAGTCTGATATGTTATAATTGAGTTGAACGACAATGAGGATATTAAAATGATGAATGATGCACATTGCTCAATCGAAATATTGCAACAAAGATACATACCCAGTTTGACAATGTAGAGGTAAGTGGTCTAAGTTCACTAATAATTCTCGTTAATATGTCTCCCAATGTTAGCCAGCAATATGAAGCAGAAAGTCCAATAATAAGATTGTGTAATAAATGTTGGATCTTGTGTCCTAAGTGTAGTATATTTGTCTATGTATAATTATATTTTTTTAAATATATTTATTTAATAAAATTATGCATGAATTAGATTAATACCCTTTGTATATTGTTCATAATGATTTTTGCACGCAAAGCAAAATAGAAAAAAATATTAACTCACTGGTTATTTAGTGTTTAACTAATACAAAGTAATATTACGTGGTCAGATCATAATACAGAAGACGACTTGTCTTAGTAGATGAACCTTTAGTCAAATTGGAAATGAGCAAACCAATTGAAAGACTAATATATTGTTTATCAAATCCAAATTGAGAGATGTTTTGTCTTGGGCATCAGAGTGAATAACTCCTAGAAGATAGAGATATAGATGTGACTGAGTGGATTGACAGTATATTAGACAGGACTCAAGTAGAATAGATCGTGAATTTGTTTATGAATTTATTTAACTTAATTCTAAATGGATGATGGACTATGTATGTATGACTCGTATAATTTGATGTAAGTAAAAACTTAAGTTCAAATAGATAAGGAATCAAAAGTTGATGCATTGGGTATACGACTTCTGCAGTATGTAGCATTATTCACAATAGTGGAAATCATAGCCAAATACATGGGTGAATGATATCTCTCATTGGCGTTACATGATGGATGAAAAGTAAATGTGACTACATGTCATTTATCTTTGTGATGAATGATTTAATTACTATTTGATAATAATTAGCTTTTCATGAAGGAATATGAAATAATTACCATGAGATAAAAAAGATCATATTGAGAGAACGAATTTATCCCAAAGATATTAAGGATATCTTACGAGGGTAACACACTTACGACAAGGTCATTGGGCGAGCATTAATCAAGTAGCTTTTGTAATGGTATATAATTAGGAAGAGCTCAGTCACGATACTATAGTGGAATGAGTTGTGACTAAATTAGTTTATTATAATTAATAGGCAAAAAGCCGAAACTTAATTATAAATTATTTGAGCCCTAGTTATATATGTTCAATTAATCCTTCTACTAGCTCGTTGAAATAAGAAATGAATTGCATGTTAAATAAAATGAACATAAATGAATATGAATTAACAAAGTTAAAGAAATGGTTTAAATTACGAAATGAATGTGATTTCTCACTAAATATGTAAGTGAATTGAGAATTAATTTAAGGTTTTTGAATTATTATTTAATTAAATAATTGAAATTAAAAGATGGAATTAAATTAATTGGTTTGAGAATCCGTTGAATATGAAAATTAAATATATTTTTCATAAATTTTTTTACGATAAAGTTGTCATGACTTTAATGGAATTAGAATTGGGTTGAGAAAATTATTAAATTAAGAAATTAATTTATTTAATTTAAGAAATTAATTAATTTAAATTATTTTAATAAATAATTATTATTTTAGGTTAAATTAAATTATAAAATGATAGATTAAAAGTTTAAAAACACGTATAATTGGACCCAATACATGATAGGCTCAATACTATCCCTCCTCTCATTGTTGAACTAAGAGACTAATTTTTCTATCAAATAAGTATTATTTGTATCATACTGATTCAACTAGGGTTCCTCACACTAGTAGTACTAAAAGCACACAACTTTGACATATTATTATTCTGTTTGAAAATAGTTAGAATTTATTTCTAAGCATAAAATCTATTTTCTGGAATAACAATTTTATCCGTTTCTATAAGAGAGACATTTACTTTTCTACTGAAAGTAAGAAATTTATTTCTAATTATGTGTTTGATTCGAAATTGTTCGAGCCCACACTTGAAGCAATTTGTTATGCGAGAATAGTGGAGAAGGCCGTTCGGTTGAAAGCCAAGAACGTCTCAAATCCGCCTCTCATAGCACAAAAAATATATATTATTACAAATATCACAAACCAACTTGATTTTCAGAATTTTTTTTTTTACTGTTTTCAAACTAAATATTTTCTAACAATTAATAACATCACATGTATAGCATTGCTATCCAGAATCCTTGAAGATGAAGGTAAAGAGTGTTACAATCTTATTTGATGTTGGAGCATGCATCTGCCACTGTCAAAATAACGAGGACAAAAATATTTTCTATTTTTCAAAAATAAAATCTAACAATTTTTTAGATATCAAACTAAAAATCAAATTACAATAAATGAACAAATTTATTATTTGTCACTTCTATAAATTTTATTCTTTTGAAGAAAATAAGGGTCCGTTTGTTTACATGTAAAAGATTTTACGGAAAATATTTTCTGCATTTTTCTGTATTTGTTTCACATAAAATAGTTTGGTCAAAGGAAAATGACTTACAGGTCAAGGTAAAGTAAGCTCTTTTTAATGACTTACCATTTTAAAAAGCGTAAGTCATTTTCCGGAAAAGAGCTCATTTATAGATAATTTTATTTTTTATATAAAAATTAACTTAAATCAAGGTTAATATTATTATATTGATAATAAATTTTATGTTTTATTTTAAAAATATTTAAAATATTATATTTTTCAATATTATTAAACATGCATATTTAATTATTTATATTTAGTCATGTAATAAATTATTAATATAATAAATATAATTTATTATTTTAATAAATTATTTAATATTTCAATTTTATTTTAATAATAAATTTTAAAAATAATAATTTTAAATAATATTATTCATATTTTATTGAAAATATTCAATATAAATATATTAATAATAAATATTTATTACAATATAAATATATTAATAATATATATTTTGTAATATAAAGGTTAAAATATGTCATAAGTCTATGTACACTTCATGATTTGTAATTTAGTCTTTATACTTTTATTCTTAAGAATTTAGTCCTTTTACTTTTCAAATTTGAAAATCAAGTCCAATTGTTGACATCGTTAATTTTTTGTCAATTTTGTTGATTTCACATTGTTAAATAAAAACACTCACTTAGTAGTCATGTAATTAAAAATGACATTGTAATGAATATGAATTTAACATAATATTTTTAATATATGCAAAAACAATGTAAAATATAAATTTATAGATAAAAATAAATTCAATTAAATAATAAGAAAATAAGAAAATCTCAAATGTATGTTTATTTAATTGAAAACACTTTTATGAAATATTTTAAAAAATTCTACCAAACAACAAAAATATTTTACACAGATTCCTGTAAACACCAGAAAATATTATCTTTTTTAGAAAAATAAATCATTTTCTTAAAGTCATTTTTAGTGAAACAAACGGAACTTAAATTGAATTTTAATGTACTCTTTTGATGTGGTACATCAATTTTAAAAATGCCTCTACTTTATCGCCATCTATAAGTGTGGTACTTCCATGTAGTGGTACAAGTTTGATTTTGAGGAACATATGGACCAATTCTAGGATGCCACTATTTGTCAAAATTTTATTTACACACCTCAAGTAAATTAATCAAAAAATAAAAACAAAAACATTAAAAAAAACCCTCCTAAACCTAGTCTTCTTTTTTATCACATTGTGTAGTGCCAGGTTGTTTTGAATGTGTATTTATTTTCAATGCGCTGAGTTTAATTTTTTTTTTGTCTCATGCTACAGTATTATTATAGCATCTAATCTCATCATCACAATTGTTTTACATTAATAACAAATAAACGCATCGCCATCTAAGAAAACCCTTAATCTCTTTTGACAGTTTTTTGATGCGACTGTTAATGACGGGTAACACTTAGCTTCTTCCGACACATTCTCCAATAATCTATCATCATTGATTTAATTTTAGTGTAGCTCTATTTTTAATGAATTTAAATTGTAACACAAAGCTATTATTATTGTTACTTTAAGTTTCATTATGTTTGAATCATTTCTAGTTATGGAATAATTTGTTCAAGAAGACTTGCTTTGATGCCCATTTATTAACTAAAATTTATCAAAAAATATTATTAATAAAAAATCTAGAAATATTATTCATCAAAATATGTAGAAATGTAATAAAAGAAGAAGAAGTAAATATCAAATTTATAAATGAATTTTGATCGATGTGTAATTTGATGCATGAATATTGATTTTTGTAATTATACACGTGAAACTTGAATTAGGATTATATGTTTACATAAAACTTTAATTTTAATTCAATTTTATACATTTAAAGAATGAATACATACATTTATTTTCCTATTGAATTAATAAAATTGTTTGCATATGTAACATATCAACGTAAATGATGCTAATTCGACAATAGTGTTAGTGGTTTGTAAAATTAAATTAAATAAAAATGTTATGTATAAAATTCCATAAAATCAAAATTCATGTACGACATTGCACATTAGATCAAAGCTCACGTATAATCTTGATATTTATCCCAAAAAACTAAAAAGGAACTTAGAATTGAGTATTGAAATAGAAGAATATGAAAGATAAATTTCCAGAATTGATAAATTTTTTTGTTAATTTGGTCACCTAAAAAAGAAGTCAATCAAATTGGTCACTCAATTGTTAAATGGTAACAAAATGTTGATTGTGTATTTCCATATTAGCTACTCTAAAATTAAGGTAAATTGCCCATTAATCACTCTAAATAAATAAGTGTCGTTCTTATTTTGGTCACTCAGTGAAAATATATTGTTAATCTTTTTGTTACTGTTTAGGGTGGAGAGAACATTCCATCAATTTTTTTTGAAGTGAGCCAATTAACAAAAAAAAAAAATTGGATGAGCAAAATAAAAACGAACATTATTTAGAATGGCTAATTGAAAAATTTACCCAAAAATTAATAAAGTACGGGAATAAATATGTCATTATCTCAATTTGAAATTATTTGCAAAAAATAAATTATTTTTGAAACTTAGATCTGCGCCGGACACTCTCACGCTACACGCTCCTATCGTTACCTCCATTCACGCGCTCTTTCATTTCGTCTTCGTCACAGAAGCAAAGAGACATAAAGAGTGTAGAGAGAAGAAAAAGTAACATTTCCCAAACCAAACTAGGGTTAGGGTTATCCCTAATCCGCATAAAGATTTTTTTACACGCTCTATTCTTGCTACTTAATTATCAAATATGGGCGCACCAACAGACTCAGCCCTCGATCTCGATGAACAGATCTCGCAGCTCATGCAATGTAAGCCACTTTCGGAGCAGCAGGTACTTTTTTTTTTCTCACGATCTGTTTGTTTCTCAAGAAAGTATGGAAATTTTGGGCACTTAATTTAATTGTATAATTATTTTAATAGATTAGGCTTTATTTGGCTGCGAAATGAATACCAAAACCATTTTGAATTGAATTTGTTTTAAGATATTATTCCAATAACACTAATTTCTATCGCCGTGTGAATTTTTAGTTATAATTAATGAAAAGAATCAACTTTTTTCTCTCTTCCATTTAAAGCATTTATATATTCTTTTGATTTATTTGATGTAGTTGATTTTGAAAGAACTTGGTGTATTTGCACGAGAACTTTTGTGTGTTCGCTGCAAGACTTTTCTACGTTTTACTTGTATTGTTTTGTTCTCAGGTTGATCAATAGATGTCCTCTTTTTCTTCCCTGTTTCATCTGGGTTATAATTGGTTGTAACTCTGTTTTCGTGTTATCTTGTTTAGGTCAGAGCATTATGCGACAAGGCAAAGGAAATATTAATGGAAGAAAGCAATGTCCAGGTTTATTATTTTACTGTGTTTAGTCTCTAACATCAGGCTTCCATGATCAATATGTGTTTATTAGCCGATGTATGTTGGAGATGTTGAGATTCCTTATTCTTGAACAAGAAAAAACATTGATTTGTTTTGTTTTATTATTCTTTTTCTCTATCACAGCCTGTAAAAGCCCCTGTTACAATTTGTGGTGATATTCATGGGCAGTTTCATGATCTTCAAGAACTTTTTCGAATTGGGGGGAAGGTACTTGTTTTGATTGTGGCCTTCCTTTTTCCTATATTCTGTTCTTCTGTTGAAGATTAGATTTAGAGCTTGCAGAGGTTTTTTGATTTAGTAAATGCCACTGTAGTGAGGGTATTTTTATGTTATGTTCTTCTGAATGTGTTAGGCAAGTAAGCTTTTTGTCTCTGGGACTTTCCTACATAAGTTTTGTTTTCATAAATATTTTCTACTTAAGCTTTTACCTTGTTTAATTATAATGATATTGCTATTCATAGGATTTATTACAACTTATCATAATTAGTTGCCTCATCTGTTACACAGTTTTTGGTTGCTTTCTACATTGCTCATATCAGTATTTATATTGAGACTATATACCTTACGGTTGGTTTTATCCTAATTAACAGTGTCCGGATACAAACTACTTGTTTATGGGAGATTATGTGGACCGTGGATACTATTCTGTTGAAACTGTTACGGTATGTACTGTTGAATTGAAAAATGCCTTTTTCTACCCTTGTCATGAAATTTTGTTTTTAATTTCTGCTAAAGTGTGGCCTAAAGGCAGAAACATCACATTACGAAGAAATTGGATTAAGATTTTTAGGATTCTGTCTGCTAGCCGTGTGAATGATATGTGGCCAGTTCCTCTTATCAGCACCAGAGAAGAACACCTGACTTGTTTCAGCATCAGTGGCCTTTGATCCTATCATTTTGGGATCCCTTTGCTGATTGGAAGATTCCTTTTGGTTGCAAATTTTTTTGTTCAGAGTTATTGCATTTCTCATATTTGGCACCTTTGGCTCTCTATCTAGTGGAAGGAAGTTAAATTCAATGAAATGCTGAACGTAATTGGGAACTTTTTTGTACGGTGGTTTTTGTCACTACTTTCCATTTCAATGGGAGCATACTCCATGCTAGATGTTCCTTAAAACAAGTCAAATAAGTTTTCCTACTGTTACTTTGCTGATCATAAAGATACATATTATATTAAATTTATTGAAGGTTTTGCATTTGCTAGCATAAGCTTTTAAAATGACCTCTATATCAAAAGTTAACTTAAGCATATATGCCTTCCATTGGGATGATATCGATTTTCTGATTTTGCTCTTTCAGCTGTTGGTGGCTTTAAAAGTCCGTTACCCCCACCGGATTACCATTCTCAGGGGAAATCATGAAAGTCGCCAGGTACGAAGTCTGCATGTTCTTCCAGCCCTTCTCACCTTGTCCAAATACATCTGTGCAGACATTGACACAAACACAAACACACACAGACATGCAAATGTTGCCATTTTATGGTGCTATACTTCACATATCAGTCTTAACTCAAGAGTTTGATATGAAATTTTGACCAACTATCTTATTCAATTTCAAGCTAATTCTTGAGTCATTGATTTTGGCAGATCACTCAAGTTTACGGGTTTTATGACGAATGTCTGAGAAAGTGAGTTCTGCAATAACTTCATTTTACAGGATGTAGTATCATGAGCCTCTAATCTACTAGGTGTACTAAACTACTCTATTTTCCAGTTAAGAAAATAAATGGTATTGTATTTGCTTCAATTTGTATGATAAATAAGGTGAATAAAGTATACTCATTTGGAAACAATATAGTTGTTCCATCTTCTTGCAAATCCATATTAATGCTTCTTCTGGTGGTTTACTTACAGGTATGGTAGTGCTAATGTTTGGAAGATCTTTACAGACCTTTTTGACTATTTTCCATTAACTGCTTTGGTAAGTTGATCCAATGCAGTGCGTAAACTCTTTTGATTTTAAGTAATAGCAATGGGATGTCAAGGAAAGAAAGATCTGAGAACATACATATCGACATTAGTGATATTTGATCTTTATGTTTAGTGGGCTTCTTTTTATCTGGCTTTGCAGTTGACTATTATTTTTGTCCTCCATGCATTTTGTTGTTGTGGTATTAGAGTATTATATAATTATTAAAATGTTTAATCCAATTTAAGTTTTGGAGATTGAATAATCTCATTTTTTCTTATTCATTGAGCATGAAACATTTGGGATTTGCAGCTTTCCATCTATAATTTCATTGTAAAGCATATTCAGACCATTTTAAGTAGAACCTAGAAGTCTCTTAGTTCCTATCTTAAAAATGGCATAAAATCTTTTTAGAATGTCCACAGAAGCAATTGGCTGTTTCTTGTGCTTGTTTCATCTAGATTAAAGATGCTGCTAAAAAATTCCACCAATATGCTTTTCACTGCAGAAGATTAATTGTTTAATGAAGATAACCAACTTTATTACTATATTGTTTTACTGCTGGTTAAAAAGATTAACAAACTTTATAATTTGGACAATTTACCTTTGTACATAGAACTGTAGTCAAAATCTGTAAATTAGATTTTGGTGTTACCATTAACTGCTGTTACCTTTTTCCTCATTTAGGTGGAGTCAGAAATATTTTGTCTGCATGGTGGGTTGTCCCCATCAATTGAAACCTTGGATAATGTAAGAAACTTTGATCGTGTTCAAGAGGTTCCTCATGAAGGGCCCATGTGTGATTTATTGTGGTCTGATCCAGATGATCGATGCGGTTGGGGTATCTCGCCACGTGGCGCTGGATATACTTTTGGTCAGGTAACTAATATTCAATTCAATCATTCTTTTGATGTTTTGTGGTTGCCGTTCCTTCAGTCTTTTTAATTATCAAAATGTTGCATTCTTCTCTGCAGGATATATCTGAACAGTTCAACCATACAAACAGCTTAAAATTGATTGCTAGAGCTCATCAACTGGTTATGGATGGGTTTAACTGGGCGCATGTAATCATGATATCAAAATTTTAAATTATTGCTCTTTCTGTTCCCTACTTTTAGTCTCTCGTCTACTTTCACAAAGTTTTAGAATAAGGCTGAAGACTTTGGTTTATATAATAGTAATTTTTTACTTTTTTTTAATGGAAAAAGTTAAAATAATAAAAATTATGAAAAATAGTTTTGGAAGATATAGAAAGAGATTTAAGTCTTCAAAAAAGAACAACGACATAGTTTTGGGACATCTAGGAAAGGAAAGGTAGACAAATAGTGTGACGGAGGAGTATTAACTTTTGCTTGTATGCTCATTATAAGTTGCTTTGTTTCTGAGTCCAAAATTATTTCCTTGCAACAGGAACAAAAGGTAGTTACAATATTTAGCGCCCCAAATTATTGTTATCGCTGTGGGAACATGGCATCAATCTTGGAAGTTGATGATTGCAAGAATCAGTCATTCATCCAGGTTTCTGTTTCCGTCCTCTATGTTCCCCTCCCTATTTTCCTTTAACTATCAATGCATGCGCATTTGTACAGAATAAAGGTTTAAGATCAACGTCTTAACTTTTGAACTTGAATTGTATGATGCTCTTTTCTTTTGTTTAACATTATTAAGTTCATCTTGCTGCAGTTTGAGCCAGCTCCAAGGAGAGGAGAACCTGACGTTACCCGTAGAACGCCTGATTACTTCCTCTGAAGCTGCTACATGCCATAACTGATTCAAGATACTCTGCTTTTTGGCCTCTCCTCTCCCCCTTTACATTGTCAGGTAGTTGCCGATCCTTTACAGAAATCTTTTGCATCTACTGTTCTTTTGGTGATTTGGGGGGTGGGGGTGGTTCCAAAAGCATACATGGGAATGGGTTGGGGTTATGAACTTATGATCTATAATCCTATCATCGAGTTGATCAATTTATCTTACACTTGGATATTCTGTTGAAGAGATTGTCATAGCTGGTGAAACTCTGACGCTATCAGAATGTAAATTTTTGTGTTTGTTTTTGATTATCTGTTCTCTTTTTCTTTGGCTTTAACCCATCTTTTTGGAGCTCTGGGGCTCTGTAATCAAGATGCATAAGTTCAATATTTAGTGGGTGTTTCCATTTGTTTTTCTTCTTTTTATCATACACACCAGCTGGATTAATCTGAAGTTTAATTCTATATTTCTTTTAAATCTAATTATCTGATTTAGGGTCAGTTAATATATATTCATAATAATAGCATTGTATTAAATGCATCGGTTAACCACTTCAGTTCTTATTTTCGATGTGGGAATAATATTTAGGGTAAATTATACCCAAGATCATTAAACTTCAAAATCTTATAAAGTGATCATTAAAGTTTTCAAAAGTGTTCATTCATGTCTTAAACTATTTGAAAGTTTTTATTCAAGTTATTGTGCTCTTAGGTTTTTTCAAAACAAAAATTAGATTATTGAGTTCTAAACGATGATTCGATAGATTGATATGGTGGATTTTGGCATTCAAAATAATTTTATTAAAAAGAAAATTAAACTCTTTCATGAAGAGAGCTTTTGATACAATAATCATTCTAATAGAATGAAAATTTTTGAATAATTTGATTATTTTGTGATTTTTGGGAAGCTGAAAAATTAAAAGGTAAATTTATTAATTAGTGAGCTTAGTTTGATTCATTTGCGATTTTTTGGAGGTGATTAGCGTGCAAGTTTCGTAAGTAAGA
This sequence comes from Gossypium rotundifolium, assembly GCA_025506655.1. Taxonomy (NCBI): domain Eukaryota; kingdom Viridiplantae; phylum Streptophyta; class Magnoliopsida; order Malvales; family Malvaceae; genus Gossypium; species Gossypium rotundifolium. The sequence goes on along the minus strand of CP106722.1, from coordinate 5,786,399 downwards.
ACCAAAATGATTTCATGTCCCAAAGATTGGTGCCATATCCAAGGGCTCCAAAATTTCTTCTAATTTCTACATTTTATTATTACACATGAATCTATGATATAAAATCATGACAAACGTCCATCTTATACCATTTTTAATGCCTACATAAAAATCCTATTTATGGTTAATTGGTGAATTCTCAACTCTTATGGTTTAATGGTGTTCTTGAGGCTTCCAACAATTTCCAGTTAAGAATTAGACAATTTCAAGGGTTTATTTAATTAGGTGGAACCATCCAAGCGAGTCATGTTGGAATACACGACTGCTTGAGGATATCTGACTCTATTGGAACAACAGTGAATCACAAGTAAGTGTCAATTTAGTTATTATAATTTAGTATTTATGTATATAACTAATATTTTGGTAATGTTAATATAGTTTCAATGGACCTGCGTCGAGGATCCGAAATTGAGGCGATAATTAGGGAGTTCCTCCAAAATCGAACAGTTAGTACGTTAAGGTCCGCTAATCATCACTACTGCGGACCGTGGAGATGCCCGATCGAGATCGAGTTATGCGGCAATTTGGATGCAACAACCGATTCAATAGCTCACGAGGTGCTCGATGATGAGCATGATGTGGACTTACAGCGGCGGACTGCGGATTGGCCAATATTTGGTGAGAGAATATCGAGGCGTGGGGGGAAGCCGGTATGACTTTTTACCTAGCAAGGAGGCGATCGTTCCTCTGAGTTAAGCGTCGTCTTAGATGAGTACATGCCATGGTTTACAATCCATGCCAAGCGTATCTGATTTCGGGTGAAGAGCGCGACGGCAAATTCGCGGCGAGGGAACGTCGGGCCCTTTACATTCAAGAAGAGGGGTGATGAGGCGGGCCCGACAACAGCTTCTACGATCCAGGCCCATCAGCAGGCGCCTACACAATCACGGGCCCATCGGTTTAGGCGACAACACCGACAACCACAGCGTCCGCAGTTTATGCGGTGCATACCACCTTACGCCATGTATCCTCCTAACCCGTATATGTTTTTCTAGTCCCCCGGTTTGGAATGCATGGCGGGTTGGTCCGTTCAAACAACTCCTTTTAGCACCCGATCGTGGTAGCGTCGAATTAATGGGATTAGGAGGCGCCATCGGGAAGCGATTCTTTCTACCGAGCTCCTTCACGTGCGGGATCACGATCACCCGTAGTGGTTTATGCAAACACCTCCGGTCATTATTTTATCAAGGTGGGTCATCATCGCAACACCTGAACAGGACCCATTCTTGGGAGGGAGGATTCCCACACGAGGTTCCCGACCCAGCGGAAGCTAGAAGAAGAGGAATCATTGTGTGTCGGCCAGCCAAGTGTGTACTTGGTTCCCACCGCATCCGCATTAAACCCTAAACCCCTAATTTGAGTAATTGTAAATTAATTTATAATTTGAGTTTAATTTTTTTGTAATTAAGGTTTAATTTTTGTAATTAAGTTGTAATATATTTAATAAAATTTGAGTTTTTTTGTAATTTAATTTTTTAATTTATTTAATTTTAATAACTTTGACAAAATAGGTTTGGTTTATTTTTTTTGTAATTAAGTTGTAATATATTTAATAAAATTTAAGTTTGTTTTTTTGTAATTTAATTTTTTAATTTATTTAATTTTAATAACTTTGACAAAATAGGTTTGGTTTATTTTTTTTTGTAATTAAGTTGTAATATATTTAATACAATTTGAGTTTGTTTTTATGTAATTTAATTTTTTAATTTATTTAATTTTAATAACTTTGACAAAATAGGTTTGGTTTATTTTTTTTTGTAATTAAGTTGTAATATATTTAATAAAATTTGAGTTTGTTTTTTTGTAATTTAATTTTTTAATTTATTTAATTTTAATAACTTTGACAAAATAGGTTTGGTTTATTTTTTTGTAATTAAGTTGTAATATATTTAATACAATTTGAGTTTGTTTTTTTTGTAATTTAATTTTTTAATTTATTTAATTTTAATAACTTTGACAAAATAGGTTTGGTTTATTTTTTTTGTAATTAAGTTGTAATATATTTAATAAAATTTAAGTTTGTTTTTTTGTAATTTAATTTTTTAATTTATTTAATTTTAATAACTTTGACAAAATAGGTTTGGTTTATTTTTTTGTAAATTAAGTTGTAATATATTTAATACAATTTGAGTTTGTTTTTTATGTAATTTAATTTTTTAATTTATTTAATTTTAATAACTTTGACAAAATAGGTTTGGTTTATTTTTTTTTGTAATTAAGTTGTAATATATTTAATAAAATTTGAGTTTGTTTTTTGTAATTTAATTTTTTAATTTATTTAATTTTAATAACTTTGACAAAATAGGTTTGGTTTATTTTTTTTGTAATTAAGTTGTAATATATTTAATACAATTTGAGTTTGTTTTTTTGTAATTTAATTTTTTAATTTATTTAATTTTAATAACTTTGACAAAATAGGTTTGGTTTATTTTTATTTTTGTAATTAAGTTGTAATATATTTAATAAAATTTGAGTTTACCTTTTTATTGTAATTTAATTTTTTAATTTATTTAATTTTTTAAATTTAATTTTTTATATAATAAAAATTGAGTTTACTTTTATTTCTTTTGTATTTTAATTTTTTATTTTAATTTTAATATCTTTGATAAGATAGAAATGATTTAATTTTTTAATTTAATTTATTAATTTAATTTTAATAACTTGAATAAAATAAAATGGTTTATTTAAGCATCAATGTTGATTAGGATGAAATGTTTTATTTTTTAAATTGTAATAATTTTTTTTTTTTTGAATAAAAAGTTGTTTGATTATTTGTGTTTGTAATTTAATTTTAATTATCTTATATTTAATAAATTTGAGTTATTGTACAAAAGTTCACCGTTTTCCTCCAAAAAATAGAAATTACATAGACGAAGAGACAAACAAGCTAAGAACACGGTCAACTAGTTCGATTTGGACACGGCGAGATGTATGGCGGGTTCCTACACCACAACCAGCATGAGCTTTGGTTGGTCGGTTCTGGATATCCATATTGTTGCGTATTGATATTGAGGAAGGTCAACCTTTTGGTTTGCGTCTCAATTCTCTATCAAAAGCAACACTTATACTTTGGTCGCGATCTGAGTGGCCACTTACGTTCATCTCGGAATTTGGTGGGAATCGTGTCTCCACGTTGTACATGTTTTCTAATTTGTAGACTTAAATCGACATAGCTCATGGGGTCATGAGCGAAGATTATGACAAGATTAAGGCCGCGAGCACATGGGTAGCGAAGTGCATCAAATATCCACGATCATGTCCTGTTTGTCAAGTGTACGATAATGCCCGCCAACAATACCTTGGTTCGTCTGTCAAACTCAAACTGACACGAAACCATAGGTTTATCATTGCGTCGTGACAAAGCTGTGCATGGTGTTCGCCGTGCCTTCCCACAGTTAATTTCTTGCAAGACCTTGGGGCTCCATACATGGCCTCCTGCATGCGCTTCGATAACTCAGCTCCTCTTGGAAATAGTCGCTTAGCGAAAATCGTCTCATAAAACGCATTTGTATCGGCGGATGACGGGTTCCTTTATACAAATTTATGCATTGGCGGGTTTGTGGTCATGGTATATCCATATGAAGCCGCGCATATCATATCTTGTGTCCCTTGTTCAAAAGGAATATTGCGCAGTACTCTGCGCCTTGATGGTCTCTGCGCTCAAGCGGCCAACATCTCATGAAAGCGGTCTTTATTGATCTCGTACCACCTTAATATCGTTGATATCGAATATTACATACCACTATTCAATTGCGAATAAATTGAAAATTTAAAAGAAATTATATTAATAGATATTTCATACCCATATCGGTCACTTCCGTTTACGTCTTTAGATCGGTGTTGCCCATAGTAGTTGGATGAAACATGCCTCGAGCAATATCGATGGTATGTGCGATGCCACATGCTTCCACAATCGATTCTATTGCCGCCAAGTATTCCGAGGCCCGATCGATATAGCGATATGTCGAGGTTGAGGCGGACATGCCACTTCCTTAACCTAGATAGGAAGAAGTCCAGTCATCGGTGACTCACCGTATTATTAGCGAGCATAATCGGAAGGATTCTCCACGGTAGTCTTGTGCCACGATAGCAATAGCCGATGCGTATATCTACCATACATGAAGGTACCGTCAATTTGTACCAATGGCTTACGGTATGTAAAAGCATCTCGGCATTAAATCAATGTCGAACGCTTGATCGCTGCGGATCCATGGAAACGATCGTTGTCGCCAGATTCGGTTTCAATGTACATTGTCTTTGCTGCAGGACATATCTCTCCGACCTTTACACCTGGCCTTACGCCATTATATGAAGCGTCCCACCGACCGTGCAACTTTTCTAACGCCAGCTATCAAAGCTACGTAAGAGGCGTGCCCAATTTACGAATAAATATTGCCAATTAAAGTTTGTAATCAGTTTTGGGATCGGCCTTCACGGTCGGATTCCTTAAATCATGTAACATGTGCGAATCCATCCTCGGATGATCTTGTGTTACACATCAGCATATCGTTAAATAATGCAACATTACATAATATTAGTGTTATTCGAAATCATTGAATACATAGTGGTACTTTGTCTTAGGTAAGACATGTATGTGGACCTTTGTACTCTTCACCTCTCACATCCTAACCTTTTCCTCAACGACGCCATGATTTTCCATGCATGTGTGCCGTCTTGTGACACTTCGCCTCGTACCTATCGAGCTTTGATTTAACCATAGTGTAGTTAACCCGTTCACGATCTCAATTGTTTCAATGCACCAAGAAAAGTGTTCTTGTTGGAAAGCGGTTACCAACTTCTAATTGGTAGAATCAGCGAAGAATTTATACGTCACGCGTCCGGTGTGGTAGTTTAGAAACTCAATGCATCATTTTGAGATAGATCGACATGCCTGTGCAATATCGATGGTATGTGCGATGCCACATGCTTCCTCTTCGTTCTATTGCCGCAAGTATTCCAATTGGCCCCGGCTCCGATATAACGCATATGTCGTCGGGCCACGGCTCGAGGCGGATCCATGCTTCCTTAACCTAGATAGGAAGAAGTCCCGATCATCACCGACTTCCGGTATTACATCATCCTCTCTAAACATCTCGGAAGGATTCTCCCATCCACCGAAGTTGTGCCAATGTGTACTAGCAATAGCCGATTGACGATATCTACCATACATGAAGGTACCGCAATTTGTACCAATGGCTTACACCGATGTAAAAGCATCTCGGCATTGCTTAAATGTACGAGTGTCGCTTGAACACGTGCGCATCCACTATGTACTTCTTCACCTCTCACATCCCCGTCCTTTTCCTCAACGACGCCATGATTTTCCATGCACATGTGCCGCCTTGCACAAAGACACTTCGCCTCGTACCTATCGAGCTTTGATTTAACCATAGTGTAGTTAACCCTGTTCTCGATCTCGGTATTGTTTCAATGCACCAAGAAAAGTGTTCTTGTTGGAAAACTGGTTACCAACTTCTAATTGGTCCGAATCCAACGAAGAATTTGTACGGTCACGCGTCCGGTGTGGTAGTTCAGGAAACTCCAATGCATCATTTTGAGATAGATCGACATTATGCATGTGGACGCTGGAGGCGAGTATGCCCTGAATAGCGGATCTTCTTCTTCTTCGTCTGAACCGCCTTCAACATCTTCAGGTACAATTGGAACGGGCTCCGGTTCAGAAAATAATCCAACTTCTGCACCGTCGGGCCCTGCCTCCCGAGGTGGATCCACATCGATTCATCGTCCGATCCTCCATAACCTGCAACAAACGAGGGCCCTCACCGGTGGATGCCGCTGTAATACATCATCCCTCCTTAAACATCTTTCGTAAAGATTCCAATCGTATGTGGATTTCCATCCACTAGAAGTTGATGACGTCCCCAATGTGTATTTACGCCATCCGACGTCGATTGACGAATATGCATGTCCCATCCACCAACCGAGTGTCGTGCGGGGTTATGTTTTCCATACTACCACCGCACACGGGCACTTCGTGTTTTGCCTCCCACTTACGTAGTGTCGACTTGGGGTCGTATTCCCTCGAACGATACTAGATGTTGAGGTCGCAACGGATCACTTGGAGATGAAAATTCTACATATACCTCGATATAGGGTGAACCACTGGCAAGATGAGTCTCCACCATTGCCTCAAGGCTCCGAGGACCTTTGATGTCGAATGCGTCATATCTCACCGGATCAACCGAAGCGCAAAATCTATACTTAATAGACTGAACTTTCATTGGCGTTGTTCCGAATATTTTACGCCTAATTCTTTTGCGAAGTTCTACCAAATCGACGTTTCGATTAAAACTCAATCGCTTGTGTTCTCCGATAAGAAAACAACACCATCTTGATTGTCACGCACTTCACCATCGTAGTAAATAACAAAGATTAATATGTTCATTCATTTTCAATTTTTTTTCCTTTTGCTTGAATTTGCTTTCGCCAACCGAGAATGCAATTTGGTGATTATAGCCTAATTTTGCCGACAAAGATCAGAGCAAAAGTGCGTCCACGTGGGAGCGCTTTTCAGTGCTCCTGGTAATAGTGCACCCTACTGGAAGCGTTTTTGGCCACTGTTTGTTCAGAAACGTCTCTCAAAATAATTTTGCGGAGACCATCAGAGCAAAAGCGCGTCCACGTGAGAGCGTTTTCGGCCACGGTTTGTTCTGAAACGTCTCCTCAAAATTATTTTGCCGGAGACTACTGCCCAAAAAATTATTTCATTTTTCACATTGCAAGTGGACGGGAAGATTCATAAAATCGCGTTCACGTCGGTAGCGTTTTTGGGAAAGCCGCCTAAAGCGCTCCCCATGGACGCGCTTTAGGCCGCTTTCCCCAAAAACGCGCTGACGTGGACGCGATTTTTGGGAAATTGCCCTTTCCGGTCAATATTTTTGAAACCTGTCCTTTCCGGTAATTTTGATTTTTTGGTATTTTGGGACATTAATTAATACTTAAATATTCAAATATACTTGGAAGTCGGAATCTATAATTTGACAACCGGCACTAAGAATTAGACGTTACATGGAAATGATAAGTGGAAGTGTGATATGTGTCCAATTGAGATGAGAAGAATGAATAAATGGCTTGTTAAAATATGTAGGAAATAATTTCGAATGTATTTATCATGCCAATAAGGATTAGTAGTATTGTGCCTAATAACGGATTATTAATTTCGACCCAAATTATCATGGATGGGTGTGTACACAAATTCCACCGATGACTGGGTCCAATTTGCTTCATATCATAATCCCACCTTTGAGTAGCGACTACGAATTCCCAATTGTCCTGGGATTGAATAGGTGCGTTATCTCGTAGATCCCCGTTTGCTAGTTTACTAAGAGCTCCAATGAATAATTCGTAAATGAATTTTAATTTAATATGCATTTGTATATATGAATTTTAATTTGGTATAATTATATATGTGAAATTTTAATTGTAGTTCAAATGTATACTTAAAATTTTAATTTTGAATTAATCATGTACATTTAAAGAAATAAATATATCAATTTATTTTTATATTGGATAAATATAATTATTTTATGTATGCAATATATAAATATAAAATGATGTTATATAAATAATTAAGTTAATAAGTTACAATAATTTGATCAAATCGAAATTTCATGTATAAAATTGCACAAAATTAAAGTTCATGTATACAATTGCACATTAAACCGTGATTCATATATAGTTTTGAGATTTATCCCAATGTAATGTGGTACAAATCTATATGGCTTGTATGAAATAAAAAAATATTTATAAAATAAGAAATTAATAATATAAGATTTTAACAGTTGTTTAATATCCATAAAAAATAAATTTAATATTTATGTTCAATTAAAATATTTAATTATATTTATTGTATTTATATTTATATATTTGACAAAAAAAAAAACATGTGACAAATTTAAAGCAAGGTTGGATTCAATTTCTTTGATCCAAAATTTTAATCAAAGTATTTCAAAATATATATTTTTTTAATTTTGAACTATATTATGATATGAGAGGAAATTTAAACTCAAAGGAATTAACACAGTTTTAGACATTTTTTTTCAAAGCAACACAAAATCAACTAAAAAAGAAAACTTCATCTTCAGGATCTAAAACTATAATAATCATAGAGGTTGATATCTATATATGTATGTATGTATACACACATATTCGACTCACCACCTTCTGGGTTTTTATAAGTAATTAGATTTCAAAGATGGTAGCCATAATCTTTGACGGATCAGCATTAATGAAGTCGCTTTCAACAGGCATATGGATGAGAACTTATGCGGCTGTTTGAAGGCAAGTACGAAGTGGAAGGTAACCCCGAACAGATCGCTGCGCTTTACGAAAGTATCCATTACGACGAAAGCGTTAACTCTGATCAGTTCAGGGTTGAGATGAGGAATCTCTTGACTCGTATTGCTGATATGTTAGATGTTTGCCCTATCCAGGTGGAATTCTGATTATGATCATCACTAAATTACAATGTTGTTTTTTTTAATCGAAACATGAGGGTAAACCATGTTTTGTCACATGTGAATCCTCTGAAATTTGCTCAAACCTATTTTAAACTAGAGTGCTAGTGCAGGAAAATATGAGTTGAATTCATTATATCATGGATAATTGTAAGTATTGTATTAAAAAAGAAAATAAAATTTATGTTTTATGAAAGTACTTGTACCATATGTGACATTATCCCTAAAATTTATGACTTCACCTAGAATTAAAAATGTTATTATTTAAAATTGAATTGATTGGTGATCACTTCTTAATGATGAACGAATTCAAAAATTGAAATGGTTTGGTACACCCCTAACGAGACTGGAGCCATTTGATCAAGCAACATTAGAAATTAGAAAATTGTACTGGTGATCTAGAACATCTTAAATTAGTAATCGAATCCGTTGCTTTTATGTAATCATACATGACATGACCAACGGTGGAATGGTGTTTTTTTTTTCCTCCTTTTTATTTCAATCGTTAATTTATAAGGATTCGATGGCATCCCAATGCCACCATTCTTGACATATAAAAACTTTGAGAAGCAAATCGTTTCAATCCCTTACATTATATGAAAAGAATATTTTTTTTTCAAAAATTAATATATTATATTTTGTGTTTTTTAATTATCTTTTCTTTTTTAAAGTTATATTTTTCAAAATATGCATTAACATAATCATTTTTGCAATGTCAAAGAGTTGAAAAAGGAGGAAAAAACAAAGTTGAAATCCTAGTTTTAAGTTCAAAATTTCTAAATGATCCAAAACAAAAGCTATGAAAAAATTCTTAATTTTATAAACAATATTCATTTTATTGAATAATACTTAAAAATAGCTTGTTGAGAAAGATCTTAAAATATGTTTATTTTTATTTTTGATGAAATAGTAAAAAAATATTGAATCTATTGTTGTTCGTGAAAGTCTTTCTTTTCTCTCACTCATTTATCAATTCTTAATGGAGGAACATGACCTCAAATTGAAGAGGGAGGCTCTTACTGCCAAACTGAAACTTATTAAGATTTCTAGTAAGCTTTTTGCCACAACGCATGTGAATGATCTTTTACAACAAAATATGGAATTTACAATAGATAATGCAACAAAGTCTTAACAATCTGATGTAGCACTCACAAGGCTCAAGTTTTGGATATATTAATGGTTGAACTTAATTCGATCAATGCTAAAATTCAAAGGTTGATTATAAAAAAAAAAAAAAAAAAAGACAAAATTTGCTGAGTTGATTTGCGACTTTGGGAAGATAATTTGGTGTTGGGAATCCCTTTGACATCTTTGCCAAAAGGAGGATACTATTGGTAGCGATAAATACTCGAAATGCTGGTGTTGCTTTTGCTGGTTGGTTGATGTGATGCATTTTTTTTTTTCTTATGAGGTAGTTTTTGAGTAGTGCTTGGACCAATGCCAACAAGTTGTGGCATTTGCCTGTTCACAAAACTTGTCACGTTTAAGTTATAAATTTTGGCAACAAAAATTCTTGAGCTTTGATTCTTGCTAATACTTTGGATGTCAGACAACTCATCTTTGATATCCAAATTACTCATAACAACATATCTTGAAGATTAGTTTGAGTTTGGATTGAAGAAATCTACTTCCCAAGTTTAGTGGATCAAATCAAATCAAGCAAAACTTGAATGTATATCCTGAAGATTCAAGACTTATATTGAACTAATTGAAGATACTTTTTTACTTATTATCTTGCTTGTTTTGGGAAAAGATTGATTGTAATTGATATAGAATGTTAGCAAGTCTCAATTCCATATAAATCGAGGAGACTTGTATAGGTGATGCATTGAACTGAGAGCATTTATTCTTGTTCATTGAGGAATGTTTCTTTTGAGTGCATTGAGTAAATAATCAAGTGTGTGATTTGGTTAATGTCCTAAGTTTTATGGGGGAACTTAGAGGAGAACTGTCTAGATTTTAGGTACAAAAGTGAGAAGTCTAATATGGTGAGTGTTAGAGGTTGAAATCACTTGTTTTATGAGGTGCTAAAATAGTGGATATTCTCTCTAGGCAAGGCCTCACAGATGTAGAGAAATTGAACTGTGCAAACATATTGTGTGTTCATTATTTTTCTACATTGTTCATCACTAGTGCCTAAAGCAGTTGGCATTGCTTGGCATTGCTTTTGGCACTACTTGTTTTTTGCTTGCAAAATTAAAATTTGGACCTATAATATGTTCTATTTGGCTCATATTAATTTATTTTTATTTTTGAACTTGAAGTTGGCTATGATTGTGCTTGGTTTTGTTCTTAAACCTTGATACTTTGTTGGATGTATGCACTTTTACAGGTTGATCATACTTTATTGATAAATCGTTTGAGATTTGCTACATGTTTTTATGCTTGATAGATGATTTAATGAACAATCTAAGTGTGGTGTGTTACAAGTGTGACAGATCAATTGTAATATTAATAAGTGTACAACGAAATACTTCGAGTATTCCAAGGATCAAACCGAAAAGAGTCGATGATTTAATGATTCCTACTTGAGAAGCATGTAATCAAGGTGTCTAGCTAGCTACTCATTAATTTCTATATTATAACAATACATAATTTTGGGGTTAATTAATCTAATTAACTACTTAGCACTAAAAAGGACTAAATTGCAAAATAAAAAAATAAAAAATATCAATTAAATGACAAGAAGTGATTGGTTAACTTTCAAGTAGCTAATTAACCTTTGGATTAGGGATCTAAATCACTAAACTCTTAATTTGGCTTAATTTTACATCTCCGTCTCCATTTTACCAACTTAGACAAATTAGTCCAGTTTATCTCTCAACCTTACCAAACAAATCTGAGACTATTGAATTGGTGCTAAATAAGATCTCCTCTCGGACTCACTTGCATAAATTTTTCCTTAGGGTCGTCAATCCTGAGTTTTAAAGTCTATTCGATCTAGTCCCTATACCAAAAACTTACTAGACAACACTTCCATCAACCAACCACCTAAGATTTAGCCACTCATCCTTATTTCTCAATGAACAAAAATCAAATAAACACCCAAAGCATGCATTAAATTAAGTGCAAGAGATAATGTTAAGAAAGGTTAGGGTTTTCTTGAAAGATGCTTGAAATAGATGACAATGGCAGCAAAGATAATGCAAAAGAACACTAAAGATCAAATTTTTATCTAAGAAACTGAAAATAAGACTGAGCTATATTAAAAGATTGGGATGAAAATGAAAATACAATGCAAAGTACAAGCACTTAAAGATACCTAGCTACAGTAAAACTAACTAACTAACTAACAACTAATACCCTAAAGCTATATCTAAAAACCCTAAAAATGAAGAAGACAACTCTAAACCTAAGCTAAAAAGATGAAAGAACAAAAATAAAGCAACCTCTTTTAGTTCTCAACCAAAAGTGTCTTTTAATATATGATTACAACCCAAAATTTTGGACCAAAATGCCTTGGACATTGTATTTTGATTAGTGTTGGTATTGGACAAAAACTACCCATGCAGCCAATTTTCTCCTCGTTAGGCAATGGTATCATAATAACCAGGCTCTGGTATCACGATACCCTAGGCATTATAGAACTTGGGAGTCTTGGAGGGTCTTGGTAAATCGATACCCATCCTTGGTATTGCGATATCACTGGAAATGGCCTCAAGTTCCTTTTCTTTAGAACTGTTAGGGGTATCACAATTTCCATGACTCAGTATCGCGATACCCTCCTCTGAGAGGTGATTTCTTCGATTTCAAGTCATCCTTAACTTCCTACAACACTCAATCAAATCATAAGGTTCCCCATGTTATATTTGGCCAATTCAGGTTTTAAAAAGGGCATAAAATGCACAAAATCATTTACTAATGCGAAAAGCTAAAACTCGATAAAACTACGGTAAAAACACGTAAATCGCTCAAGAATAAGCTCCTTAAGTGTAATGGAGAGCCTATTTTGACATATCAAATTATGGAAGATGAAACTCCGCCACACTTAAGTCTTTACTTGTCCTCAAGCAAACACACAAAACATGCAAAACACAACCCTTGGACTAAATTGAGCAATAATAAATAGGATAGTTGAAAATTGAATTTGTAGAAGACCTATCTCACATGCAACTCAAGATTGATGTTTATCTAACTCAAGTACTCCTAAAGTAAACATGCTTAGTTCAATAAGTTAAAGAAATAATAAATCTAGAGGCAATTCAATGAATACATATTCAATTGTGCTACCCATCAAAATAAACTATACAGATACATAGTGGATACAAAATGCGAATCAAGAGCATTCAAGGCAAATATACACAAGTTAAGAAGATTATGCAAGGGAAACGTTTAGGTTGCAAAGGTTTTCTAAACTTGTAACGTTCAGAGGCTCAGTACGATTTGGGTTTCAAACAAAAAGATAGCTCAAAACGGTGTGTGTGCATGGTTTTGTCGTTGTGTTTTTGTGTGTTTAATTGCATGTTTTCTATTTTTTCTCTATTTTCAAAAAATTCAAAAAACAATTCCTTGTTTTTCTTTGATTTTGTTGTTCTTGCATGGTGCGGACTATATTGGAATTGGTTATTGGTTGTGGATATTGAATGGAGTACTTTTGACTGCCAAGCATGAAAATTTTGATTGATGTTAGATAATTCAGTTATTGTAAAGGTAGATTATTTAGTTCAAAAGTTAAATTGCATGACAGATTGGAGGTAATTGTGCTTTATGAAAATATGTAGAATTTGTGCCAAAGGATAGATAGATTGTATAGATACATGTAGATAAATAATGTTTGAATCAATGGTTGTTCATTTGGGTAAATGCATGCATGATAGAAATTATGTTTTGGGAAATGTTTGCGAAGGACCTAAGGCATTAACGTCGGTAATGACAATATAGAACGATCGCAAAGTAGAAAGAAAAGGAAAAATAAAACATCCAGATTTTACGTGGAAACCCTTTTGAAAAAAACCACGGGCAGAGAGGAGAAAAATCCACTAATGTTGAAAGTTGAATGATATAAGAGGGGTTACGACTATATCTATTTAAAGATTCGAAAAACCTTATTCTAATCAAAGTCAAATAGAGGAAGTGCAGTTCTATACAGATTCTTCTTGTGCTGCATGGCCCTCAGCCTTAAGCCTTCCATAGATCCTAGTTTTACCACTGTATTATTTCTTTAACAAGAATTTGGGTCACACAACTCTAACACTTTGATTACCCAAGAGTCTAAATGACCAACCTTTATGATATGTACCCCTTAGTTCCTATGATTTGAGCTTTAAATAATCCTTTCTTGATGAGCTTCAATTGTTAAAATCGTAAGCCTGAATTAAGCTATAAACTCGACCTTTCCCGTCCTTGATCTTAAATGCACTATGAAATAGACATTAAGCCATGGATGTTGAGAGTTAGGTAGACACATTATGGTGGGCTCAATTTGTTCTCGAGAGAAAAGAGAAGAATTTGTTGATATGGTGCATATAGACCCTTGCTAAATGAACTAGAACGAAAAATAAAATTGAGTAAAAAGCAATGTGGGGTTAAAAGCAAAGTGAGTGGAATAAAAGCATGGTTAATGATAAAAATATTGTGAGTGGAAGAGCGAAAGTTTTAGAAAAAAGAGCTCAAACGGAATTTTATTTATGAGCCTCAAAGAAATCTTTCAGTTCATAATGCACTATTACTCACTAGCTTGTTGTGTGCACCGATATTAAATAATATCTTCCAAGTTTTGGAGAGATAAAAGAAGGTGAGAGAAGGAGAAGTAAGGAGGTGAGTTTAATGATTAAACAAATCGGTCCCTTACCATGATATCTCACTTTTTCTCCCAAATTCCTTAAAAATTTCCATAGCCACCCAAAAGGAAAAGTGAAGTAGAGACACTAAAGAGTTAGAATACCATCTTGGAAGAAAGAAATCGGAAGTGGAAGTGGAGAAAGTTGTGACAAAAATGAAGAGATTAAAGAGACAAGATAAGTACTTCAAGAATTTTACTTTATTTAATTTTAATCTAAGAAGTATGCTAAAATAGTTAAATTAATTATGAATATGCAAATATTATGTATGAAAACTATTAGTGAATAATGATAAATATCATTTAAATTTTAATTATGTTACAAAATTAAATTAGTACATTGAAGTAGTAGAAAAATGACTAAATTGTAAAGTAAACAAAATAAGTTATGTGGAAATTGAATGTTGAAAAGAGAATATAAATGAATTGTGATGATGAAAAAGTGAAAGTGTGGTAAAATTTCAAGTAACATTGAATTTATGATAATAAGGACTAAATTGTAAAGTGCACAAAAGCTTATGATTTAAATAAAGTATTATGATAAAGAGTTTAAACGAAGTGTTAAGTGTTAGTGAATTAATTTCAAAGTGATGTTAAGGTGAAATTACAGTAAATAATGATTGTTAAACCAAGCTTTATTTGATAAAATGTTTTGATATAACAAATTAAAATGTTTTTTAATAAAAGTTAAAATTGAACAAAATTGACAAAATGATTTGTTTAAAATTGAAATCTAAGAGATGAAATTTTGAATATCTACTTTGAACTCTTAGAAAACTTTTGAAACAACTTTAAAATAACCTATATTGATAATAAATCTTAGAAAATTTGTTTTAGTATCGATAATAAATTGATACCATCTAAAAACGATACCAAAATGGCATTCTATTTTTCACAAACCCTATTAAGTATTGATATCATTTTATTAAGTATCGATAATAAAGTGTAAAATTTTTTAAAAATATAAACAAATTAAAAATATAAATTAAATAAATGACACATTTTACATGCTATTCTACTAAATAATAATTCACAAACTTAAATACTTAAAATTTTAATTTTTAAGCTCAATTTTAAAACATTTATTTTGATTTAAAAGAACTTTTTCTGACACATTAAATAACTTAACCAACTACCTGATGATCAGGATCGCCACTCATCCCAACAGAAAAACCTATGGACAATTTTAATCTCATCTATTCTTATAATATATATACATATATATATATATATATATATATATATATATATATGAAGCATACCACCTTGAGGGTTCATAATTCATCGACGAAAAAGGAAACTAACGAAGAATTTGTTTGGTTGAGAGATGGGAGTGGTAATCATTGACGGATCAACGGTGAAGAACTTTGTGATAGACGAGGAACACTTCAATAAGAGTATGGATGAGAGTTTCGCAGCTCTTGATCTCAACGAAGACGGTGTCCTCTGCCGGTCTGAGCTTCGCAAGGCCTTTGAGTCTCTTCGCCTCATCGAGTCCCACTTCGGGGTCGACATTGCAACGACACCTGAAGAGCTCAATCAGCTATACGATTCTATTTTCGACAAGTTCGATCTCGATGGAAGTAACACGATTGACCCACAGGAGTTCAAATCTGAGATGAAGAAGATATTGCTTGCTATTGCTGATGGTTTGGGATCTTGTCCTATTCAAATGGCTCTCGAGGATGATGACCGTAGTAATTTTCTAAAGAAAGCTGCTGACCTTGAAGCTGCCAAGCTCGTAGCCAACCATGGCGGTGGTTCCTAATCGATGTTGCATGGTTTCTCAATCAATTTTTATGAATTGTTTTGTTCAGATTAAGTTTACTTCTCAATCATTTTCTCATTGGATTTGTTGTTTATGGTAGATGAGTGAAATATGTTAGAATTAGAAATTAGTATACCCCATCTTTTGTTTGTTTTGTCTTGATCCTGGATAAACAAAATAAATATATCTTGGTTGACAAGGATTTTTCTCAGGGTGTTTCAAGCTTCGGCCACAATAAAATATCCCCATCATTAAGCATTCTCAGGGTACAAGTTAAAAAAATTTGGAACCTTGAGTGCTAAACATCATGAAAGAAATTGCACCATCTTGGTTGGTCCCAACTTGCATGAAATACTTCTGTATATCATCATCAAGCCAACTATGTTGTGGAATGTGTCTGGTTATTAGGTCCAAACTTACGGTGCTTTGATCAGTGGTGAGACTAAAAACAACGACGGTTGTAAAATTAGGTATTGTAATGATGAGATTAAAATTAATTATGAGATATATACTTCAATTTAAATGTGATCGGGGTAGTGAAATAAAGATAAAAATGATCAACGACATTAAATTAAAATATGTATGCATATATAATAAAAATAACAAAATCAAATTTGTTTTAATATAACATAACATTAGTTAAATATTCCGAACACCTTAAAATCCTCCAAAAGATAAAAAAACATACATGCAATGGACCTTGTTGCTAGGCAACACCATTCCTTCAACTGTAATGAAAGTAAAATTGAGAGAAAAAATGCAACACCCCTCACCTGACCCGATTGTCAGGTCCAAGTTACGAGATGCTACAGTCGTTGCTTGAGCAACCACAGACAGTTAACATTCAAATTAAACATAAATCATAGAATCATAACCATTTAAGTTCATAATCACCATATACAATCTTTCTCGGGTTTTATACGAGTCTACGTATGCTCTAGAATTGACCCAGAATCGAATAGGGACTAATTTGCAGCAATTCCAAAATTTTGAAACAACGTTGCAACTTGAGGGGTTTCCTTGTCGCAATGTGACATACTGACTTTCCTCATTGTGACGACCAAGGTTTCTCGTCACGTCGTGGCTTGCAATCCAAGTCTCATCGCGACGACCATCGGTTGACATCGCAACATGGACTCTATTTTAGGCACAAAATAGGCCTTTTGGTACCCATTTCAAGCCAATTATATCATTAACCTATTTGGTGCATATTTACACCTTTTTACCTCCACAAAACCAATTAAAATACATATAAAACATTTCATATATCCAATCCCAATATCAACTCATCTATTAAGTCTTAATTGGCACTAAAACATTCCAATTAAACCATTTCACGTCTCACCTATTTCATCATGCTTTTAAACCATTCAAAACAACCATTAACCATGATATACTAAGCTCAATTATGCTACTTAAATACCATACACAATATCATACAAGTTACCAAACACACAACTACACAATTGAACATTAACATTCAATAATTCAAGCATATACCAAGTTTAATCAACTATCAACTCAAAGTTAACACACATAGTAACACCAATGTAGTAACACCTATGTACATGTCACATAACCGAGCTAAAACGATAAAAAATCTACTGAGTCAATGGTAAGATAGTCTGGTCTTCAAGTTGATCCAATCAACAGGTTCGCAAATTAACAATCTACAAGGAAAATGAAAAATAACTAGTAAGCATAACGAATGCTTAGCAAGTTCATATGAAATTTACTTAACATATTGATCCTTCTTTTCCAAAGCATCTGATGTGGTCTCAACTAACTATGATCACAATAAAGGCAAGCGCACCTATCATTCAATAGCATAGTTATGGTAAGACCGGTAATATCGTATCCACAAGGACCAAGAGTACTAGTAATTACTATCTTTTTATTATCTAGCATAAGAATTTGAGTGATTTCTTTTAAACTAAAAACTTAATTAAAAACAACAACGAAAGAATTAGGAAAATACTCTTAGACAACTATATGAGATAGGCAATACCTAAGGAAGAATCCACCTAGACTTCACTTATTACTTTTGATTCATATGATTTATTCACTTGACTTAATCTGTAGAAATCCCTGATTTATGTTAATATCTCTTTCAAGACTAAAAACAACTAACTTTAGTTGATTAATTGAATTTTCTTTTTAATTAAAACCCCTATTGTCGCATTAACTCGATCTATGGATTCCCTTATTAGATTTGACTCTAATCTGGTAGATTTTCGTCTCCCTATTTCTAGGGTTGCAATCAACTCAGCTTAATTATGTTGATCTACTCTTAAACAGGGACTTTTGCTCCACTGAATAAGCACATTCGACTTGAATCAATAACCTAAATTATCAAAACAAGAATAAGAACTCACAATTAAGAATAAGAACAAGTATTTATTTTTTAAATCAAATAGTAATAAAATCTATATTAGGTTTCATCCCCTTAGGTATCTAAGGGATTTAGTTCATACTAAAAGAAGAAAACATCTTAAAATTAGGAAAACAACAAAACAAAAGAAAACCCAAAAACTTCTAAAGAACTTGATGGGATATCTTCAGTCTTGATGGAGTGTAACACCCTTTACCCGTATCTTACGCTGGAACCGGGCACGAAGCATTACCGAACTTGACTTGCTAGGTCATACAACCTTAGATTGTCAAAATCTATTCCAAGTTTAAAACTTTTCCATTCTCGTAACTAACATCCTTTTTAGGGGTCTACAGAGCTCTAATATATTCTCAGAAGGTTCCAGAAATAAATCGAAAAGTTCTACATGTTTAGAAAAATTTACCTAAACAGGGGCCACACGCTTGTGGGGTATATGGCACGCCTGTATCATCTCACATGCCCGTGTTCGACACTCGTGGTCGACACTGACTTGAGTCACATGATTTGGACATACGCCCACATGGCTGGTCCGTGGTCATCTCTGATTGATCCACATGGCCTGGGCACGCCCGTGTTCTCCATCCGTGGTGAACACTGACCACTTTACACGGCCTAACCACACGCTCGTGTGGATAGCCCGTGATCTATTCTGACTTAAAATGCTAACATGCAGGGGGCACACGACCAAGTACACGCCCTTGGGTTGACCGTGTGTCACACATGGCCTAGACACATGCCCGTGTGTCTACCCACATGGACAAGAACAAAGCTATTTGCTAAGCTCTTTACACCCATCTAACTCATACAACAAGTACTCAAATAACAAATTCATAATAAACTCAAATTCAAACACAATCTTACATGGATAACTACATCTTTTCATATAATAAAGTAGCCATCAACCATGGCATTATACAAAATAGAGTATCCATCTACAGGCTAACACATCTTAGCCATTTACACCAAAATTCCTTAACTTGTCTAGCCTCTATACATGCCATATACAAAACATTAAGTCTATTGTACCAAAATGTGCTGATAGTGTGGGCGATCTTCTGACTAATCCACGTGTCTCGATTCGACCCTCTTTCTCTATAAGACAAAGGAAAGAAAAAGAGTAAGCTTTGAGCTTAGTAAGTTTACATGTAAACTGTAACACCCCAAACCCGGCCCAAACACTACTACCGGATCTGGTATGTCACTAAGAAAAAATTTGTCAAACATGTCGTATTTTCAAAAAAAACGCAAATATATTTTATATAGAACGTGCCTTTGTAAAATAAAACCCAAAACTTAATTACATGTCCTTGAAAGAAATTAAAATGAGAATAAATACTAAAGGCCCATTTTAAATCTAAAATGTAAACAAATGGCCTATGGCCTTCTTACAATGTATTTTAAAACCATCATATAAAGTACTTTAAAAAAAACTAATATGGGGAAACTTTGTCGCCGGATCTACCTTCTTTTGCATGGCCACCTTGCGCTCCACTCCTACCCGGTCCGATGCACTAGTCCTCATCCGACAAAGTTAGTTTAAAGGGGTGAGTCGTGAGACTCAAGTGTAACTCTCATGTACCACTAAATTTGGGCCTCATTAAACATAAAATAAATTCATTTACATTGAAACATATAATATGCAAAGCCCAACCCATTTGCCTAGGTTTCCATCTGCTACACGCCTGCACTCAACCAACACACCATTGGGGATTTCTACAATCAACCCACACCACATTTCCAAGATGGCGCTCATGTCGCCATCAACATATCATGGTGAAACCCCTATAATGATCACGGCAAAAGCCGCTACAACATATAATGATCACGGTAAAAACCGCTACACATATAACATATAACTTCCTCCTTTCATCAAACCCACCCCATGCAATCACAAAATCAATACACTTATAACATGTAATCGAATATTCACCGACTGGTGATTCGCTTACCCTCTTTGGGCTTCCATCTTTATGCCGGATTTCAGATTTATCACAACATATAATACTTATAAATAGGTATTTAATGATAGACTAAATGGTGGGAAGTATTACACACCGATTTGCGATTAAGGCTTTTGCTATATCTACGTTACTATCACTTGAAACAACTACTATTGGCCCACGATCGACTTTGATTTTGGCCCACACCCTGCTGGCCAATCTCGACTCACCGAAATAGATCGCTTCTTGAATTTGGGCTACGGTTTTACAGATCCAACCTTCTCTGCTTGACTATTAGTTGAGTCCATAACAATCCCTTAATCACTAAACCAAATAACGATGAGATCTACCTCATTAGTTAAATGTAACCTTTAAAACGAACACTTACCTAGTTAGCCGAATCCCGAATATCCTTTAGGAATTGTCACCACCAACCTTCCTACATTCGGCCATTCCCCAAATATTAAACGAATCGAAAATCACAATCATTCTAACCTATATGCCATTCGACTAAATGGAAAGAATCATGGAAGGCCATTCGGCCATACTTAGCACTTCTTACCTTCGATTTTTCCACCAAATCGAATTTAATGGGATAGTTTCGGCTTCTAAGAGTAAAGAGTGTAATCGAAAGGACCTTGGAACAATGGTTTAGATTAGGAGTTTGATAAAAATAAGGGAATCACAGAAAAGGAAAAAATCTCGAAACTTACCGGATTATTAAGGAGTATACGGCTTACAATGCACCTTCGGGAAAACAGAGATCTCACTTATAGATTCTACTATGGGAGATGAGGGTATGAACAAAGGAATTCGCTCTTAGAAAAGAAAAGAGAAACTGTAGAGAAGGCTTGGAAATTTTGGCAGAGAATGAGAGAAGAATAGGTTTCAAGATACCAAATTGAAGAATACTACTCCCTATTTATAGAGAAATTTCATACCCACACACACGAGTTGGAATTTCGGCCAACTCTCTCCTCTCTTGATAGCCTTTAACTCTCCTGATAACTCAATCCTTATCTTACTTTTAGGAGAGCCCACCTTAAAACCAACTCCTCCTTATTAATTATCAGCTTTTTAACACTTAAAATAAAAGAAATAACTCCTAAAAGGTAGCCTAATTTCCGTCCACCCCTTCCCATTTGAGTACTGAATTTGACCCATTTCCTAAGGCCCAATCCACACTCAGGCCCAAATTCCTCCTCCCTTAAGGCGCCACCTTATGCCCACTTAATGCACTTTAATCCTTTGGGCCACAAGCCCATCTTGTCACTTAATTAACCATCTTCTTAAATTATAAGCTAACACCATTTATTAGCCACCTAACCCAATTTTTTTAAAGCCCAATATTTCACTTTAAATTATCCGAACATTAACTTTAATCCTAATCCAAATATTTAATCAAAAAGTCAGCCCAACCTTTACAATCCCAACTTAACATATTAGACTATCATATAAATGAGTAGGCCCACTTTGAGGATGTTACAGCTTCTACCTCCTTAAAGAAATTTCGTCCTCGAAATTTTCACTAACTAGAAATCATACTACCTAAGTCTCACCACTATGCTTTCATTGCAAGACTCTAATTCTAAAGCCAAAATAAACACTTAGTATATTATGGTAGGGTACACACCATTATTCGTGATCTGGAGTGTCTCCGTCCTCTTGGCGATGTGTCGATAGACCAAAGTCGGTCGCCTTTACCTCAACATAACTCGCACCTCACTGGTACTTCACGACCACCTCTTGCGCCATTGCCACCTGGCTTGACCACGACCCCTTGATCCAAATTGACCACCTCTCCTAGCTTGATCGAACTTCTACTGCTATCGTCCCCTATCCATCTGAGGACAGTCCCTCATCAGATGTTCTGTGGATCCACACCTGAAGCA
The DNA here is from genome assembly GCA_025506655.1 of Gossypium rotundifolium. Classification (NCBI taxonomy): domain Eukaryota; kingdom Viridiplantae; phylum Streptophyta; class Magnoliopsida; order Malvales; family Malvaceae; genus Gossypium; species Gossypium rotundifolium. Next base: position 5,764,112 of record CP106722.1, on the reverse strand, counting down.
TCCACTAGTTCTCACTCTACACTCCCCATAATGGGTTCTCCCACATATAGAACATGCTTGACTCTGGCCTGATGGAGCACGAGCTGGCCTATCAGTTCTAGGCCTCTTCTGAAAATTCCTAGATGCTCCCGATGGCCCAAAACTTCTCTTATCTCACCCCGATCCTTATCCTTTTCTTGTCTCTCAGTCCGTTTCACTTCCTCAGCTATTTTGACTTTATCCACTAGAACCGCAAAAATTTTCTCTCGTTGTGGCGCGATCAAAACCCTTAGCTCATTTCTTAGCCCATCCTCAAACCGAACGCATCGCTCATACTCCGCTGCTACCATTCCTCGAAGCGTAACGACTCAAAGCGAGAAACTCAACCTCATACTTAGCCACGCACTTACTCCCTGCACCAAATTCGTGAATGCTTTCCTTTGAGCATCCATGTAACTAGCCCCAACGCATTTCTCCGAATGACTCCTTAAAGAGATCCCATCAATCAGTCCGCGGTCGTACCCTCTTTCACCTTGAGCCACCATTGGTAGGCCTCGTCTCTAAGAAGAGACACGACCCCTTCACTTCTCCTCCACCGTGAAGTCTAAGTCATCCATTATACGCTCCATTGCCTCCAACCAATATTCAATAAACTCTGGATATGCCGAGACTCCCTAAATACTTCGCCCTATTACTCCTCAACCTTTCAGCACGATTTTGGGCTCTTCCGCCCATACCAAATTTCACCACTCTTTCCAAAACCCTTAGTACGACTGAGACACCACGCCCTCTCCTCCCCGTCTGTCCTCGAATTCCACCTCAAAGAATGGTGGAACCCAGATCTCACTTTCGAACCCATGACCCGATCCTACGGGTTCGATACGATCATCCTATTTCATCAAGGCCCACGTATGACGCCCTCGACCTCTTGTACTCATTCTTCTAGTTCGCATTTCTCGATTTAAAAATTTTATGTGTCATTAATTGTTTCCACTAATTATCCCCGAACAATCTTATGAAACATAGTTTAAAAGTGATTCTTTCGAATTCGAGCCTATCTACAGGTTTCAGTTTTCTTAATTCTAGGAACCATGCACACACAACGTTCATACAAGTAACATTCATTACCTAAGGGTATTTTCGTCATTTCGCTACCCAGGGGTATTTTCGTAATTTTATCCTACAGGGGTATTTTCGTAATTTTCCAAAATAAGGTTCCGGGTGATTTGGCGAAATAAGGGTATTTTGGTAATTTTCCAACTCGAGGGTATTTCGATAATTTCGCAAATCTGAGGGTATTTTAGTAATTTATAAAATTTAGGGTTATTTTGGTAATTTATAAAATCTGGGGTTATTTTAGTAATTCTGCCAATTAGAGGTATTCTGGTCGTTTGTAAATTAAGGGTGTTTTGGTCATTTATAACTCAGGGGTAATTTGGTAATTTTAGAATTCAAGGATATTTTGATGTTGTTGTTATTGTTTTTGTTTTCTATGGAAAAATTCTGTTGACTTTGTAAATCAGGGTATATTTGCAAATCATAGGTAATTTTTTTCAAAATAAGGATATTCTAATAATTTTGTGAGAAAAATAGGTGGTCGGTCCCTTTCGAGTTTTAATTATAAGTTTTGGCCACAACACGCATCAGAATTAGGGTGAATAGTCACTATGCACCGGTAGGATTCTAGTGGAAAGGAGGTGAGTCACTAGGACTGCTAAGTACCAAGCTTTCCACAATCCACTCCTAGACATGCATATGCCTATTGCCACACCTGTCATGGCTAGAGTGAACAATCACTATGCACTGTAAGATTCCTGAAGGGGAGGTGAGTCACCTGATCGCTTAAATACCAAGCTCTTCCTGGATCTATTCCTAGACATGCATATGCTTGTTACCACACTTTAGTCTTGTGACTTGTTTACGTGTTTTGTTTAATGAAGTTAAGTCTTATGGATTTTTAAGAGTTGTTTGTCTAAGCCTAGAGTCCATCAAGTTCTAACCTAAATAGTCTACGCCCCATAAGCCCATTAAGCCCACATTTATATCACACAATGGTTTAGAGTACTTACCTGGCGAACTTGGCCGGAGACGCAGGTGCCATGCTGAGCTAATAAACCTTTACTAATAAAAATCCATGTTTTAAAAACCCATTTTTCGAAAATCTTTTGGGCCCAAAATCCTAAAGCCGAGTTTTGAATCGGGCTCTGATACCAATTTGTGACACCCCAAACCTGGCCCAAACACTATTACCTGATCTGGTATGTCACTAAGAATATTTTCATAAAACAATCGTGTCGACAAAAAGCCCAAATAGAAAATTACATAAATTGTGCCTTAATAATCAAAAGCCCAAAACTTAATAATCCACGTGTCTCGATTCGACCCTCTTTCTCTATAAGACAAAGGAAAGAAAAGGAGTAAGCTTTGGGCTTAGTAAGTTTACATGTAAACAATATAACATTAGAGTATGTACTAATGCTTTTATATAACGTTTCATACTAAGCGAGAAACAATCTATGTCCATAATCATACTTACTCATTTTCCTCCTTTTCTATATCCCAACCATACCGTCATCTTAATGTGTACATTCATTATCATGTTCCCCTGCACTTAGCATCACAATATCATATAAAACTATACATCACAACCTCTTAATCAATTACTCATGACCAATTTATTCGGTGGTTTCGCATTTAGCCCTCCATCAGTCTTTATTAGGGTGGTATCGCACATAGCCCACCTAAAAGGTTAGTTACGGTGGTAATGCACATAGCCCACCAAATAATAAATAAACGATGATATCGCACTTAGCCCATCTTAATTAAGCAACAAGGTGGTAACTCACTTAGCCCACCAAATGATAAATAAACGATGGTATCGCACTTAGCCCATCTTAATTAAGCAACAAGGTGGCAACGCACTTAGCCCACCAAATGATAAATAAACGATGGTATCGTACTTAGACAATCTTAATTAAGCAACAATGTGGTAACGCGCTTAGCCCACCAAATGATAAATAAACGATGGTATCGCACTTAGCCCATCTTAATTAAGCAACAAGGTGGTAACGCAGCTTAGCCCACCAAATGATAAATAAGCGATGGTATCGCACTTAGCCCATCTTAATTAAGCAACAAGGTGGTAACGCACTTAGCCCACCAAATGATAAATAAATGATGGTATTGCACTTAGCCCATCTTAATTAAGCAACAAGGAAGTAACGCACTTAGCCACTATCAAATGATGTTATAACATGTTTATATGACTATTTCATCATTCATCCAATAATTATTCAATGACTACCACATTCGATCTACTTAAACCACACTTGTTCTCAATCATGCCATACACCAATTAGCAACATAATGTGTCAAAACCATTTTTTGGGGGTTTGAAAAACAGGGATCGGCTTCAAAATGACGAATGGAGTCGCCACTGATCTTTTATTCAACGTGTGATCGGATCACCTTAAGATGGATTATTTTAATAAAACATTTAGATTTATTCAAACAATAATTTTTGGTCTACGAAATGTAAGAAAACATGTTCGGGAGTCGATTACATGCGAGGAAGGGTTAGCACCCTCACAACGCCCAAAATCTAGTGTCCTTGTGTTGAAAACTTTAAAATGTTTAAGGTGTGACACTTTTTAAAGAATGTTAATTAATTTTGAATTGAATCAAGATTCACTCGTTTCAAAGGAATAAAAACATCACATCCAGCACGTTAGGACATGACACGTTTATACCTCGACATCGAGATCATCTTTGATTTTCAAAATATGCGATTAAAAGGATATTTGGTTATTTGGTCAAACAGAAAACCGCAACCCAGCACGATAGGACACGGTTTCTCGAATTTCCAAATACACAACTATTGCCTTATTTTGAAAGAAACTTTTGATTCAAAATATCAAGGGTTTTGCTTAAACAAGGTGTATTTTTATTTTGAAACCATGATATGTGAATGAATTACCACGAAAACAAAATCGAACATGCTAATAAAACATATAGTGATGACCATATAATATACATTATTTGCAAACTACCGTGACGATCAAAGACTAAAAAAGTATTAAAATAAATGAAATGTGACAAACTTTCAAAGATAATGAATAGAGTTAGAATAAATATGCAAGAAAGAGAATCAAATCAAAAGTGTATAAAACAATAAACGATGTGTATATAAAAATTTAAAAATAGATAATACATGTAAATGTTTGAAAATAATTGTACAAAATAATAATAAAATAAGTAATGTGTGAAATAATAACATATAAATTAATTTCAAAATAAGCATTATGTAAGAAGAAAGTTGAAGTAAGCAATATACCAAACACTATATATATATTAATCTAGAATAGATAATATGCATAAAATAAAAGTAGTTTAACATAAATAATATATAAAATAATAATGTATAAAAGTATTTATAATAAACATCATATACATCTTTAAAACAATGAATATATATAAAAGAGAATTCTAAAATAAATAATAATATGATTGTAGCGACCTAAAATTTGCTTGAAGCTAATTGAGGAAATTATTAAAATTTGAAAATGTAATTTCAATTTTATTTAAAAAGGAGTCGCCACCGATCTTTTTTCTAGGTGTGATCGGACACCTAATAAATTCTCTTTTAAAGAAAATCATTTTTTGAATTTTCTTAAAAAGGGCCGGTTTAAGTCTCACAAAATTTCAGAGAAAAATAGGGTTCGGAGTCTGGTTGCATGAGGAAGGATTAGCACCTCATGACGCCCAAAATTGGTATCTCATTAAACGCGTGTTGTCTTAATTTTCAAAATACAAGTTCAATTTAATATTTAATCGTGATCTGATTGAAAACGAGAATTTTTATTTTTATTTTTATTTTTTAAAACACAAAATTATGAAATTGGAGAAATCTTTTCAAACTCGAGAATTTTAAAAGCAAAAAAATTTTTGAAACACAAAAATTTTTAAAACACGAGATTTTTTGAAAACACTAAAATTTTGAAATACGAGAATTTTTGAAAACCGAAAATTTTTGAAACTCGAGAATTTTTTGAAACTCAAATTTTTTTTTAAAATTCGAAATTTTGAAACATGAAAGTTTTGGAAACACGAAGAATTTTTAAATACGAGAATTTTGAAACCCGAGAATTTTTTCTAAAACACGACAATTTTAAAACACTAGAATTTTTGAAAACAAGAAAATTTAGAAATACGAGAATTTTTTAAAACACTAAAATTTTTGAAAACACGAAAAATTTTAAATTTTGAGAATTTTTAAAACCTGAGAATTTTTGAAAACACGAAAATTTTGAAAACACGAAAATTTTTTTATAAAACTCAAAACTTTTTTTTAAAAATGCACATTAACGTATTATAATCTAAAACAAAAATTTGATAATTTTTAATAAACCCTTATTACTATTACTTAAAAAATCTATTTTTCGAAGGCATTTATCACAAAATCAAAGATATCCACCCAACATGGCAGTGAGATCGATGATTTAATGTCAAATCGATTTGTTACTTAAAAAATTAATTTATTAAAAATTAAAATTAATAAATAAAATCACACCATAATACTAATAATGATAATATTATTAATAAAGTAATATAACAAAATGGGCCAAATACCCAAAGTAAAAGGTTAAAATGTACCAAGATTAAAAAATTGGGTCTTTGAGTGGTCATTTCAAAATGGGCCTTTGTTGGGCTTCGAACCTTTTCTTTTGTTTTTTTGGGCTTCCTCCTTTTCTCTTCTTTTTCTTTTTTCTTCTTCTTTTTTTTTTTTTTTTTCTTTCTTGCCTTTGGGCCTAGGGTCGGCTCTTGGACACCGGTCTGCCACCGTGGGTTGTGGGTCGTGGGTCGGGTCGGGTCGGGTCTACCCGACTGAGTTTTATTGTTTTTAATTTTTCTTTTTTCTTTCTTTTTCTTTCCTTTTTTTCCTTTCTTTTTTCTTTTTTCTTTCTTTTTCTTTTTCTTCTTCTTTCTTCTTCTTCTTCCTTCTTCTTCTCCTTTCTTCTTCTTCTCCAACCGCCACATCATTGTCAATCGTCGAATTCTCTCTCCTCGGTGGTGAGCCTTCTCTCCTTCTCTTCTTCTTCCTCTTCCTTCTTCTTTCCTCTTTTTCCTCTTTTTCTCTTCTTTTCTTTCTTTTTTTCTCCTTTCGTGGGTTTCTTTATTCTGGATGTTGGGTCGATTTTGGGAAAACCCCTTTATAGTTGTTTTTTGCAAGTAGCAGTGGCTAGGGGAAGGAGGCCATCCCTTAGGTGGTGGCCTGAAATCACGGAGGGTAGGTGCCCAAATCCACGATTTTGGAGATTTTCTGACAGAAGGACCAGATTGCAATCGTAGCAAAACTTGTGGGGTCAAAACATAATTTCAAGAAAGTATTAGGGTCAAAATGTAATTTTAAAAAGTTTTGGGGTTAAAACATAATTTTGGAAAAGTTTAGGGTAAAAATATAATTTTAGAAAAGTTGAGGGGTCAAAATGTAATTTTTAATTTTAATTAATTTTTTCTTAATTTTGGAAATTAAACATGAAATCGAACTGCATAAAATTTAGTGCTTATAATGCTCTCTTTGCTCATCATTGTGAAACAGGGATAGAGCAAAGACTTAAAAGCTCTAAATTTTGTTCGATGTCCAATATTTATTCTTTATTGAAAAATAGAAATCGAAAATAGCTCGACATGTGACACGAAGCTCAACTCACTTCTCGGATTATGAGTTGATCTTTGAAAAACAAAAATTGAAAATACCTCAACAGTGACCTAAGGCTCAACTCACCTCTCTGGATTACGAGTTGATCTTTGAAAAAACAAATTGAAAAATACCTCAGTGTGACTCGAGGCTCAACTCACCTCTCACAATATGAGTTGATTTTGAAAACGAAAATTGAAAATACCTCAACAGTGACCCGAGGCTCAACTCACCTCTCGCAATATGACTTGATTTTTTTTGAAAAATGAAATTGAAAAATACCTCAGCAGTGACTCGAGGCTTAACTCACCTCTCGCAATATGAGTTGATTTTTGAAAAATGAAATTGAAAATACCTCTCGCAATATGAGTTGATTTTTGAAAACAGAGATTGAAAAATACCTCGACGTGTGACTCGAGGCTCAACTCATCTCCGGCATTATGAGTTGATTTTGAAAACAAATTGAAAATACCTCAACAGTGACACGAGGCTCAACTCACCTCTCGCAATATGAGTTGATTTTGAAAATGAATTGAAAAATACCTCGGCAGATTCTGAGGCTCAACTCACCTCTCGCATTGTGAGTTGATTTTGAAAAATAGAAATTGAAAAATACCTCGACGTGTGACCCGAGGCTCAACTCACCTCTCGCATTATGAGTTGATTTTGAAAACAGAATTGAAAATACCTCAACAGACACGAGGCTCAACTCACCTCTCGCAATATGAGTTGATTTTTTGAAAAACAGAATTGAAAATACCTCAACGTGTGACTGAGGCTCAACTCACCTCTCGCAAGATGAGTTGATTTTGAAAACGAAAATTGAAAAATACCTCAAGCAGTGTGACTCGAGGCTCAACTCACCTCTCGCAATATGAGTTGATTTTTTTGAAAAACAGAATTGAAAAATACCTCAACAGTGTGACTGAGGCTCAACTCACCTCTCGTAATATGAGTTGATTTTTTCTTGAAAAATAGAAATTGAAAAATACCTCAACATGCGACTGAGGCTCAACTCACCTCTCGCAATATGAGTTGATTTTGAAAACGAAAATTGAAAAATACCTCAACAGTGATTTGAGGCTCAACTCACCTCTCGCAATATGAGTTGATTTTTTTTGAAAAATGAAATTGAAAATACCTCAAGATGTGACTCGAGGCTCAACTCACCTCTGATTATGAGTTGATTTTTTATTTTTTGAAAAATAGAATTGAAAAATACCTCAACAGTGACTCGAGGCTCAACTCACCTCTCACAATATGAGTTGATTTTTTGAAAACGAAATTGAAAAATACCTCATGCAGTGATTCGAGGCTCAACTCACCTCTAGCAATGTGAGTTGATTTTTTTTGAAAACAGAATTGAAAAATACCTCAGTGTGACTCGAGGCTCAACTCACCTCTCGGATTATGAGTTGATTTTTTATTTTATTTTGAAAAATGAAATTAAAAAATACCTCATTGTGATTCGAGGCTCAACTCACCTTCGCAATATGAGTTGATTTTTGGAAAAACGAAAATTGAAAAATACCTCAACGTGTGACTTGAGGCTCAACTCACCTCTCGCAATATGAGTTGATTTTTTTTGAAAAATAGAAATGAAATAATTTTAAAAAGTATCAGAATTTCAAAACATATCATCTGGTGGAACTCGAATGTCTTCCTTGTCCTTGGTTCGCATGCACTATCATCAAAACCTTTTGCTTTATGGAATACCTGTATATGTCATGCATGATGTTATCATGATATGCACATGTTTGGTCTTAAATGCTTTTATGCCTACATGATTATGCCATACGCCTTGGGCTTGTTTGCCATATATCTCTTTTCGTTACGACTCTCATGATGACCCATTCATTGCTTCGATTCTTGACTTCCTTTCGTGTTTTGTACCCATCCTCGAGTAATCTGCGTTTCTCGTATCACCCTTTTGCCCCTTGTTGAACTTCGTCCTTGCTTTGAGGCTCTTGTACTTACCAAATTCTCATCCGGTAATACTCAACATTCTTTTGTTTAGAGTATGTCATTTCACTATTTATCATTTAGACAAACCACACATGAGATGCATGAAAATAGGAAAGTAGGTACGAAAGAAATACCTCACATTCATATTTATTTCAAAAGCAATAAGCAAATAAAATTGACAAGGAAAAGCTCAATAAAGAAAACATTATAAAGAAAGGAAAGCATTCAATTGTCACAAATGCTCTAGATATTCAACGCATGAACTTCTCCACATTTATTCATCCCGGATCTCTTCGAGCACGGCTTCTTGTGTAGAAGATTTCGAGCTTCCGGATCGCTTCAAATATTGTAATCTCGCCACATGACTCCCGCTCAAATCGCCTTGCTCCTTTTGTCCGAACCTCCTTCATTAGGACGCCTTTCGTGTTTTCATCCTAATATTTTTGTTTATCAAGACGCCTTTCGAGTTTTCATCTTGATCTTTTTTTTTTTTTTTCCTTTTTTTATCAAAATGCCCTTTTCGGTTTTCATCTTGATCTTTCTTTTTTCTCTTTTTTATCAAGACGCCTTTTCGAGTTTTCATCTTGATCTCTCCTTTTTTAGGCATAGTACTTTTTCACGGCATTTGAGTTCACCGGATTAGGTAACTCCTTCCCATCCATCTCGGTGAGAATCAAAGCTCCACCGAGAAAGCCTTCTTTTACTGACGCACGCCCTTCCCAATTTGGTGCCCATTTTCCTCGAAAGTCTTTTGTATTGGGAGAATCTTTCGAGTACGAGTTCCCCTAGCGGAATTCTCTTGGCGTACCTTCTTGTCATGAGCCGTGATCATTCTCTTCGGTACATCCGTCCATGATGATTGCCTTCAAGCGTTTTTCTTCGATAAGATTTAGCTGGTCATATCGAGCTCAAACCCATTCTGATTCTTCTAGTTTCGGCTCCATTAAGACTCGTAGAGAGGGGATCTCAACTTCGATGGGCAGCACAGCTTCCATTCCATAGACCAGAGAGAAAGGAGTTGCTCCCGTAGATGTCCGAATAGATGTGCGATATGCATATAAAGCGAATGGTAGCTTCTCGTGCCAGTCTTTATAAGTCTCGGTCATTTTCCCAATAATCTTCTTAATGTTTTTGTTAGCCGCTTCTACTGCTCCGTTCATCTTTGGGCGATAGGGTGAGGAATTATGATACTTTATTTGAAATTGCTCGCACACTTCTTTCATCATCTTGTTGTTCAGATTTAAAGCATTATCTGAAATAATTTTCTCAGGCAAACCGTATCGACATATGATTTCCTTTTTTAAGAACCTGCAAACTGCAGTCTTCGTCACATTAGCAAATGAAGCGGCTTCTACCCATTTTGTGAAGTAATCTATAACCACAAAAATGAACCGATGGCCATTAGAAGCTTTTGGAGAAATTGGCCCTATAACATCCATGCTCCACATAGAAAAAGGCCACAGAGAAGTCATGACATGAAGGGGCGAAGGGGCTGCATGAATTTTATCACCGTAAATTTGACATTTGTGGCACTTTCGTGCGTAACTAATGCAGTCGTTTTCCATCGTCAGCCAGTAATAACCGAGTCTCATAATCTGCCTAGCCATAGTGAAACCATTGGCATGCGTCCCACAAATTCCTTCATGGACATCTTCAAGTATTTTCCTAGCTTCAACAACGATCCACGCATCTCGGGACACTTGATCTTTTTCCCCTTTTTACAGGATGTCCCCATCAAGAACAAATCCTACCGCCATTCTTCTGATTATTCTTTTGATGTTTTCATTTGCTTGTTCGGGATACCTTTGATTCTTGACATATTCTAAGATATCATGGAACCATGGCAATCCATCTGTCTCTTTTTCAATGCTACAACAATGTGCAGGGACCTCATATATGCTCATTTGGAGAGGCATTATTTCCGCTTTCTCGCTTGCTTTGAACATTGTAGCCAGGGTGGCAAAGGCATCAGCCCATTGGTTTTCTTCTCGTGGGAAGTAGTTAAAAGTCACTTCTTTGAATTCTTTGACCAGCTCTGCCACAAGATCGCGATATTTGACCAATTTCGAATCTCTCACTTCCCAATCTCCACTGATTTGGTAAATCACCAACGCTGAGTCCCCGTACACTTCTAAGATTTTGATGTTTCGTTCAATAGCTACACGAAGGCCCATGATGCAAGCCTCATATTCTGCTACATTATTGGAACAGAAGAAATTTAATCTGGCAGTGAGTGGATAATGGTTCCCTTCTGGTGACACTAAGACTGCTCCAATCCCATACCCCAATGCATTCGATGCACCATCAAAGCTCATCTTCCATGATTTCTCTTTTGACGACTCACACTCTTTTTCTGCAATGCACATCAAATCCTCGTCTGGGAATTCAAATCTCAAAGGCTCATATTCCTCCGTGGTTCGAGTTGCTAAGAAGTCAGCTATCGCGCTCCCCTTTATCGACTTTTGACTCACATATACAATGTCGTACTCTGATAGTAGTATCTGTCATCGTGTCATTCTTCCTGAAAGTACAGGTGATTCCATCACGTGTTTTATTGGGTCCAACTTTGAAATTAACCACGTCGTATGATACAACATATATTATCTGAGCCTTGAAACGCCTGCACTAAAGCACAATGTAATTTTTCAATTGACGGGTACTTTGCTTCATACTCTGTGAACTTCTTACTGAGATAGTAGATCCCCCTTTCTCTTTTCCCCGACTCATCATGTTGCCCCAATACGCATGTAACACCCCTTACCCGAAACCTTTGCCGGAGTCGAGTATGTGGCATTACTAGACTTGACTACTAATTTGGGGCATAAAAATTTAAAGCTGTCCAACTGCATCATGCTGACTAAATTGACCATAACTCGAGTTAAAAAACTCGAAATTTAGATCTATAAATTTTCCTTGAAACTAGACTAATATAAATTTTTACCATAATTTTTCTAGAATTTTCATATGGCCAATTAGTACAGTTTATTCATCAAAATTACCCCTATTTCACTGTTTGATAATTCTGACCTATCTTTACAAAAACTCAGTTATCTCATTGCACAAAATTTCAATAATGTTCTTGTTTATTCCAATCAAAATAGACTCATTAAGGATTCTAAACATATAAACTATGCTCAATAATTATTTTTTACAATTTTTAACAATTTTTCCAAGACAGAACAGGGACTCACGAATTCATTCAGAACAAGTCTCACTAAAACTTAAATATCTCATAATATATAATTCCTTTGCCTACTCTGTTTCTTTCATGTAAAAATAGACACAATAAGATTTAATTCTATATCTAATTCACTTTCTAATTCAATTTATCCTATTTTTGGTGATTTTTCAAAATCACATCACTGCTGCTAACTAAAAACTATTTCATTTCAAAATATGATTAACTAGTTTATGACCGAACATACCCACATACAACTCATACTGCCCATGCATTTTAATCATTTATACAAATTAACCTGTACCTAAAACATTCACATAATATCCTAACATCATCGATTTATTAACAAAACACAACTACGGTTCCATATAATCGAGTGTACCATAAGTACTCTTATCAAATATAAAAGTTTTACTCTAATACTTACCACAAAGCCATACATCTTTAAGCATTATCAATTGACATTTTAATGCAAGCAACCATATCATATATGAAACCTAAGCTTAACCAAAAACTCAAAAGCAACAGCCTTATTCGCAAGGCCATATTTATATTTACAAACCGACATCATTCTTATTTATCAAAATAAAGCCTATACATGCCTTTGATTCAAAAGTTTACAAAACTATACCAAAGACAAGTGATAGTGTGGTCGATTGTCTTGGTGATCCCCGAGTTCGTAGTTGAAATATTGATCTATAAAATAGAACACAACATAAACATAGTAAGCTCACCGGCTTAGTAAGTCCTAAGCACATATACTTACAATGAACATACAATTAAACACTTAACTTTTCAAACTAATAATATTGCACATAAATTTCTATATATGTATATATATATATATATATCAAATACACTAGCCGAATACTAAGGTCACATTTGTATCTATTTTCATCACTATATCACTCTGATCATAAGCTTTATCAACTTCACATATATGCTATGTATATTCACATCAAATTGATTCATAACAAAAAAGAACTTAACTCACTTTCTTCCTTACTAATATAGTAGGCAAATTCTTACCCGAACATTTAGTACATAACCACATATATATCTCACCTTGTTTGATCCTCAAAATCTCCACTTATGGCATATCACCGGCACGAAGCCTGCTAGGCGTTTAAGCCCGAATTAAATCACTGGCACGAAGCCTGCTAGGCATTATAGCCCGAAATGAATCACCGGCACGAAGCCTGCTAGGCATTATAGCCCGAAATAAATCACCGGCACGAAGCCTGCTAGGCACTAAGCCTAATATATCACCAAGACGAAGCACGCTAGGCACTAAGCCCGAATATATCAATGTGATCAATCATTCCACACACATTTCATATCTATATTACATATCCAATTCAACTAAACTTATTCACCTTAAACAAATAAATCATTACTTCATCGTACAATCCCACAATTCGCATTGATACACTTATTCATATCACATTATCAATTTATGAAATCAATCCAATACACATATATACATTCGGCTATAACATGATTATATACTAAAATTTATCAAACATTATCATTTAATAAGTTCATGAATAATTCTTTAACAAATTTCAACAGGACTTACCTCGGTTGTCGATAGGTAGTATGAATCGGCTTATTCGAGAACCTTCGTCTTTCCCGATCTAACTCCGCTTTTTCTTTTCTCTTGATCTAAAACACATTAAATTTAGCTTATTCAAGCACAATTCATCTCAATTTAGTCCCTAAGCACATAAATGGGCAAATTACTATTTACCCCTAGTATTTCACAACTTTGTAATTTAGTCCTATTTGCATAAAACTCAAAATACATCAAATTTCCCCATACTCCTTAAGGGCCGAATGTATATGAGGACTATACAAGTCCATATCTTTCATTTATTTTGCAATTAAGCCCTCTAAATTTTTATTTTTACAATTTGGCCCTAAAACACAAATTCACCAAAACTTCCAACACATAATATACTAATTTTAACCTATCTATCATCTAACATCATCAAGCATCATAAACCTCAAGAATTCATCAATGGCCGATTCATACATACACAATAATCTTAGAAATTCTAGCATGGGTCGGCACGTTTGAAGCAACGATCTCAAAACGTAAAAATAATCAAAATCGAACTCAATTACATACCTAATCAAGCTTGCAAAGACCGAATGTTTGAGAGCTTTGGTTTCTCTCTTCTTTTTCTTTTGTTTCGCAATAACAATGAAAATAAAGATGAACACTCCACTTTCTTTTATTTTATGTTTTGTTTATAATATGTTTATAATATAATAATATATTATAATATAACATATAATATAAACATATTTTTACTCTATAAAATTTGCATGTTGCCGTCTACTATCTCTAAAAAATGGGTTATTTACCCTTTTAATGCTTCATATTAAGCCATGCTCAAATAGGCACTTTACACTCTAGTATGCCACTTTTACCTTTTACGCGATTAAGTCCTTTTGTCAAATTCGATGCTCAAACGATAAAATTTTTCTCTGAAACTTCCACACATAATTTCACATATAATAAACTCAAAATATAAATATTAAATATTTATCGAACTCGGATTCGTGGTCCCAAACCACCTTTCCGATTAGGGTCGATTCGATGCATCACAACTCTCCCCTTAAGGATTTTCGTCCCGAAAATCTTACCGTTAAACAACGCTCGGATATTGTTGCCTCATTGAATCTTCAGGCTCCCACGTTGCCTCTTCAACTCCGTGTCGATTCCATAACACTTTCACTAAGGAAATCTTTTTGTTTCTTAACTCTTTCATTTCCCGAGCTAGAATACGGATCGGCTTTTCCTCATACGTCATATCAGATTGTATCTCAATCTCGATTTGAGCAATCACATGTGACGGATCGATCAGATTCACGAGCATAGAAACATGAAATACATCGTATCTTTTCTAATTCGAGGGTAGCTTCAATTTATAAGCAACAGCCCAATACGTTCAACGATTTCATACTATCCGATGAACCTCTGATTCAACTTGCCTTTTCGACCAAATCGGAGTACTTTCTTCCACGGGGAAACTTTTAAGAATACACGATCTCCTACCTGAAATTCAATGTCTTTACGTTTCAAATCAGCATAGGACTTTTGTCGATCTGATGTAGCTTTCAAATTATCTTTGATTATGGCCACTTTCTGTTCAGTCTCTTTAATCAAATCAACCCGTGTATCTTATTTTCACCGAGCTCACCCAAGATAATGGTGTTCGACATTTTCGTCAGATAAGGCTTCATAAGGTGCCATTTTGATACTTGATTGAAAGCTATTATTATAAGCAAATTCAATCAAAGGTAGGTATCGTTCCCACGCACCTTCAAACTCGAGAACGCAACATCTCAACATGTCCTCAAGTATTTGAATAGTTCGCTCGACTGACCATTCTGTCTGCAGATGGAAGGTCAGACTAAAATGAAGTTTAGTACCTAAAGCTTCTTGCAACTTCTCCCAAAACCGTGATGTGAATCTCGGTCTCTATCTCAAACAATGGAACTCGGTACACCATGCAATCTCACAACTGTGATACGCATAATTCAAGAAGTTTATCAAGTGAATAGTCCATGCGATCGGCACAAAATGAGCCGATTTAGTCACCTATCAACTATAACCCAGACGGCATCCTTCCTACTCTGTCATAGGGAGACCGGATACAAAATCCATTGTGATTCTATCCCATTTCCATTCGGTATCATGATTGGTCAAGTAGTCCGGATGGCACTTGATGTTCAACTTTTACTTGGTCGACAAATTAAACATTTCAAATAAATTCAGATATATCCCGCTTCATGCCCTACCACCAATAGAACTGTTTCAAATCATTATACATCTTTGTGCTACCCGGATGTATTGATAATTGACCACTATGGGCCTCACTCAGAATCACCTGTATCAAATCTGAGTTTTTCGGAACACACATTCGGTTTTTAAAATTCAAACAGTCATTTGCATCAATCTGAAAATCTGATTCTGTACCCTTTTCACACTGAATTCGGCTAGCAATCAAATCTTCATCAACTTTCTGTGCATCACAAATTTGCTGAATAAACATCGGTCTTGCTCGTAACTCGGCTATGATCGAACCATCACTAGACATAGCCATCTGTGCATTCAGTGCACGAAGAGCAAATAATGATTTCGACTTAATGCATCCGCAACAACATTAGCTTTTCCCGGGTGATAGTCAATCACCAATTCATAGTCTTTCAACAATTTTAGCCACCTGCGTTGTCTCAAATTCAGGTCTTTCTGAGTCATTAGATACTTTAGACTTTTATGATCTGAATAAATGTGACATTTCTCGCCAAACAAATAGTGACGCCAAATTTTCAATACGAAAACAATGGCTGCAAGTTTTAAGTCATGCGTCGGGTAATTTCTTTCGGCGGCTTCAATTGTCTTGAAGCGTAGGCTACAACTTTGCCTTCCTCGCATCAAAACGCAGCCCAAACCATTTAAAGAAGCATCGAATAAACAACGAATTCTTTACCCGATTCAGTTGAACTAATCTCGAGCTTCATCAAAAGGGCTTTCACCGATCAAAACTTTTCGACACTTTTCCGACCACTCGAACTCGACATCTTTCTACAATAACTTTGTCAACGGGTAGCTATCATAGAAAAATCTTTCACAAATCGTCAATAGTAACCCGCAAGTCCCGTAAAACTTCAATCTCTAAACATTTTCGTGGCTTCCAATCAAGTATAGCCGAGATTTTGTTCTGGATCAACTCGAATGCCTGATGCTGAAACCACATGTCCCAAAAAGCTGACCTCTTTCATCCAGAACTCACACTTACTAAACTTCGCATACAGCTGATGATCTCGCAAAGTTTGTAGCACTAACCTCAAATGTTCAATGTGTTCAATTTCATCTTTGGAGTAGATCAATATGTCATCAATAAACACCACCACAAATCGATCCAAAAACTGTCTAAAAACCCGATTCATCAAATCCATAAAAATAGCAGGTGCATTAGTAAGCCCAAAAGGCATTACCAAAAACTCAAAATGTCCGTACCTCGTCCGAAATGCAGTCTTTGGCACATCTGTATCTCTAACTCATGAATCGATAATAACCCGACCTCAAGTCTATCTTCGAAAATAATGAAGCCCCTTTCAACTGATCAAACAAATCATCAATCCGAGGTAACGAGTACTTATTTTTATAGTTACCTTATTCAGCTTGCCGATAATCAATACACATTCGCATCGTTCCATCTTTCTTTCTCACAAAAGAATCGTGCACCCAAGGAGAGAAACTTGGTCGCAAAGCCCCTATCTGTTAACTCTTGCAATCGTGCTTTCACTCTTTTAGCTCAGTAGGTGCCATCCGATATGGAGCTATTGAGATCGGAGTCATTCCCGGGGCTAATTCAATGCCAAACTCAATCTCTCGTATAGGGGGTAAACCCAGTAGTTCTTCAGGAAACACATCTGAGTATTCACATACAATCGGTACAGATTCAATCTATTTCTCAGACAATTTATTATCCAGTACATAAGCCAAATAAGCTTCACACCCTTTTCTCACATACTTTTGGGCTAACATCGATGATATAACTGTAGGAAACCCACCTGAATCACTGGATTCAATTCTAATGATCTCACCGTTCTAGTGTCTCAAATCAATAAGCTTTCTTTTGCAATTCACCACTGCATCATGCGAAGTTAACCAGTCCATTCCCAAAATTATATCAAACTCATCGAAAGGCAACAAAGATTAAATCAACTGGGAAGCAAAATCCCGAATCATCAATGGGCAACTTTTACACACTTTATTAACAAACACACATCTACCCAAAGGGTTGGATACGCTGAATCACAAACTCAAGAGACTCAACTGGTAGAGTCTTCTCAATACCGTAGTTTCACATACATATGAATGAGTCAAACCAGATCAATCAATGCAATCACAGAGTATCATAAAGGGTGAAAGTACCAGAATGACATCCGGAGAAGCAGATCCTCTCTAGCTCGAGTAACATAAGCTCTAGCCGGAGCTCTAGCCTCGATTGATCTGTTGTGTTCTTTGTCCTCTCTCGACTACCACCTACATTGCCGTAATGCCCGGGTGGTCCGCCTTGATGATGCACTACTCGGTTAGAGTTCATCTCAGATTCGGCTCACCTAACATCGGGCACTCTCGAATAAAATGGTCCGAGGATCCACATTTAAAGCAAGACCGATCACGAACTCTACAACTCCTGTGATGCCATTTTCCACAATGTTTGCATTCAACTCGATTCGTGGGACGTTACCAACACCGCCATCGAGGTAGCTCGGGAGCCCACCGGAGGTCGATCACGCCTAAATGAATCAAGTAGCTTTGTGTCGATCAAGTCATCTCTAAACTTTTTAGATGTGGAATGAAAATTCTTACCCGACGATCTTTTACGGTGTCTCTAGCTTCGCCTCACCTTTCTTTTCTCTTTCCCAAGCTCTTCACTTTGCAAGCTCGCTCAACTAGTGTCACAAATTCTTTGATCTCAAGAATGCCAACTAGTAACTTCAAATCTTCATTCAAACCGTCTTCAAACCTTTTGCACATAATGGCTTCAGAGATACACACTCCAGAGCATATCGGCTCAATCGACAAATTTTCGCTCATATTCATCCACGGTCATTTGCCCCTGCTTTAGTTCAAGAAATTCTTTACTTTTCCGGTCGATGAACCTCTGGTCGATATATTTCTTGCGAATTCATTCGGAAGAAATCCCATCGTCACTTTTTCTTTTGGAACCACCGATACTAGTGTATTCCACCAAAGGATAGGCAAGGTCCCAAGCAAAGATATAGCACATTTTAAATATTCGTCTGGAGTGCAAGATAGCTCATCAAGTACCCGAATAGTGTTATCAAGCCACATTTCAGCTCGCTCTGCATCATCATCATCATTAGCCTTGAATTCTTCGCCCCAAATTTCCTAATTTTATCAACAGAGGCCTACTAGATCTCATTGGATCTATCATCTGGGTGTGAAGGTACCGGAGTTGGATTATTCAGGTGGAGGTTGTTGTACCGTTGGATTATTCGAACAAACTGGGTAAACCAATCATTCATCATTTGGTAGAAGGCTTGTTTAGCCTCTCCTCGTGGTTACCCGTGAATCGGTTGAGAGTCTAGTGGCACCGATCCATGTTCGAGACCAGGCGCGACACTCTCCACATCATCGGCTACGACTCTATCAGGATCAGAATCCATTTTCTATATAAAATACAATCAAAATTGTCAGAAGTCACCACACTATCACATATAAAATTCAAAGGCATGTATAGCTAGACTCTTACGTACTACGGTAGTCCTAGAATCGACTAAACCGTAGCTCTGATACCAATCAAATATAACACCCCTTACCCGAAACCTTTGCCGGAGTCGAGTATGTGGCATTACTAGACTTGACTACTAATTTGGGGCATAAAAATTTAAAGCTGTCCAACTGCGTCATGCTGACTAAATTGACCATAACTCGAGTTACAAAACTCAAAATTTAGATCCGTAAATTTTCCTTGAAACTAGACTAATATAAATTTTTACCATAATTTTTCCAGAATTTTTCATATGGCCAATTAGTACAGTTTATTCATCAAAGTTACCCCTATTTCACTGTTTGATAATTCTGACCTATCTTTACAAAAACTCAGTTATCTCATTGCACAAAATTTCAATAATGTTCTTGTTTATTCCAATCAAAATAGACTCATTAAGGATTCTAAACATATAAACTATGCTCAATAATTATTTTTTACAATTTTTAACAATTTTTCCAAGACAGAACAGGGACTCACGAATTCATTCAGAACAAGTCTCACTAAAACTTAAATATCTCATAATATATAATTCCTTTGCCAACTCTGTTTCTTTCATGTAAAATAGACACAATAAGATTTAATTCTATATCTAATTCACTTTCTAATTCAATTTATCCTATTTTTGGTGATTTTTCAAAATCACATCACTACTGCTAACTAAAAACTATTTCATTTCAAAATATGATTAACTAGTTTATGACCTAACATACCCACATACAACTCATACTGCCCATGCATTTTAATCATTTATACAAATTAACCTGTACCTAAAACATTCACATAATATCCTAACATCATCGATTTATTAACAAAACACAACTACGGTTCCATATAATCGAGTGTACCATAAGTACTCTTATCAAATATAAAAGTTTTACTCTTATACTTACCACAAAGCCATACATCTTTAAGCATTATCAATTGACATTTTAATGCAAGCAACCATATCATATATGAAACCTAAACTTAACCAAAAACTCAAAAGCAACAGCCTTATTCGCAAGGCCATATTTATATTTACAAACCGACATCATTCTTATTTATCAAAATAAAGCCTATACATGCCTTTGATTCAAAAGTTTACAAAACTATACCAAAGACAAAGTGATAGTGTGGTCGATCGCCTTGGTGATCCCCGAGCCCGTAGTTGAAATATTGATCTATAAAATAGAACACAACATAAACAGAGTAAGCTCACTGGCTTAGTAAGTCCTAAGCACATATACTTACAATGAACATACAATTAAACACTTAACTTTTCAAACTAATAATATTGCACATAAATTTCTCTATATATGTATATATATATATATATATATATCAAATACACTAGCCGAATACTAAGGTCACATTTGTATCTATTTTCATCACTATATCACTCTGATCATAAGCTTTATCAACTTCACATATATGCTATGTATATTCACATCAAATTGATTCATAACAAAAAAAGAACTTAACTCACTTTCTTCCTTACTAATATAGTAGGCAAATTCTTACCCGAACATTTAGTACATAACCACATATATATCTCACCTTGTTTGATCCTCAAAATCTCCACTTATGGCATATCACCGGCACGAAGCCTGCTAGGCGTTTAAGCCCGAATTAAATCACCGGCACGAAGCCTTCTAGGCATTATAGCCCGAAATGAATCACCGGCACGAAGCCTGCTAGGCACTAAGCCCGGATATATCACCGGCTCGAAGCCTGCTAGGCACTAAGCCCGAATATATCAATGTGATCAATCATTCCACACACATTTCATATCTATATTACATATCCAATTCAACTAAACTTATTCACCTTAAACAAATAAATCATTACTTCATCGTACTATCCCACAATTCGCATTGATACACTTATTCATATCACATTATCAATTTATGAAATCAATCCAATACACATATATACATTCGGCTATAACATGATTATATACTAAAATTTATCAAACATTATCATTTAATAAGTTCATGAATAATTCTTTAACAAATTTCACTTAAGGACTTACCTCGGTTGTCGATAGGTAGTAAGTGAATCGGCTATTCGAGAACCTTCGTCTTTCCCGATCTAACTCCGCTTTTCTTTGCTCTTGATCTAAAACACATTAAATTTAGCTTATTCAAGCACAATTCATCTCAATTTAGTCCCTAAGCACATAAATGGGCAAATTACTATTTTACCCTAGTATTTCACAACTTTGTAATTTAGTCCTATTTGCATAAAACTCAAAATACATCAAATTTCCCCATACTCCTTAAGGGTCGAATATATATGAGGACTATACAAGTCCATATCTTTCATTTATTTTGCAATTAAGCCCTCTAAATTTTTATTTTTACAATTTGGCCCTAAAACACAAATTCACCAAAACTTCCAACACATAATATACTAATTTTTTACCTATCTATCATCTAACATCATCAAGCATCATAAACCTCAAGAATTCATCAATGGCCGATTCATACATACACAATAATCTTAGAAATTCTAGCATGGGTCTGCACGCGTTTGAAGCAACGATCTCAAAAACGTAAAAATAATCAAAACCGAACTCAATTACATACCTAATCAAGCTTGCAAAGACCGAATGTTTGAGAGCTTTGGTTTCTCTCTTCTTTTCTTTTGTTTCGCAATAACAATGAAAATAAAGATGAACACTCCACTTTCTTTTATTTTATGTTTTGTTTATAATATGTTTATAATATAATAATATATTATAATATAACATATAATATAAACATATTTTTACTTTATAAAATTTGCATGTTGCCGTCTACTATCTCCTAAAAATGGGTTATTTACCCTTTTAATGCTTCATATTAAAAGCCATGCTCAAATAGGCACTTTACACTCTAGTATGCCACTTTTACCTTTTACGTGATTAAGTCCTTTTTGTCAAATTCGATGCTCAAACGATAAAATTTTTCTCTGAAACTTCCACACACATAATTTCACATATAATAAACTCAAAATAAAAATATTAAATATTTATCGGACTCGGATTCGTGGTCCCGAAACCACCTTTCCGATTAGGGTCAGATTCGGTCTGTTACAACGCAACCCATTGAATTTTCGAACACAGTTAGATACAATATTAACGGTCTTTCGGGAGTTTGCGGTACTAGCACCGGAGGGTTAGACAAATATTGTTTTATCTTGTCAAAAGCCACTTGGCACTCATCATTCCACTCTCCCGGATTATGTTTTCAAATGAGTCAAAAAATTGGGTCACACTGGTTGGTAAGTTGAGCAATGAATCGAGCGATATAGTTCAACCTCCCTAAAAATCCTCTGACTTCTTTTTTGTGTACGCGGAGGTGGTAGTTCTTGTATCACTTTTATCTTATCTGGATCAACCTCAATACCTCTTTCACTAACAATGAAGCCGAGTAATTTTCCTGAAGTAGCCCCAAACGTACACTTGGCTGGATTAAGCTTCAGCTGGAACTTTCTTAGTCTTTCGAACAATTTCTTGAGGTTCCCAATATGCTCTCTTTCCCCCCGAGATTTGGCAATCATATCATCAACATAAACTTCTATCTCTTTGTGCATCGTGTCATGGAATAGCATCACCATTGCCCTCTGATATGTTGCCCCGGCATTCTTTAATCCGAGTGGCATCACCTTGTAGCAAAATGTTCCCCACATCGTTACGAAGGTAGTTTTCTCCATATCCTCGGGAGCCATCTTTATCTGATTATAACCCGAAAATCCATCCATGAAAGAAAACAATGAATGTTTTGCTGTGTTATCCACCAACGTATCGATGTGTGGCAAGGGAAAATTATCTTTAGGACTTGCTCGATTCAGATCGCAATAATCCACGCACATTAGTACCTTGCCATCTTTCTTCGGTATTGGGACAATGTTAGCTACCCATTCTGGGTATTTGGAGACTTGTAGAAAGCCAGCATCAAATTGTTTCTTGACTTCTGCTTTTATCTTTAACAGTATTTCAGGCCTCATTCGTCTTAGCTTCTGTTGGATGGGTTTGCATTCTGGTTTCAGTGGGAGTCTATGGACCACTACATCCTCGTTTAACCCTGGCATGTCCTGATATGACCATGCAAAAACATCTTTGTACTCACGAAGCAAGGCGATCAAATCAGGTTTGGTATTCTCTGAAATGGAAGTCCCAATCTTCACTTCTTGTCTCTTTTCTTCATTTCCCAAATTTACTGTCTCAATAGATTCTTGATGGGGTAGGATCTGTTTATCTTCTTGTTCTATCATTCTTTGTAAGTCAGGAGATGAGACATAATCTTCAGCATTTACCTCAGCTTTGAATTCTCTTAAACAAATAGCTTTCTCGAAATCGATTTCAGGACTTGTAACGGGATTGCTCATGTCGTTGATATCTGAGCACCAGAAAGGTGAATGGAAAAGAAAACTATAGAGGAGTATCAAAGCATTGGAACCAACAAGCATAATGTTATGGCATGATATGAGATACATGTAAGGATAAGCTGTGAGAAGGGGAATAATTATGAAGTTAATGAGAAAAGATTATGACAAAATGCATCTCCATTAATGTTCATTTAAATGATAAAGAGCAAACATAAGCTCTTACAAAAGAATTCCACTATTACTTAGGGGCACACAAAAAAGAGAATTAACATTGAGCATTACTCTGGAGAGGACTTAGAAACTACAAGAAGATCCACAGCAGTCTAATTGTTCAAAATGAATCCAGGAGGACAAGGGCGTATCATTGAAACATTTTTAATTGCATTATCCCCTTTGTCAATAACATTTATACTGACGTTTTGAAGACCCCTTTCAATCAATAACAGCGTGCTTCATGAATTTTTTTGCCTTGGGTACATCATTCCTGCAGATGTAAATGTTTTTGACAAAGGGGGATACTTTATAGGCTCCTATTCTAATTCCCGACCTGAAGTTCTTGCAATCTTCCTTTCTTGATCTTTCTACAACTCTGGATTGTATGGTTTTAGCCTCAGTGAATGATTAGAGTGATATGCACATGCAATGAATGGATGAATGAATAAATGAAAAATGTATGTTAGTCATGAATAAATATGCAAGAATTTGGTGTTGATTTCAAGATAGCCCCATACTTAGGCATTTCATTAATCAAAAGAGTCTATTACAAAACGTTTTGCCATCTCTGATCTAACAGTTACACAAATTTCCTAGCCACATCGCCTTGTTTCTTTACTCGTTCTAGGAATTCTGGCATGCTTGATCCTTATCTCGGAGGGAATTGGTAACTGAGATCTTCTGCTTCATCTGATAATTGCACAATTTGTACAGCCACCTTGCGAATTTCATTAATCAAACCGCCAAGATACATATCTTTTCTTGAAGAGCTCTTTCAGAGGCACGAATGTCTCATCATGCTTGGCCATTCTTTTCTTCTAGGGCTTTTAGGAGAATATCCAAGTGTTGTTGATGAGCTTGCGTTGTATTTTCTAAATCTTGTATTTTCCTTCTTAGCTCTTGACGCCAGACCGACTAGTCATTAATTCTCGCAGGCGCTTCGATTCAACATTCTTCTTCCTTAACTCTATCATAGCACGAGCGACTTTTTTCCTCTTCCTTCTTCGCTTTCCTCTCCGTAATTCCATCCCACCTTTGATGTTTCTTAATTCTTCCTTCCATTCCGTCGATGATTTGCCCATTCGCTATTCTTTATGGTGCCTCTTAATTTCTTATTTTCCAAATGAAGATCCTTTAAGTCATTTCTCATGATCTCACTTCTTTTCGGACTTTCGCTTTTGGATTTTTCAATTTGAACATCTATCTTCAGCTGGTAATTTTTCTCTTGAAGAGAACTAATATCCCGTAATAGACTGGCCTTTTCACGTTCAAATTCATGTCTTGCTATTTCCAATTCGGACGACATTTCTTATGAGAAAGGATTCTGGAAAATATAATCCGTTGGTGAGGTTTGTTGACTATTTACTCGTCTTTGTCTCCATATTTCATAATCTTGAGTGATAGTATCAGCATACAGAGTTAACTCCATTAGGTAGATTTCCTTCCAAGACTTTGCAATATCTCGGACTTTTTTCATGTAACCTTCACCTGTAAAAGTAAACTCAGACTGTGCCAACCCCCCTGTAGCTGGTATGAACTGTCGTGAAGCAAACTGCCTTTGAACCATTAACGGTGCATATCCAACTCCTCTCCGTAATCCGAGTAAAGGCACCCCATATTGGCTTCTACACTTGTATAACAGAACTGAAGGACGGATCTATGGTGCTCTCCAAGTTATATCTTCGGCGCAGAGGTTCTGAAAAACTGAAACTCAGTGCTGTTTGGTGACATCCTTTGGCCAATCTTTTCCAAGGTAAGCTTCCAATGGAGAGAATGTTTTTGAAAACATGTGGAAAGGTGTGAGCTCCACTTTCCAGAAGTGGCTCAAAATCCAAACATTAAGTAACTGCGCGCATCCGATAAAACGTTCTTCCCCTTTCCTCTTACAACTACTTAGAGATCTAAAAGTCTCAGCCCAGATAGTTGGGACGGGGTTGATTCCTTGCCTTAACTTTTTGAATAAATCCACTACCGCAACTTCTATGTGCACAAGGACCTTTGGAAAGACAATTAATTCGTAAATGACCAAAGCAAACAGATCCACTCTCTTCACAATATCTGGATGGTTTTGAGCTAGGTCTCGCAGAGAAAACCATAAAACACAACTGACTTTGTTCTTTTTCTTTATCTATTTTTTAGCCCATGTATCAGTCATTCCTGTCAACTTCATTAGCTTTTTCTTGAAGGTCATTGGTTTGGGCCCCTTCACATATATCTTGCTGAATTGTGCATTGTCAACACGAAGCAAGGTAGCATACTCTTCTATGGTCGGAGTCATATCTTCTTGATTGAAAGTAAAACATTGATAATCTGGGTCCCAGAATTGAACCATGGCTTGAATCAACTGTTCGTCTACGTTGACGGCGATCAAGTGAGCTATATCTCCGTAGTTTTTAGTGAAGATGCCCCTAGTGCCTGAGTCCCACTGTTTCCAGATCCTAGTCAAGTCTTCGAGGTTATTCCGACGAACATTCATAGTCACATGCTCGGGAAGATTAGAGATACATCCTTCCTTTAAACTGCCTCCTTTTGCTTTCTGGGTTTTCAAAGACCAGTCCCGAACCACGACATTTTTCTCTGTCACTTGTGCAATTGACTCCTCCATCAAAAACCCGTTTTTGGTAACCAATCTCTAATCAACACCTTCCTAACAAGATGCCTATGATGCATGATGAAAAATAAAAATGAAGACAAATAACATTGGTTAGTAATTATAACAAATATAAACGGAGAAAAATTATGGAAAATCTAACAAATTAAGATATTTAATTTTGCATTTTGGTGAAACTGACCTACTTTTTTTTTTTTACCCCATCATATTTACATAATAAACTTACCCCACATGCTCATCAGATAATCTACCCGATACAATTTTATTAAACAAACCTAATTCTCTTGCAAAAACAAATATAAATGTAAAAGAAATGAAAAGTAAGAAGCGTTTCTCCCATGTACTTATTTTGGTAACTATTAACGGACGGAGGTTCGGCATGGCTCTAATCGGGTGGCTCATACGGTTCACTATATGCGGTTTCGATTCTAAAAAGGTACTCGAATTGTCCGTACTGTCGCCTACTAAGGCTAGTACAGAGCCTCGGTTATCGCCCATCATAGGCTCGCGAGCTCAATTCGAGGGATTACATTTACTTATGCCTATGCGAAGGGACAAGTTAACTCACGAAAGCATAAGTCATCTGTAACCCGAAAGTATTCACTAGCCTGTGCGGAGGGACGAGTTAACTCACGAAGGCATAGCGTTTACTTCCACTTAAGCGGACGGAGCCCGGGTAGAGAGCTCATGTTATGCAAAAATGCAAGTGCACGGTGTGTGGGGAGAAACTCACAAACCTTTTCGTTTTTATTTTAAAACTAAAAAAAAACTAAAACCGTAAAAACTTAGAGCTGAAAAACAAAAAGATAAAACAAGTTAGAAAAATATTTACAAAATAATGCAAATGCATGACTTTTTAAAATTTAAAAATCATGACTAAATATTAATTTGAACAAAGAGTTTTAAAAATTTTGACAACACGCGTTTAATTCCAGACTCGACTCTCAAAAAAAGTCCCAGTGGAGTTGCCAAATTGAGCGACCTAAAATTTGCTTGGGCGCTAATTGAGGAAATTATTAAAAATTTGAAAACAGAGTTTCAATTTTATTTAAAAAAGGGAGTCGCCACCGATCTTTTTTCTAGGTGTGATCGGACACCTAATAAATCCTCTTTTTAAAGAAAAATCATTTTTTGAATTTTCTTAAAAAGGGCCGGTTTAAGTCTCGTCAAAATTTCGAGAAAAATAGGGTTCGAGAGTCGATTCGCGAGGAAGGTATTAGCACCCTCGCGACGCCCAAAATTGGTATATCGTTAAACGCGTGTTGTCTTAATTTTCAAAAATACAAGTTCAATTTAATATTTAATCGTGATCTGATTGAAAAACGAGAATTTTTATTTTTATTTTTTATTTTTTTTAAAACACAAAAATTTTGAAATTGGAGAAATCTTTTTCAAACCCGAGAATTTTTAAAACGCGAAAAAAAAATTTTGAAACACGAAAATTTTTTAAAACATGAGATTTTTTTTAAAACACTAAAATTTTGAAATACGAGAATTTTTGAAAACCGAAAATTTTTGAAACTCGAGAATTTTTTGAAACTCAAATTTTTTTTTAAAATACGAAAATTTTGAAACATGAAAGTTTTGGAAACACGAAGAATTTTTAAATACGAGAATTTTTGAAACCTGAGAATTTTTTTCTAAAACACGACAATTTTAAAACACTAGAATTTTGAAAACAAGAAAATTTAGAAATACGAGAATTTTTAAAACACTAAAATTTTGAAAACACAAAAATTTTAAATTTTGAGAATTTTAAAACCCGAGAATTTTTGAAAACACGAAATTTTGAAAACACGAAATTTTTTTTATAAAACTCGAAAACTTTTTTTAAAAATGCATATTAACATATTATAATCTAAAACAAAAATTTGATAATTTTTAATAAACCCCTTATTACTATTACTTAAAAAATCTATTTTTCGAAAGGAATTTATCACAAAATCAAAGATATCCACCCAACATAGCAATGAGATCGATGATTTAATGTAGGGTGAGCGCTCGATCGAATCGAATCGAATCGAATGAAAAAATTCGAGTTAATCGAGTTGATTTAATCATATTTTATCATCCTAATTTGATTTGAAATTTTCTCGAATCGAGTCGAGTGAGATGGAATTCGAATCGAATCGAATCGAATATATTTGTTCGAGTTAAATTTAAAAAAATAATTTTGGGTCCTTATAACCATTGTCACATATCGTAATAAATTTGTCCACCTTAACTAAAATTTTTTATTAACTTTCACACCAAATAATTTATTTATTAATCTTTTATATACTGGGTTAGCTTCTTTGCTTATTTAGTTCTTTTAATTATCTTCGATTCTTGTCACTATGCATTTTGGAATTAAAAATATATTAAATGTAAAAATATAATTTTTAATAAAATTATTTTAAAGATAAAATGTGAAATTGGTACCAATATAAAATTTTAACACGAATATTTTATGGCATAATTAATAATTCAATTTTAATATAAATATTAAATATGACTAAACAATTCAATAATATAAATAATATAAAATGTGAAATTTAATTTAATAATATAAATAGTAGATATAAATAAAATTATTACTATTTATGTTTAGTGATTTTTTTTTGGATAATTTTGAATTTTTATTTGAGAGTAAAGGGTGAGAAGTAAAAGTTTAGGAGGAAAATAAAAAGTTTTGGAGAATAAAAGTTTGAGAGGAAATAAATAGGGGAGTAAAATTTTGAAAGGAAAATATTAAAAAAATTGGAGGGGGGATGGGTTTGGGGTAGATGGGAGGTGAGATGGGAATGGAATAAAAGTTTTAGGGGAAAAGTGAGAGGGAGTAAAAATTTTGGGGGAAAATAAAAAGTTTTAAGGGTTTTTGGGAGTAAAATTTTGAGAAAAGGTAAATGGGAGAATAAAATTTTGGTGGGAAATGGATTTTGGGTAGATTGGGGGATTGGGATTAGAGGGGAGTAAAAGTTTTGGGGGGAAGTGGGAAGGAGTAAAAGTTTTGAGGGAAAAGTAAAAAGATTTGGGAGTTTGGGGTAAAAATATAAAATATTATAGTTTGATATTCGAATTATTCGAATTATTCGAGTTATTCGAATTCAAAAACTCAACTCGATTCGAACTCGAAATTCGAAAAAAATATCGAGTTGACTCGAATAACTCGATTAACTCGAATAACTCGATTCGTTTAACTCGAAATTCAAATTTTTTTTCGATTTTTTCAAGTCGAATCGAGTTTTGCTCACCCCTAATTTAATGTCAAATCGATTTGTTACTTAAAAATTAATTTATTAAAAATTAAAATTAATAAATAAAATCACACCATAATACTAATAATGATAATATTATTAGTAAAGTAATATAACAAAATGGGCCAAATACCTAAAGTAAAAGGTTAAAATGTACCAAGATTAAAAAATTGGGTTTCTTTGGAGTGGGTCGCGAGAATGGGCCTTTGTTGGGCTTCAACCTTTTCTTTTGTTTTTTTGGGCCTCCTCCTTTCTTCTTTTTTTTTTTTCTTCTTCTTCTTCTTTTCTTTTGCTCTTGCTTTGGGCTCAGGGGCGGCTCGACACGGCCGGGCAGCTGCGGGTTGTGGGTCGTGGATCTGTCTGTCGGGTCGAATTCGACTGAGTTTTATGTTTTTTACTTTTTCTTTTTTCTTTTTCTTTCTTTTCTTTCCTTTTTTCCTTTCTTTTTCTTTTTTTTTTCTTTTTCTTTTTCTTCTTCCTTCTTCTTCTTCTCCAACCGCCGCCGCCGTCGTCGACCCCGACTCCCCCGTCGGTGGTGAGCCTTCTCTCCCTCTTCTCTTCTTCTTCCTTTTCCTTCTTCTTTCCTCTTTTTTCCTCTCCTTTTCTCTTCTTTTCTTTCTTTTTTTCTCCTTTTCGGTTTCTTTATTTGGATGTTGGGGATTTTTGGGAAAACCCCTTTATAGTTTTTTTTACAGTGTGGCGTGGCTAGGGAAGGAGGCCATCCCTTAGGGTGGTGGCCTAAATCACGGAGGGTAGGTGCCCAAATCCACGGATTTTTAGAGATTTTCCGATGTAGGACCAGATTGCAACATAGCAAAACTTGTGGGGTCAAAATATAATTTCAAGAAAGTATTAGGGTCAAAATATAATTTTAAAAAGTTTTGGGGTTAAAACATAATTTTGGAAAAGTTTAGGGGTAAAAATATAATTTTGGAAAAGTTGAGGGTCAAAATGTAATTTTTAATTTTAATTAATTTTTTCTTAATTTTGGAAATTAAACATGAAATCGAACCCACAAAATTTAGTGCTTACAATGATAAAACAATTTAAAATATACATATATATATACATATACAAATGAAAGTATGCAAAATAATGAACTAAAACGATATAAAATCAATAAAATAGTTCAAAATTATACTAAATCAATTTCTAAAAGGTGAATAATGAATAAATTACAAAATAAAAAAATAAACTAAATAAGAAAAGAACTCAATTGAAATAAAAATAAAATCCAAAGGACAATTTATAAGTAAATGAAGTATTGAAACAGAATTAAGGACTTAAATAAAGTGGTGCATAAATAATCAGGGGTTAAAAATGCAATTTACCCAGGTCTTTGAATGTCGCGTTTAAAAAGGACTAAATTAAGACTGTGCAAAATTACTGGGTAGAATTTAAAAGAAAGAAAAGAAATAAAAAGGGCCTAATCGAATAGCGACGTAAAAGAAAAGGGACCAAGCGCGTAAATATTCCCTCTCGTAAAATGCGCGGGTCCTGAGGGTCGCGGGTCGGACTGAATCGGGTCACCCTATGCGACGTCATTTTGAGGCTATTGGAATGAGCCCAAACAACGTCGTTTCCTCACGGAATAATAACCTCTTAAAACAGAATTAAAAAAAAACAAACCAATCCTTTTTTTTAAACGAAATGAAACCCTAACCCCCTTTTCTTTTTCCTCTCAGCCGAACCTAAAACCTCTCCGTCCGATCACTAGCAGCCACTGTAAACGGCGCGTAATAATACACGAAGGTCCGACGTGCTCTTGCGCACCGTCCTTAAAGCTTTGCCCTCCAATCAACGTCCGTATAGGACGGAAACTGACGATGGTAATCTCTCTCTATATTTTTTATATTTTCGCATGCAAAGAAAAATAAACTGAAAGCTAGCGAAATAAGATCTGTAATAAGAAAATGGAATCGAAAATCACCTTTCCAATTTTTTTTTTTGTATTTCTTGTGTATTAGTTTATGTGTGTGTAAAAAAAAAAACAATCCGTAAAAAACCATTACAAAAATTCCTTCTAGTTTTATAGCCCTAATACGATATTTTCTTGGTTTGTTGTCATTTGTCCTTATTTTCGCAGGTACAAGGCGACGTGGAGGCACGAGGGTGGCGACGGAGGTCAGACGGCATGACGTCGCGTGAGGTGACTTCTTGTTGGGGCTCAGGTTGCGTCTTTGGTGGAAACCCTAGGGTTTCTACTGGCTTTTTTTTTTTTTTTTGCTTCGTGCTTAGTTGGTAGTGATTGTTTGGGCTAGGTTTGGGCTAATTTGGGCTAGGTCTGATTTGGGTTAATATTTGGGTTTGTAAAAACTGTTAAAATGGACTGTTATTTTATTTGAGGTTTTTCATTTGGTTTTGTTTTCGTTAATTGATAGACCCGGGTGAAATAGGCCCGTTACAGCTGCCCCTCTTTGCTCATTGTAGTGTAACGGGAATGAAGCAAAGACTTAAAAAAAGGGCCAATTTTGCTCGGTCTTGTCGAATCTTGACTTCATTCAGTGCTTTTCTTCTTCGAGTAGCTTAATTCCATCCCACTGTATCTTCGGGGGCCCAGAAACTGGTGCGATCCCATTCTAATGGAATTTCAGGGAGAAGAGATTCGTAGTTTCAATCTACTCCACTGGAACTTCGAAGAAATACGGATTGATCCTCATTGTAAACTCAGGGATGAGGGATTTGTAGCCTCAACATACTCCATTGGAACTTCGAGGTGATAGAAATTTAGAGAGAAGAGATTCGTAGTTTCAATCTTCTCTGCTGAAACTTGAAGGAAATAAGGATGGATCCTCGTTGTAAACTCAGGGAGACGGGATTTGTAATTTCAACCTACTTCGCTGGAACTTCAAGGAGATAGAAATTCAGAGAGAAGAGATTCGTAACCTCAATCTTCTCTGCTGAAACTTCAAGGAAATAAGGGTGGATTCTCGTTGTAAACTTAGGGAGGAGGGATTTCAACCTACTCCACTGGGATTTCGAGGTGATAAGAATTTGTATCTTCGATCCGCTTCACTTCGAAAGGCAAGGTCTACTATTTTCAATCTACTCCACCGCAAACTCAAGGACGTCAGACTGGTATCTTCGATCCGCTTCGCTTATGAAGGCAAGATTTGCTATTTTCAATCTGCTCCACTGCAAACTCGGGGCGCAAGACTGGTATCCTTGACCTGCTTCGCTCAGAAGGCAAGATCTGCTATTTTCAATCTGCTCCACTGCAAACTCAGGGACGCCAGACTGGTATCTTCGATCCGCTTTGCTCAGGAAGGCAAGATCTACTATATTCAATCTGCTCCACTATAAACTCAGGGATGCTAGACTGGTATCTTCGATCCGCTTCACTCAAGAAGGCAAGATCTGCTAGTTCACCGATGTTGCGACACCGTCCTCTAGGGGACCTATCCTATAAAATAGGTTTTATGTGTTTATGCTTATGCAAAATGATTAGGATGCAATGATCAGAATGAATCCAATGCTCCTAACTAAATGTATTACGGACGACATTTGCATGAATAAAGAATGTCATGAGAATGTCTTTTTATAATGATTAAGATGCAATGATCAGAATAAATCGAATGCTCCTAACTAAATGATTATGGATGACATTTACATATGACATTTACATAAATGCAGAATGTTATGTGAATGATCCTTTGTTAAATATATGATGATTAGGATGCAATGATAAGAATAAACCGAATGCTCCTAACTAAATGCAGAATTTCATGAGAATGATCCCTGTTTAAATGCTTAGGGTTGTCATCGCTCATCGTTTATCAGGGCTCTATCGCTAATGTATTATACTGCCATCTTGTTCAGCTGGTATTCTCGACAGAAAACTCGAAGAAATAATTATAATTGTTCAACAGATTTGCCCCACTGTAACTTCAGGGTTCATCTCATTGTGACTTAGGGGTACAGGATCTGAATCTTTTCCCATCCATCTCACTGCGACTTCAAAATGTAGGATTTGTTTCTTCTTCAATCCATCCCATTGCTATTCAAAGGTATAGGATCTGTATCAGCTTCCATCTATCCAACTGTAACTCAAGGGTATAGGATCTGTAGCTTGTTCCATCAACTGATCAATCCCCAGGTGACCCAACCAGATGTGTATGCATGATGCTCGCATAGATGCAGAATATCATTTTTTCAGTAATGATTTCCCTTTTACACTTGGGTTAACATCGCCCATTTCTCGTCAAGATTGTATTACTGACGTAATATCTTGTTATTTGGTTCAACCACTATTTT
Organism: Gossypium rotundifolium; assembly: GCA_025506655.1. NCBI lineage: Eukaryota > Viridiplantae > Streptophyta > Magnoliopsida > Malvales > Malvaceae > Gossypium > Gossypium rotundifolium. The sequence continues at coordinate 5,730,307 of CP106722.1, read as the reverse complement.
TGACAAAAATCCGGAGAGATAGTCTCAGTTTAGACTCTTCCTTAAACTTGGTGAGCTTTAAAAAATAGTCCTATTTCAAATTCTTGTATTATTTAGAAGCTTCCAGAGTAATATGCGAAACTCCTTCATGAAAGTATTATTAGTCCACTAATCGTTATTTTAATGCAAAATGCTTGAAAGAGGTCATAACAATGGACAAGAAGGAAATTAATTAGGAGCATAGCTCGAAACAAATAAGCTAAGAAAAGATAGCAATCGCAATCAAGAAGGAAATTTATTGTGAACATATTTTTAAAAGAATAATATAATCACAAATAACAAATTTAAAATGGGTAAAATGGAAACTAGGTGCCCCAGATATCGCAGCCTGAGCTTCTCTGTTCCAACTTCTTAAGGACCATTTCATGCTCAATATGTGTTTAAGGGATCTGTAGTACTTTGTCGATGCCCCAAGACGTAGCATACTTCTTCATTGTTAATTCAAGTATAACAAGACTACTGTATGCCCCACTTTCAAACAAAATTTGAGCCGCTCTTTTTGGGTTTTCAACTCAAATCCCTTTGGTCTCAAGGCGCCCTTTGCGGGTTTTCACCTTGGCCTCTCTTTTGCTTTCTTCTTTTGATTGAAAATTTTTGATTGATTTTTTTGGGTCTCAAAGTGCCCTTTGTGGTTTTCACCTTGGCCTCTCCTTTTAGACCAAATCAATTCATTAGCTTGAGCATTTCCTTGCCATCCATCTTGGTCAAATTTAATAATCTTCCAGAGCAAGCCTTCTTCACCACATAAGGTTTTTCCAAATTTGGCATTTACCTCTGAAATCCTTTTGGATGAAAAGAATCCTTCTTAATGCCAAGTCCCCATCATGAAATTCTCTTGGCGAACCTTTTTGTCATAAGCCCGTATCATTCATTTTTGGTACATTCGACCATGATGAATACTTTGAATCAAGCTTACTGGAGACATTCTCGCTTATCCAATTATTAATTCAATCAAAGCTTGGAGAAAAGGAATCTTAACTTCCAACAATTGTTTCCTTTCATACAAATAAGCTAAGCAAAGATAGCAATCGCAATCAAGAAGGAAATTTATTGTGAACATATTTTAAAAGAATAATATAATCACAAATAACAAATTTAAAATGGGTAAAATGGAAACTAGGTGCCCCAGATATCGCGACTGAGCTTGTCTGTTCCAACTTCGAGGACCATTTCAAGCTCAATATGTGTTTAAGGGATCCGTAGTACTTTGTCGATGCCCCAAGACGTAGCATACTTCTTCATTGTTAATTTAGGTATAACAAGACTCAGATGCCCCACTTTCAAACAAAATTTGAGCCGCCTTTTAGGCTTTCAACTCAAATCCTTTAGTCTCAAGGCGCCTTTGCGGGTTTTCACCTTGGCCTCTCCTTTGCTTTCTTCTTTTTGATTGAAAATTTTTTGATTGATTTTTTTTTTTGGGTCTCAAAGTGTCCCTTTGTGGGTTTTCACCTTGGCCTCTCCTTTTAGACTGAAATCTAAATTCATCGGCTTGAGCATTTCCTTGCCATCCATCTTGGTCAAATTTAATAATCTTCCAGAACAAGCCTTCTTCACCACATAAGGTTTTTCCAAATTTGGCATTTACCTCTAAAATCCTTTTGGATGAAAAGAATCCTTTTTAATGCCAAGTCCCCATCATGAAATTCTCTTGGGCGACCCTTTTTGTCATAAGCCCGTATCATTCATTTTTGGTACATTCGACCATGATGAATACTTTAAATCAAGCTTACTAGAGACATTCTGCATTATCCAATTATTAATTCAATCAAAGCTTGGAGAAAAGGAATCTTAACTTCCAACAATTGTTTCCCTTTCATGAAAGAGGTTATAACAATGGACAAGAAGGAAATTAATTAGGAGCATAGCTCGAAACAAATAAGCTAAGCAAAGATAGCAATCGCAATCAAGAAGGAAATTTATTGTGAACATATTTTTAAAAGAATAATATAATCACAAATAACAAATTTAAAATGGGTAAAATGGAAACTAGGTGCCCCAGATATCGCAGCCTGAGCTTTTCTGTTCCAACTTCTTGAGGACCATTTCAAGCTCAATATGTGTTTAAGGGATCCGTAGTACTTTGTCGATGCCCCAAGACGTAGCATACTTCTTCATTGTTAATTTAGGTATAACAAGACTACTGTATGCCCCACTTTCAAACAAAATTTGAGCCGCCCTTTTTAGGTTTTCAACTCAAATCCCTTTAGTCTCAAGGCGCCCTTTGCGGGTTTTCACCTTGGCCTCTCCTTTGCTTTCTTCTTTTTGATTGAAATTTTTTTGATTGATTTTTTTTTTTGGGTCTCAAAGTCTCCCTTTGTGGGTTTTCACCTTGGCCTCTCCTTTTAGACTGAAATCTAAATTCATCGGCTTGAGCATTTCCTTGCCATCCATCTTGGTCAAATTTAATAATCTTCCAGAACAAGCCTTCTTCACCACATAAGGTTTTTCCAAATTTGGCATTTACCTCTAAAATCCTTTTGGATGAAAAGAATCCTTTTTAATGCCAAGTCCCCATCATGAAATTCTCTTGGGCGAACCTTTTTGTCATAAGCCCGTATCATTCATTTTTGGTACATTCGACCATGATGAATACTTTGAATCAAGCTTACTGGAGACATTCTGCATTATCCAATTATTAATTCAATCAAAGCTTGGAGAAAAGGAATCTTAACTTCCAACAATTGTTTCCCTTTCATAAACCAATGAGAAAGATGTTGCCCCGATGAAGGTCCTGGCCAACATTCAAGAAACATAAAGGGTAAATGGTAACTTCTCTATACCAACCTTTGCAAGTCTTAGTCATTTTTAAAAAAAAAATTGAATGGTTTTTTGGCTGCCTTTGCTGCACTGATATGGTGTCTGATCTTTGAACAGACTGTAAATCTTTGACATTTTGCAATTATGTTTCTTTCTGACATTCTTTAATGCCACTTTTTTTGGATTTGGATTTGAATTCAAATTTGGATTTAGATTTGGATTTGGATTTGGATTCAGATTTGAATTTGACTTTGACGACTGTTGACTTTGTAACTTTGGCATATGAAGCGACCTTCACTCTCTTAGTGAAGTAATTGATAGCCACAAAGATGAATTGATGTCAGCTAGATAGTTTTGACGAGATTGACCTCATAATATCTATGCCCCATATATAGAAAAAATGGAGGAGGCACATAAGTCATGTCTTCCTCAATTTGGCATTTAATACAATTTCCCTTTCTGGACAAACTAGTAGCCCGAACCTCTTGATTAGTCTGGCCATTAAAGAACCATTAACATGGGCTCCAACCTTAGCAATATCCCCATGTTTTAGTAGTCTGGCATGCCTTGATATGATCATGTGAAATCATCTTTAAATTCTTGAAAATAGCTCAATGATGTCTCGCTTTATTTCTGTGGTGAGCTAGGCTTCGATCTTTACCTTTTTCCTAAGCTCGCAACGTCCACTGACCCTTTGCAAGGTAGAATCTATTTTCATCTTGTTCTACCATCCAAAACAAATTGAAAAATAGGCTACAATCTCTGTCATCTTCAAAGTCCTTAGATCTCTTAAACCCATATCTCATTCAAAAAGGGAGTTAGTAACAGCGTCGCTCACGTCGTTGATATCTGGGTACCTAGATACGAAGGCAAAGAATCCAAAGAATAAATAATTATAAGGATGATCATTTGTATGGTATGGTTATGAATAAAGAATGAAAGAATATTCTAAAGGAATGTATAATATGAAATGGAAAGAATGAAAAAATATTTGCTTAAAAAGATGCATTTTATTGAGATAAAAATTTTGGAAATAAGCCTATTTCACAAAAGAAATCCTATTGCTTCTAGGCTTAAAGCAACAATTGTGTTTATTCTCTAAATACTACAGGAATTTCTTCAGTAGTTCGATTATCCAAAATGCTCCCAAGTTCAAATTTTTGCATTTATTACACATTTTCAATCCTTGCATTTAAGTCCTACTTAGGTGTTTTCATGTAAACACCTTTCACCAAAGTTGTTTCTCATCTCCCTAATATTCATTTTCTTCCTTAAAAACTCAGCTAACAACATAAATACTCTCATGGAAAGTCATTAAACTTTCAACCATATCACAAATTGGTCCCCTCATTAGCTAGCTTAAGCTTTAGGGACGCCAAAAAGACAAAAATCATCAACTAAAATCATTCAAATCACTTACTAGCAAGGAGATAACTTGGATGAAAGTTTGAACCCCCAAATGCTCTATTTTCTCTTCAAATTTTCGGTGGAAAGAGATAAGTGAATAGTGAAAGATGATAACATCTTTTAAGAATAGTGAAAGATGATAACATCTTTTACTCCTCATATTTTATTCATTTTTACCACCTAATATCCACTAAATTTGACCAACATTAAAATCTTGTCTCCCTAGCTCCTATATGGCCGGCCACCACTTGATAAATGGCCTAATTTAATTTTAAAATCCTCCAAATTACCTTCTATAGCTGTTAGGTACCCCTACCTTATAAAATAGAACTTTCGCATCTCATGCGATTTAGTCCTTTTTCACAATTAAGCATGCTATTGCTAAAATTAAAGCACCAAAATTTTTACATAGTCATATATTAATGCTATAACACATAAAATAATATCCAAATAATTTTCCTTATCCTCGGCTTATTGGTCTCAAACCACTGTTCTGACTAGCCCCAAAATCGGGTTGTTACAACTCTCCCCATTTAGAGATTTTCGCCCTCGAAAATCTTATCGGTAAAGAGGTTTGGATACTGCTCTCTCAGGGCTTATTTCGATTCTCACGTAGCCTCTTCTACACCATGTTTTTGCCATAACACTTTTACTAAGGCTATGTCCTTGTTTCTCAACTGTTTCACCTCTTGAGCCAAGATTTTAATTAGTTCCTCCTTATATGTCATATCCGGTCGTACCTCAATTTCTCTTGAAGAAATCACATGCGAAGGATTGGAGCGATAACGCCTTAACATCAATACATGGAACACATTGTGTATTTTCTCTAACTCTACAGGCAAAGCCAACCGGTATGCCACTAGCCCAATCCTTTCGGTAATCTCATACGGCCCTATAAATCTCAAACTTAATTTACCCTTTCGAACAAATCTCACTATTTTCTTCCACAGGGACACTTTCAGAAATACCTTGTCACGCACTTGAAACTCAATTTCTTTTCTTTTCAAATCCGCATACGACTTTTGTCGGTCTGAAGTAGCCTTTAGACTATCTCGGATCACTTTCACTTTCTCCTCAGTTTCTCTAACTAAATCAACCCCATGAATTTGCTTCTCACTCAGCTTAGTCCAATACAAGGGAGTCCGACACTTATGACCATATAGGGCTTTATACGGTGCCATTTGTATGCTCGACTGATAATTTTTGTTGTAAGCAAATTCGACTAAGGGTAGGTATCTTTCCCAACTACCTTCAAACTTTAACACACATCATCGAGCATATCCTCAAGAACTTGGATCACTCTCTCAGACTGTTCGTCAGTTTGAGGATGGAATGCAGTACTAAAATTCAATCTTGTGCCTAAGGCCTCTTGTAACTTTTTCCAAAACCTCGAAGTAAATCTCGGACCTCTATCCGAGATAATGGATATAGGCACTCCATGCAATCTTACCATTTCTGCAATGTACAATTCGGCTAACTTATCCAGCGAATAATCAACACGCGCCGGTATAAAGTGAGCCGACTTTGTTAATCTATCAAAACAACCCACACAGCATCTTTCTTTTTCGGAGTCGAAGGTAACCCCGTCACAAAATCCATGGTGATCCGATCCCACTTCCACTTAGAAACCATCACTGGTTGAAGTAATCCCAAAGGCACTTGATGCTCAGCTTTCACTTGTTGACTAATTAGACATCTTGTTACATACTCACTTGTTGACAAATCAGACATCTTGTTACATACTCCGATATATCCCTTTTCATTCTCGACCATCAATAAAATTTCTTCAATCATTGTACATTTTCGTACTGCCCGGGTGTACTGACAAATAACTACTATGTGCATCATGTAAAATTTTTCGAATCAGCTCCTCATCTCTGGGTACACAAATTCTGTCATGAAACATCAAACAACCATCCGAACTTACTCGAAAATTAGAATCATTTTCTGATTCACACTTGGCTCTTCTAGCTTGTATCTCACTATCATTCTTTTGAGCCTCACATATTTGTTGAATAAATACTTGCCAAGCTCTCAACTCGCCCAATATAGTTCCATCATCAGACAATGCCAAACTTGTGCTCATGGCTCTAAAGGCATACAGGGATTTCCTACTCAGGGCATTCGCAACCACATTCACTTTTCCTGGATGGTAATCAATCGCTAACTCATAATCCTTCAATAACTCAAGCCACCACCACTGTTGAAAGTTCAAATCCTTTTAATCTATCAAATACTTCAAACTCTTATGGTCTGTGAAGATTCGGCATTTCTCTCCATACAAATAATGTCGCCAAATCTTTAACTCAAAAACAATCGTGGCCAACTCCAAGTCATGAGTCAGATGATTCTTTTCGCGCTATTTTAACTGTCTTGAGGTGTAAGCGATTACCTTACCCTCTTGCATCAACACACACCAAAGACCATTTAACGACACGTCACTGTAGACCATAAACTCTTTGCCCGACTCGGGTTGCACCAAAACCAGCGCCTTGGTCAACAATGTTTTCAATCTCTCAAAACTCCGTGACATTTCTCTGTCCATTCAAACTTAATATCTTTATGCAACAGTCTCGTCATAAGAGTAGCAATCATCGAAAATCCCTTCACAAACCGTCTGTAGTACCTGCTAAGCCTAAAAAGCTTCTGACTTTTGACACACTTCTTGGCGGTATCCACTCTACAATAGTCGAGATTTTACTCGGATCAACTCTAATACCATCTCCCGACACCATGTGTCCTAAGAATCTGACCTCTCGAGCCAAAACTCGCTCTTACTGAATTTAGCATACAACTGCTTGTCTCTTAAAGTCTATAAAACAATTCTCAGATGCTCCTCATGTTCACTCTCATCCCGAGAATAGACTAATATATCATCGATAAAAATGACTACAAACTTATCCAAGTATGGAAGGAAGAAACGGTTCATTAAATCCATAAAAACGCAGGAGCATTCGTTAATCCGAATGGCATGACCAGAAACTCATAATGGCCATACCTTGTCCGGAATGCCGTTTTTGGCACATCTTGCTCTTTAACTCTCAACTGGTAATAACCGGACCTCAGATCTATCTTAGAGAACACCGTAGCTCCCTTCAATTGATCAAATATGTCATCTACCCTCGGTAAAGAATACTTATTTTTCACTGTCACCTTGTTGAGTTGTCTGTAATCTATACACAATCTCATCGGCCCATCTTTCTTTTTCACAAATAGTGCCGGAGTACCCCATGGTGAATAGCTTGGTCTCACAAAACCATTATCCGTCAATTCTTGTAACTAAACCTTTAGTTCTTTCAACTCTAATGGTGCCATCCTATACGGAGCAGCCGAAATTGGTGCCATTCCCGAAACTAACTCAATCCTAAACTCAACTTCTCTAACTGGGGGTAATTCGGGTAACTCTTCCGAGAATACATCTGAATACTCATATACAACCGGCATTGTTTCAATCTTTACTTCAGACTCTCGAGTATTTAACATGAAATTGAGATAAGACTCGCACCCTTTTCTCAAATATTTCTCAGCTATCATGGAAGAAATCATCACCGGTAAACTATCTAACTCACCTGATTCAACCCGAATAATATCTCTATTTTCACATTTCAATTCAATAAATTTACTACCACAATTTACTAAGTCACTATGGGTAGTCAACCAATCCATACCAAGAATCAAATCAAAATCATCAAATGGTAACAACATAAGGTTTAGCCGGAAAACAATGACCCCTAATTGTCAAAGGACAGTCCCTACACACCTTGTTAACTAACACATGTTTACCTAACGGGTTTGACACCTTTACCACAAATTTAGTAGACTCAACGGTCATCCTCAAACTAGATGCCAATCTTATACAAATATAGGAATGGGTTGACCCCGAGTCAATCAAAGCAATAACAAATGTGTCATAAATAGAAAATGTACCCGTTATTACATCTGGCAATGATGCCTCTTCTCGAGCACGAATAGAATAAGTCCTTGCTGGTGTTCAACCCTCTGGCGTCACAGTAGAGACTCATGATACACCTCTACCACTAGTCCCACCTCTTGGGTTCTTTTGTGGCCTACCTCTAGAGGATGCACTGCTTGATCTTATCTCTTACTTTTTCTCTTTGTCATCTCTTTCAGGGCAGTTTTGGATGAAATGGTCTGGGGAACCACATTTGTAACAATTTTGATTGTTTCCCCAACACTCTCTAGTGTGATATCTGCCACAACTCTGGGCACTCCAGTCTGGACTTTGGATTGCCCACACTTGCCATCGAGGTGGCCTGAACTCTTGAACCCGAGTACGTGTTGCCTCGCTCTCTTTGTGAATACCCGATTGATGCAGTCCCCCGAGGGTTCACTTTCTTGAACCTCTTATATTGAGCTTGGTAGGATTTACTCATTTGTCTTTTTCTCACATCCCTGGCCTCACTCACGGCTTTCTTATTTTCCTTACTCAATTCTTTGGCCTTACTGGCCCTATCCACCAATACCACAAACTCTTTCAGCTATAAAATCCCAACTAAGAGTCTGACATCTTCATTCAACCTATCTTCAAATCTCTTGCATAAGATAGCTTCTGTGGATACACATTCTTCGCGTACTTATTGAGCATAACAAATTTGCGCTCATATTTCGCCACAATTATTTTTCCTTGCTTCAGCTCAAGGAATTCCTTCCATTTCTGATCTACAAACCTCTGACTTATGTACTTCTTTCGGAACTCCTCCAAAAAGAAGTTTCACGTTACCCTCTCCGTAGGAACCACTGATGTCAACGTTTTCCACCAATAGTATGTCGAGTCCCTCAGCAAAGACACATTGCATTTTAAGCTTTCCTCAGGTGTACAGGAGAGTTCATCAAATACTCTCATTGAGTTCTCAAACCATAACTCCTCCCGCTCAGGATCATCATCTATATTGGCTCTAAACTATTTAGCCCCATGCTTCCGAATTTTGTCTACCGGGGGCTTCGTTATCCTTACTAAATCTATACATTGAGGAGCCACTGGAATTGGCTGAGGTATAGGAGGAGGTGGAAGAGGTTGAGTGTTGGGGTTTGCCGTACATACTTAGTGTACCAGTTACTCATCATTTGGAGAAAGGCTTCTCGAGCCTCTTCTCCTTGACCACTAGTCTCGGGTCCACTCTACACAGGCGCGATCCCTTGCGCGGGAGTCGGCTCATTACTAGCTACGTCATCAACAGCCGATTGATAGAGATCTATACACTATATAAAAACAAGTTTAAAATCATCAGAAGCCACCAAACTATCATTATAAGTTTATGGCATGTATAGCTAGACTCCTATACAAGCTACGGTAGTCCTAGAACCGACTAAACTATAGCTATGATACCACTAATTGTAACACCCCTTACCCATATCCTACGCTGGAACCGGGCATGAACCATTACCGAACTCAACCTGCTACGTCATACAACGTTAGATTGTCAAATTCTATTCCAAGTTTAAAACCTTTCCATTCTCGTAACTAACATCCTTTTTAGGGGTCTACAGGGATCTAATATATTCTCGGAAGGTTCTGGAAATAAATCGAAAACTCCTACATGTTTAGAAAATTTTTACCTAAACAAGGGCCACACACTCGTGAGGTATATGGCATGCCCGTGTACCATCTCACACACCAGTGTTCGACGTCCGTTCGACATTAACTTGAGTAACACGATCTGGACACACGCCCACATGGCTGGTTTGTGGTCATCTCTGATTAATCCACATGGCCTGGGCATGCCCGTGTACTCCATCCGTGGTGGACACTGACCACTTTACATGGCCTAACCACATGCCCGTGTGGATAGCCCGTGGTCTATTCTGACTTAAAATGCCAACATGCATGGGACACACAGCCAAGTCACACGCCATTGGGTTGACCGTGTGTCACACATGGCCTAGACATACGCCCGTGTGTCTATTCACATGGACAAGAACAAAGCTATTTGCTAAGCTCTTTACACTGATCTAACTCAAACAACAAGTACTCTAATAACACATCCATAATCAACTCAAATTTAAAAATAATCTCACATGGATAACTACATCTTTTCATATAATAAAGTAGCCATCAACCATGAAATTATACAAAATAGAGTATCCATCTGCAGGCTAACACATCTTAGCCATTTGCAACAAAATTCCTTAACTTGTCTAGCCTCTATACATGCCATATAGAAAACATTAAGTCTATTGTACCAAAATGTGCTGATAGTGTGGGCGATCTTTCGACTAATCCACGTGTCTCGATTCAACTCTCTTTCTCTATAAGACAAAGGAAAGAAAATGAGTAAGCTTTGAGCTTAGTAAGTTTACATGTAAACAATATAACATTATAATATGTAATAATACTTTTATATAACGTTTCATACTAAGCAAGAAACAATCTATGTCCATAATCATGCTTACTCATTTTCCTCATTTTCTATATCCCAACCATATCGTCAGCTTAATGTGTACATTCATTATCATGTTCCCCTACACTTAGCATCACAATATCGTATAAACTACACATCACAACCTCTTAATCAATTACTCATGGCCAATTTATTCGGTGGTTTCGCATTTAGCCCTCCATCAGTCTTTATTAGGGTGGTATCGCACATAGCCCACCCAAAAGGTTAGTTATGGTGGTAGCGCACATAGCCCACCAAATGATAAATAAACGATGGTATCGCACTTAGCCCATCTTAATTAAGCAACAAGGTGGTAACGCACTTAGCCTACCAAATGATAAATAAACGATGGTATCATACTTAGCCCATTTTAATTAAGCAATAAGGTGGTAACACACTTAGCCCACCAAATGATAAATAAATGATGGTGTCGCACTTAGCCCATCTTAATTAAGCAACAAGGTGGTAACGCACTTAGCCACCAAATGATAAATAAATGATGGTATCGCATTTAGCCCATCTTTATTAAGCAACAAGGTGGTAACGCATTTAGCCCACCAAATGATAAATAAAAGATGGTATCGCACTTAGCCATCTTAATTAAGCAACAATGTGGTAATGCACTTAGCCCAACAAATGGTAAATAAATGATGGTATCGCACTTAGCCCATCATAATTAAGCAACAGGGTGGTAACGCACTTAGCCCACCATCAAATGATGTTATAAGATGTTTATATGACTACTTCATCATTCATCCAATAATTATTCAATGACTACCACATTCGATCTATTTAAACCACACATGTTCTCAATCGTGTCATACACCAATTGAAAACATAATGTATATAAAGAAAGTGTACTATTTACACATAAACTTACCTCGGTGCGAAACGTTGTAACTAACGATTTAATCCGTCGCCTTGCCTTTCCACGGTCAAGGTTGATTCCGCGCTCTTCTTGATCTATAACAATGAAATTCATTAATTTAGACCATCCTATGATCATCGTATATCAAATTCTACACTTGGGCAAAAATAACCATTTTGTCCTTGTATAATTACAAAATTACAATTTTACCCCTAGGCTCATTAATTATTTTTCAATACATTTTCTCAATAACTAAGCCCAGATTAATATTTAATCCTCTTACAAACTCACAAATCTAACTATTTCATGCATTTATTGCACATTTTCAATCCTTGCATTTAAGTCCTACTGAAGTGTTTTCATGCAAACACCTTTCACAAAAGTTGTTTCTCGTCTCCCTAACATTTATTTTCTTCCCTAAAAACTCAGCTAACAACATAAATACTCTCATGGAAAGCATTATACTTTCAACCATATCACAAATTGGTCCCCTCATTAGCTAGCTTAAGCTTTAGGGACTCCAAAAATACAAAAATCATCAACTAAAATCATCCAAATCACTTACTAGCAAGGAGATAACTTGGCTGAAAGTTTGAACCCCCAAATGCTCATTTTCTCTTCAATATTTTTGTGGAAAGAGATGAGTGAATAGGGAAAGATGATAATATCTTTTACTCCTCTTATTTTATTCATTTACCACCTAATATCCACTAAATTTGACCAAAATTAAAATCTTGTCTCCCTAGCTCTTATATGGCCGGCCACCACTAGATAAATGGCCTAATTGCATTTTAAAATCCTCCAAATTACCTTCTATAGCTGTTAGGTACCCCTACCTTATAAATAGAGCTTTCGCATCTCATGCGATTTAGTCCTTTTTCACAATTAAGCATGCTATTGCTAAAATTAAAGCACCAAAATTTCTACATAGTCATATATTAATGCTATAACACATAAAATAATATCAAAATAATTTTCCTTATCCTCGGTTTAGTGGTCTCAAACCATTGTTCTGACTAGCCCCAAAATCGGGCTGTTACATGGAGATCCTTCTCCTAAGCTGCTTCCGATGGCTATCTTTGAGTATTTTCTGCCTTCTATTCTGCCTCCTTTTAGATTTCCCCCTAGGGTGTTTATATAGGCTTTGGAACACCTCCGTTGGCCCACAAGTTATCTATTCCAATAGAATTCAACTTTGATACGGTAGGGACACGCCCGTGTGACACGCCCGTGTTTGATTCCTTAGACAGTGCTCGATTCTACTCACCACACACGTGACTGTAAGGTCTGCCCGTGTATGTTGATCCAAGCTGTGTTTGATCCTTATCGCATCACACGGTCGTGTTTGGTAGCCCAGGCCGTGTTGATTCCTAAGTAGGCCCATTTTAGTCTGTTTCTCGTTCTTTTCGACTCCCTAAGTTCTCCTAAGTGTAAAACATGAAATTAAGGGTTTAGAAGCATCAAATTCATCAAATCTAATAAAAATTCATCTAAAAATAAGCCAAGCATGGGGTTAAAATAAGTATAAATTAAGGTTTATCAAATATCTCCACACTTAAGCCTTTGCTTGTCTTCAAGCAAAATCCTTAACTCACAATTAAAATTAACTTCATCAAATCATAATTTTCATCAATAATATCTCATCATAATTCATAGATAATTCATACATGGATAATTTAATTGAAAAAGTCTTAAAGATTCAAACAATCTAAGTCATAAATTTTTGTAGCAAGAAAACATAAGTGTTTTCCCTTACCTAAATAATTACCTCTGATTTAAAATCGACAAGGATTGACATCCTCACTAAGGATTCACTTAAATCACTCAAAGTGTCTAAGGTTCAAGATAAAGCACTCAAAAGTCAAACATGAAGAGTTATTACCATAGGCTTGCATGAAAATCAAATCTCTACCACTATAAAATGAGATGATACACAAATCAAAAAGTATTTTAAACAGGTTGTAATGGGGCTAGGGTTGAAGGTGTGGATAAAGAATGAATTAAAGGGTTAAAATCGAGATTGAATTGTCAAACTACCTAACTAGAAAAATAGACTAATACTGAATAATTACATCAATTGAAAACTTATCACTAATAACACGAGCATCTTCTCAAAATATGAAGTTAACTGCTTAAGCTCAAATAACATAGAACTAATAATTAATGAATTTCTAATTCTTTTTTTAAAATAAGAACATACAATAATAAGAAAGAACTTAACAACTGAAATAGAGAACATAGTTAGGCAACTGCTCAAATCAAATTACGACAAAAAAGGGTTAATTCAAATAGGGAAAATTCTTAATGAATCAAAAAGAGTGAGTTTTGGGTTAATATTAAGGGTAAATCAAAAACGGTTTATTAGGGTTTAAAGGGGTTCACTAGGGGTTAATTATGAAGGTAGGCTTTTTGTGGAGTGAGTGGGTTAAATCTTAGGTGCCTTTATCATCTCAGTATATCAAATCAAAAGTGTGGCCTCGACATGCATAATCGAAACAAGTTCTAGAATAACAAATCAATGTTGACACACTCATAATCAATAAAGTGAGCACGAAAAAAGTATGCTCTAAAGGCTCAAAATCTCACAAAAATTATGGTTTTTGATGTCAACCTTGCAAATTTCAAACTTCAAAATAATAATCAAATTTATGGAAACAACCTAACCAATTTTTAATTCTGAAAATAGACTTATCATGCTTGATTCTCTAATGTCTTAAAGTTTAAATCATCAATGCACAATTAATTATGACTTAATCCAGAACATATTAATAAAAATCATAAATTAATAGAAGTTTCATTCTAATAGTAATATGAGAAAGTTACTTAAGAACAAGGCATAATTCAGTATTGTTGACACCTTCCCACACTTAAGATGTACATTGTCCTCAATGTACAAAGATAGATAATGACAATATAATAAGAAAAGCATAAGCTAGGGAGAGAAGTGAAACTTCCTGAATTTTTGGATGGAGTCAAAGAAAAGAAACGGTGTAAAGTTGGGCAGAGGAGGTGGATACTCTGGTGGTGGTGTGGTCGTTCCTTAACCGCCCCTTGAACCTAAATTAAAGAAATCAAAATATATTAATATAAATTAAGGGTAGGAAAGATAAAGGTAAAGACTTTAAAAATGAAAATAAAGAAAAATTAAAAAATAAATGGACTCAAAGGTCCTTGTCTTGTCGAGGGAATGAAGCGGCCGGCATGAACTTATTTAGAGTGGTCACGCATGGGGAAATCGTGCTAGGATCCTTTCACTTTTCTAAAATAATGATGGTGGTCTTAGTCTTGCCTCTAGTATTATTCATTGTGTATGGTGGCAAGGATGGTGGTGTAAAGAAAGAATGAGGGAAATGATGAAAGGAAAATGAAGGGAGAAAGATAATGGAAAAAAGAGAAAGGGGTGTAGTAGGTAGGGTTTGGGAGAAGAAGAATTGGGGAAGAAGGTGAGAAGAAGGGGGTTTAAGCAGAAATCAGGGCATCTGGTTGCTGCCCACACCCGTGTACCTTAGAAGTGTTATGTCACACGACCGTATCGCGCGGCTGTGTGATGCCTCATTTCTTTCTCCCATGCCTATGTAGAGGTTTCCAAGCCCATGTTGTATGATCAGTGTCGGCCACGGCCTGAAAGCACAAGCGTGTCATTTTATCGTAGCCCGTGGTTTGGGGAAAATATAACAGCTCGATTTAGACCCTAGTCAGAACAGTGGTTCGAGACCACAAATCTGAGGTCAAAATGTTAATTTAATATTATTTTCTGTGTGAATAGTATGTGACATACTCTGTGTGAAAATTATGTGTGATGATGTGATCGTTTTAATGCCGAAATAAGAGAAGGGACTCAATCGCGCAAAGAATAAAACCTATATGCTGATTTATAAGTACTTAAGTATTGTTGTCTTCTAAATGTAGAGGCCTTAAGAGGAAAATATGTAAATTTTAGTTAGTGGAGGGTGGAATGTCATGATAACCATGATATATATTTGTCTTATATGATTTTTAAATGGGTAAATGAGTAATTAAATAATTATGTTATTAGTAAATAAAACAAATGAGCATGATAGTGGATTTTATTCATCCATCTATCACCGAAATTTCAAAATAAAGAAAGGAGAAAACTATCCTATGTTTCGGCAACTATCTAGCCAAATTAAGGTATATTTTGGTGTTGAATTTTGATGATTTTTATGTTTTTGTGATTGTTGCTTAGTCTATTATCAAGCCCATGTCTCAATTTGATGAATTGATGTTGTTCATGAAATGTGTCATTGATGAACACTTGAACTTTGTGATGTTAGTTGGTGAAATATGAAAACTTGGTGTTGGGTTAACATAGTTTGTATTTGAGTTTTAGTGAAATTGAGTATTTTGGGCTAAATTGTGAAAAATGTAAATTGAAGGACTAAAATGTGAAATAAATGAAATGTGTGGACTTGTATGAGCATAGTAAGAATTCTATTAGGCTTGAGTACAAGCAAATTTTGTGTGTTTGGTGATTTGATGAATTGAGGACTAAAGTGTCGAAATGTGATAATGTGTGGGCTATTTTACAAAATGCCCTAAATGTGTGTTTGGATTAAAATGAATGAATTGATGATTGAATTGATTGAATTTGAATATGTTTAGACTAAGAGAGGAGAGGTTCAGATTGAGATCGAGGCAAAGATAAAGTGCTCGATTAATCGACTGTATCGATAGTTTGACGTCCGAGGTAAGTTCACGTATATTTAATTGTGTTTAAAATTATGAAATGAATGGTATGATATTGTTAAATGTGGATGCTATGTGATAGATTGAGTTAAACGGCACTAAGTGTGCAAATTCGGAAATGTGATCGAGATAAATAGCACTGTATGTGTGCAGAGTAATATAAGCTTCGGCTATGTGGTTGGCACTGTGTGTGCGATACAGATTGAAGATCGGTTTGATATGATGCACTAAGTGTGCAATGCTAATTAAGCTTCGGTTAACTATTTAGGCACTAAGTGTGCGAATAAACTGAAGAAGGGACGAATGTCAATCTATGTGATTCATGAGTATTAAGTAGCTTAAATATTTGACAACTAAGTGTTGGCTAAGGTATGTTCGAAACCTATATGGTTGATGAAATTTCGGATGATTTTGTGAAAGGTTTATTGAATTTACTAGTTTGGATGAAATGAGATATTAGATTGTGAATTAATCTACAGGATGACATGTTTTGATTTAATGTATTTTGTTACGAACTTACTAAGCTTTGGAAAGCTTACTATGTGAATTGTTTCTCTGCCTTACAGTGTCAGTAAAGCTAGCTCGGATCAGGGATCGTCAGCCTCTAAATCACACTATCGGCATTCTATTTTGGTACTTTATGGCATGTATAGGCTAATTATGTGTATATGTTTATGAAATGAACTTAGCCATATGTTTTGGCAAGTTTTGAGATGATGAATGCTTGGATGAATAAGTTATGTGATTACATGTTTTGGTATGGTTAGTTGATTCATGAAATGATCATGCTTTTGAGTTAAGTAAATGAATGTACTATGTTTTTGTCATATATATTGGTTTTGGAAGATAGCATGGTTGAAATGGATCTTAGATGTATTATTAGTTTGGTTACTTTGGTTGTCCAATATGCATGGGTTGAATGACTATCTTGGTATGTTTTTGGTGGTAATATGTGCATAAGATGTTTTGGTTAATATGGCTTGTAGTTTT
The DNA here is from genome assembly GCA_025506655.1 of Gossypium rotundifolium. Classification (NCBI taxonomy): domain Eukaryota; kingdom Viridiplantae; phylum Streptophyta; class Magnoliopsida; order Malvales; family Malvaceae; genus Gossypium; species Gossypium rotundifolium. The sequence continues at coordinate 5,713,141 of CP106722.1, read as the reverse complement.
GACCCTTATAGGTGGCATTTTGGCCTTGTAAATTGCCTTAGTAATGTCACACGCGTGTTGTGGTAGAAATGGCGTGATCTATAGTACGACCTTAGCACATGGGTGAATTTTGCGGAAGAATGTAAGATTAAGTCACGAGCATCTATTAGGTTCGTAGTGGCAACACGAGGATTATCCATTAGAACTCGGTCTCCAACCTTGAAGTCATTTGCTTAATCTTCAAGTCCGTTATGGAGTTGCCTCGATTTTGCTTCATGTGTTCTTCGTTTCTCCTTGACATGTGTCTTCCACTCATCTAGTTCATCGATCTGAAGCCTTCGCTCCTCATGAGTTATTTCTTCGTTGGCACAAGGTCTAGGATATGGCTTAGTTGTGTAATTTTGTGGTGTTTCCTAAAAAAAGGTTGAATCAAATGGTCATTAATAGAATTTATGTTCTCACCTTTTGATCATTGTTTTGTCGAGTTTTAAAATTTATACAGAGAATGATCGAACCTGGAAACTAACTCTGATAATGATTTAAGGCAAGTGCACATATCGAACAGTAGTATAGCTTGGGCAAGATCGGATTGTCGAACCCAAAGGAACTAAAAGTACTAATACTAACTTTTTTTTTATTATCTAGCATAAAATAAGGGAAGTTGGTTGTTTAATCTAAATTTAACTAACTAATCTAAATTTAACTAACTACTAAGCTAAAGACGCAAAGACAAAAAGAATGAATTGAAATCTTTGTTGGAAAAACTCGGTTGATTAAGGCGATACCCTTAGGAAGAATCCACCTAGACTTCACTTGTTATCTAACACCGAACGGAAGATTTATTCACTTGACTTGATTCGTAGGATTCCCTAATTTATATTAAACCCTCTCTCGAGGTGAATAACGTCAAACCCTAGGTTGATTAATTGAAATCTCTTTCTAATTAAAACCCCTAGAATCGCATTAACTCGATCTATGGACTCCCATATTAGGTTTCACCCTAATCCGGTAAAATCTCGTCACCCTATCTCTAGGCGCGATCAACTCCGCTTAATTATGCTAGATCTACTCTTAAGCAGGGACTTTTGCTCCACCACCTAAGCACATTCGACTTGAATCAATATCCCGGAAATATTAACACAAGAATTAAGCACACATAATTAAGAACAAATCAAGTATTTATCATATAGTTCAGAAAATAATAACAAGATTCGTCTTAGGTTTCATCCCCTTCAGGTATCTGAAGGGTTTAGTTCATAACGATAAAAGAAAACATCTCAGAAGAAAAGATAAAACAAAACATAAGAAATCTCTAAAACTCCCTGAAGGAATTGAAGGAGAAATCCGCCGTCTTGAGTAGAATTCTGGCTTCTCGATATGGATCAACTGACTATCTTCGAGTGATTTCCACAAATCTGACCTTTCTGGCTCGGCTTCTTGGCCTAGCTACCCGCTGGCTCTAGCAGAAGGTTTCTGTCGAACTCCGCGCTTAAGTTTCCCCCTAGGATGTTTATATAGACTTTGAGATGCTTTACTTGGCCCCTACATATCCTAATTCAAGTAGAATTCCTACTGGGGTGTTTTAATAGGCTTTGGAATGTGTTACTTTGCCTCTAAGTACCCTATTCCGAGTAGAGCTCCTCTTTGCCACCGCAGGGACACGTCCATGGGCACACGCCTGTGTGTTCTGTGGCCAGGCCGTGTGTGAGCCTGTTGATGAGGTACGGCAGTGTGAATCGTGGTCAAGCCGTGTTCAGACTTCTCTTAAGAGGCAAGACTGTGTGGGCTTAAGTCCAGGTCGTGCCGATTTCGTGATATGGCTCATTTGGTCTGTTTTAGGACCATTTCTCATTCTTTTCATCCTCCGGTGCTTTCCTGGGTATAAAACATGAAAAGAAAGGATTAAGAGCACCTTTTTACATAAATCAAGGGATAAATCATCCAAAAGTATGCTAAATGTGGGATTAAAATATGTTACTTTTACGGTGTAATCAAATACCCCCACACTTAAGCTTTTGCTTGTCCTCAAGCAAAATTCTCAACTTACAATTAAAACGAACTTTCCACAATTCATAATTCTCATTAACAATGCCTCATCATAATTCATAGATAATTTATACATGGATAATTTAACTCAAAGACTCCTAAAGATTCAAACAATTCTAAGTCATATATTTGTAGCATGAAAACATAGGTGTCTCCCTTTATCTAAATAATTACCTCTAATTCAAAACCGACAAGATTGACATCCTCACTAAAGATTCACTCAAAGCACTCGAAGTGTTTAAGGTTCAAGAAAAAGCACTCATAAGTCGAACTTGAAAAGTTAATCCCATAGGCTTGCTTGAAAATCAAATCTCCACCACTGTAATATGAGATGATACACAAATCAAAAGGTCTTTAACAGGGTTGTAACCGGGCTTAGGTTAAAGGTGTGGAAAAAGGCTAAATTAAAGGGTTAAAATCGAGATTGAATTGATGAGTTACTTAACTTTAGAAAAATGAACTAATGACCTGAATAATTACATCACATAAAAATACTAATAATACGAGCTTTTTCTTCAAGATATTGAATTTAAACATGTAAGCTCACTTAATTACAGAATTAATAATGAATATACTTCCTTTTTTTAACAACAAATCAATAAATACATAATATAAGAAAGAACCTTATCAGTTGAAATAAAGTAATTAGGCAACTGATCAAATCAATTCTCGATAGAAGGGTAGTCAAAGAAATGATGATAACAAATACGAGCAGGGGGTTAATATTAATGGGTGAATCAAATAAAAGGGTTGTTAGGATTAAAGGGTTCACTAAGGGTTAATTGTGAAGGTAGGCTTTTTAGTAGAGTGAGTGGGTTAAAACCTAGGTGCATTTATCATCTCAGTATATCAAATCAAAAATGTGGTCTTGACATGTATAATTGAGGCAAGTTCTAGAATAACAATTCAGTGTTGACATACTCATAATCAATAAGGTGAGCACGAAAAAGAATATATGCTCTATAAGGCTCAAAATCTCACAAAAATTATGGGTGTTTTTTACATCAATCCTTGTAAATTTCAAACTTCAAAGAAATATTCAAATTCAGTTCAACAACTTAGAAAATTTTTTAATTCTGAAAAATAGACTTATCATGCTTGATTCTCTAGTATCTTAAAGTTTAAATCATCAATGCACAATTATCTATAACTTAATCCAAGACATATCAATAAAAATCATAAATCATCATAAATTTCATCCTAATTAGTAATATGAGGAAATTACTTAAGAACTAGATATAATTGAGGGATTTGAGAATAATGCAAAAAGTTAGGCACTTTTACCCCCCACACTTAAGATGTACATTGCCCTCAATGTACAAGGATAGATAAATAATCATGTAATGATAAAATCAAAAGAGGAGGGGAGAAGTGAAACTTCCTGAATTTTTTCTATGATCACTATTCTCGGCCCGATTTAGAGGAAAAGGCGGTGGTGCTGTAGTGGATGCCAACAGTCACTGTGCTAGATGAAGAAATTGGAAAACTCGTGATGGATTAGCCAGGAATTAATAATAAAGATTCAAAATATATGAAATAAATATTTGAAGAAAAGCAAGCTAAAGTGAAGGAAAATAAACTTATAAGAATAGGTGAATGGACCGAGGAGTCCTTATTGTTGGATGGTTCGCGAGGTGGGTGTGATTTTTAAGGCTGTGTTGAACCGGTGGTCGTGGTTCTGATGTGATTCCCTAGCAGCCTTTAGAACCTAAAACTAAGAAACTAAAGTAAAATAAACTAAATTAAGCAGAAGATAAGTAAAGATAAGGAAATTGAAGCAAAAGAGAAAAGAAAAATAGAACCGAAAAGGTCTCGAAGACCCTTGACGTGTTGGAGGATTGAAGCGGCTGGCATAAACTTATGTAGATCGATCTCCCACAAGGAGATTGTGTTTGAATCCTTCCGCTTCTTTGACATCGTTATGGTAGAGCAGGGGCTTTGTTAGGAGAAGAATGGTGGGGATGAAGGGTAATGAAAAGGGGGTGAAAAAAGGAAGGGGTGGGGGGTTTAAATAGAGTTTTGAATTCTGACACCTCCCCACGCCCGTGGATTGTGGGCGTGTCGATTCACACGGCTACCTCGCATGGCCGTGTTATGAGGCATGTTGTTTTCCCACACCCATTTTTCAGACTGCTACGCCCGTTTCTGAGAAGTCAGTGTCGACCACAGCCGTGTCGCACGGCCGTGGCACTTTGTCGGTGCCCGTGGGGTAGTGGTTGGGTCTAGGACTTCAAAAATTAGTTGGGTCTGATTTGTACCGTCTCTGCCATGTCAGTATGAAGATTCTGCACTTCCACATGGCCACAACCACGGTCGTGTGCAAGGCCGTGTGGTCTAGAAATCTGCACTTTTGGTTAGTTTAAAACTAGGTGTTTAAGATGAAGAGGAGAAAAGAGAATAAATGCAAAAATAAATAGGGTTAGTGCTCGGGTTGCCTCCCCCAGAAGCGCTCATTTAAAGTCTTAAGCTAGACTTTTCTCGTATTCGCAAAAATCAGGGTGGTTTAAAAGTTTGAATATCTTCCCTCATGCTTTCAGTTTTATTTTCATGATAAAGTTTAAGTCGAGAAGTGTTTACTTTAAAAGTGCTGAATGTCGGATTGCTTACCTCGACTATTTTGTATAGGATGATATTGTGTACCTCAAGAAGGATTTCTTCGGTTGTATTTGGGTCTGATGGGACGATTCGAGGATCTGCATTGTTTATCCATACCTTATCTCCTATTTTGAAGTGATTTGATGTTCCTACGAGTTCTTCTGGGGGCTCTTCGATTTTACTTCATGTGGTTCTGGTTCTTCTTTAAAATATGTTTTCCACTCGTCTAGTTCGTCGACCTTAAGGCTTCGTTCATTATATAGTTCTTCTTTATTTGCACGAGGTCTATGATCCGGCTCAGGTCTGTGGCTTTTTGGTGGATCCTGTGGTAAAAGGTGAACAAATTGATCATCAATTGAATTTACTTTCTCACCATCATCAATTAATGTCTTGGTCGAGTCAAGAACTTGTAGATGATCGATTAAATCACCTACACGAAGAATGAGTTCTCTGTACCAACATCAATTTTAGTCCCGATTGCTGCTAAAAGGGTCTTCTTAAAATTAAAGGAATCAATTATCCTCATCCATGTCTAAGACAACAAAATCTCTTGGGAAAACAAATTTATCAATTTTTACAAGAACATATTCGATAATACCTCTAGGAATTCTAACAGTTTTATCAGCTAATTGTATACTCATCCTAGTTTGTTTGGGTTTCCCTAGACCAAGTTGTTTAAACATTTTATAAGGCATGACATTTATACTTGCCCCTAAATCAACTAAGGCATTATCAACAGTTAGTCTACCAATTAAACATGGAATTGTAAAACTCCTTGGATCTTTTAGCTTAGTGGTAGTCTATTTTGTAGAATTCTTTGAAGCGATTATGTTTAGCTCCACATGCGACTCCTCGTCTAACTTACGCTTGTTCGTCAAGAGTTATTTTAAAAATTTCCTCGAATCTGGCATCTGTGACAGAGCTTCAAGAAGCGGTAAGTTAATATATAATTTCTTTAAAATTTTAATAAACTTACCAAACTGTTCCTCTGTATCGTCTCTCTTCAAGGCTTCGGGATAAGGCGTGTGAGGTTGGTATTCTTTGATTACCAGTTTTGGCTTTTCTTGGGTTATCTCAATTTTACCTTCTTCTACCTTACTTTCTTGTATTGAATTGGGTTCATCTAACCTTATATTTTTCTGACTGTTATGGCTTGGATTTGCTCATTTGGGTTGATCTCGGTGTTGCTTGGTAGACGCCCTTGCGGTCATTCGGACATTAACTTTGCAAGTTGTCCAACTGACTTTGTAATTTCCCCGACTGACTTAGTAAGTTCCCCAACTTGGTTCTTGATCCCTTCCATCGATGTTTGTTGGTTTTTAAGTGTTGCCTCAGTGTCTTGGAGATGGTTTTTTGTGGCTACCATTAATTTTGTCAACATCTCTTCGAGGTTCGACTTCTTTTCTTGTGGATATGGCTGATTCTGGAAATTTTGAGGAGGTTGTTGTTTTTGATTTCCTTGACCTCCCCATGAAAAATTTGGGTGGTTCCTCCAACCTAAATTATAGGTATTACTATAAGGGTTATTATTAGATATGAAATTATTACCTATATAGTTCATCTATTCGCTTTTTGTGCCCGGTTGGTAGGGTGGGTACTCAGGATTCGCCACAGTTCCACTTGCGTCGCACCGCATTTCTGGATGTACCTGCGAAGAACACAAACTATCAAGCTTTTTATTCATCATCTCTACCTGTGTTGATAGCATGGTTACTGCGTCGAGGTTGAAAACTCCGACTAATTTTGTTGGTTTTGTCCTTGTAACCTGCCACTGATAGTTGTTCAGCGACATCTCTTCAATAAACTCGTAGGCTACTTGAGAGTTACATTGCTCGAGGGTTCCACCGGCAATTTGAATCAATTAGTTGCCTCGTTGAGGGGTTTACACCGTTATAGAAAGTTTGGACTTGGAGCCACAAGGGTAAACCATGGTGCGGACACCTTCTCAAGAGATCCTTGTATCTCTCCGATGCGTCGTATAATGTCTCTAAATCCATCTGCACAAAAGAAGAGATATCATTCCGTAATTTGGCCATTTTGGCTGGTGGGAAATATTTTAATAAAAAATTTCGGTTATTTGGTCCCATGTGGTGATTGACCCTCGTGGTAACAAGTTTAATCACTGTTTGGCTTTATTCCTTAATGAAAAGGAAAATAACCGAAGACGTATGACATCATCAGAAACGCCATTTATTTTGAAGGTATCACAGAACTCTAAAAAATTAGCTATATAGGTATTCAGGTCTTCATCCTGCAAACCATCAAATTGAACAAATTGTTGAATCATTTGTATAGTGTTAGGCTTTAATTCAAAATTATTAGCAGCTATAGCAGGCCTAATAATACTCGATTCTGCTCATGTTAAATGAGGTTTAACATAATAATACATAGTACGCAGAGCATTGTTGTCTGCCACATCTTATGGTGGTGGGTTATTCTCGTCTATCCCTTCAGTAGGATTGGATCTGCCTTCTCGTTCTTCTTCTGTGTAATTTAGGGCTCGCCTAATTTCTCTGCGATTCTTGCAAGCGGTAGCTTCAATATCACTGTAGTATACTAGTGGTCCTTTCGAGTTCCTTCTAGTCATAAACTAGAGGTACCTGTGTTGGAAAAGAAAGAAAGAAATTTAGCAAGGTTAAAACTGAAATAAAAATAAAATAAAAAATAAATTGCAAAAAATAAAAATAATGGCTAAAGTAATAAAAATAGGGCTTTCTTAATATTTTAGTTCCCCGGCAACGGTGCCAAAAACTTGATCGTTGTTTTGTCGAGTTTTAAAATTTATAAAGAGAATGATCGAACACGAAACTAACTCGACAACGATTTAAGGCAAGTGCACCTATCGAGCAGTAGTATAGCTTAGGCAAGACCGGATTGTCGAACCCAAAGGAACTAAAAGTACTAATACTAACTTTTTTTTTATTATCTAGCTTAAAATAAAGGAAGTTGTTTGTTTAATCTAAATTTAACTAACTACTAAGCTAAAGATGCAAAGACAAAAAGAATGAATTGGAGAAATACTATTGGGAAAACTCAGTTGATTAAGACGATACCCTTAGGAAGAATCCACCTAGACTTCACTTGTTATCTAACACTGAACCAGACGATTTATTCACTTGACTTGATCCGTAGGATTCCCTAATTTATATTAAACCGTCTCTCGAGGCGAATAATATCTAACCCTAGGTTGATTAATTGAAATCTCTTTCTAATTAAAATCCCTAGAATCGCATTAACTCGAACTATGGACTCCCATATTAGGTTTCACCCTAATCCGGCAAAATCTCGTCACCTTATCTCTAGGCGCGTGATCAAATCCGCTTAGTTATGCTAGATCTACTCTTAAGCAGGGACTTTTGCTCCACCACCTAAGCACATTCGACTTGAATCAATATCTCGAAAATATTAACACAAGAATTAAGCACACATAATTAAGAACAAATCAAGTATTTATCATATAGTTGAAAAAAAATAACAAGATCCATCTTAGGCTTCATCCCCTTCAGGTATCTGAAGGGTTTAGTTCATAACGATAAAAGAAAACATCTCAGAAGAAAAGATAAAACAAAACATAAGAAATCCCTAAAACTCCCTAAAAGAATTGAATGAGAAATCCACCGTCTTGAGTAGAATTCCGGCTTCTTGAGATGGATCAATTGGTTATCTTCGAGTGTTTCCCACAAATCTGACCTTTCTGGCTCGGCTCTTTGGCCTAGCTACCCGCTGGCTCTGGCAGAAGGTTTCTACCGAACTCTCCGCTTAAGTTGCCCCCTAGGGTGTTTATATAGACTTTGAGATGCTTTACTTGGCCCCTACATATCCTAATTCAAGTAGAATTCCTACTAAGGTGTTTGAAGAGGCTTTGGAATATGTTTCTTTGCCTCTAAGTACCCTACTCCGAGTAGAACTCCTCTTGGCCGCGGCAGGGACAAGCCCGTGTGTTTCGTGGCCAGGCCGTGTGTGAGCCTGTTGATGAGGTACAGCTGTGTGAATTGTGGTCAGGTCGTGTTCGGACTTCTCTTAAGAGGCACGGCCGTGTGAGCTTAAGTCCAGGCCGTGTCGATTTCGTGATATGGCCCATTTGGTCCGTTTTAGGACCGTTTCTCGTTCTTTTCATCCTCCAGTGCTTTCTTGAGTATAAAACATGAAAAGAAAGGATTAAGAGCACCTTTTTACATAAATCAAGGGATAAATCATCCAAAAGTATGCTAAATGTGGGATTAAAATATGTTACTTTTACGATTTATTACCTTTATTACTCGATGTCCTAGCCGAGTCTCGAGCCTGAAGAGTGACCCTTTCGTCACCTACACGAAGTGTGAGTTCACCTGTACCAACATCAATTCTAGTTTTAGCAGTTACTAAAAAGGGTCTTCCTAAAATTAAAGGAACATTATTGTCCTCATCCATGTCTAAGACAACAAAATCTACTGGGAATATGAATTTATCAAATTTTACTAGTACATCTTCAATTATACCCCTAGAAACTCTAATAGTTTTATCAGCCAATTGAATGCTCATCCTAGTTTGTTTGGGTTTCCCGAGACCTAGCTGTTTAAACATTTTATAAGGAATAACATTGATGCTTGCCCCTAAATCTGCTAAAGCATTATCAACAGATAAACTACCAATCAGGCAAGGAATAGTAAAACCCCCTGGATCTTTTAACTTTTGCGGTAGTCTATTTTGTAAGATTGTTGAGCACGCTACACTTAGCTCCACATGCGACACCTCGTCTAACTTCCGTTTGTTTGTCAAAAGCTCTTTTAAAATTTTTTTGAATTGGGCATCTGACGAAAGAGCTTCAATAAATCGGTAAGTTAATATGTAATTTTTTTTAAGAGTTTAAGAAATTTACCGAATTATTTATCTATGCGGTCTTTCTTTGTTGCATTGGGGTATGGCACACGAGTTTGGTATTCTGTACTTACCAGTTTGGGTTTATCATGGCTTATCTCAACCTTACCTTCCTCTACCACATTCTCTTGCCTCAATTTTGGTTCATCTAACCCTTCACTATCGTGAGCAGTAATGGCATGAAGTTGCTCCCTTGGGTTAATTTCAGTGTTGCTTGGCAAGCTACCTTGTAGTCGTTCAGATATGAGCTTAGCAAGTTGTCCTAATTAGTTTTTGAGCCCTTTGAATCGATGTTTGCTGATTTTAGTGTTGTTTTGGTGTTTGGGAAATAGGTTTCTGACACTGCGATAGATTTTGTTAGTATCTCCTCAAGGTTCGGCTTTTTCTCTTTTTGTGTAGGGTTGCTGTTGAAAGCCTGGAGGGGGTGTTGTCTCTGATTTCCTTGGCCACTCCATGAAAAATTTGGGTGGTTCCTCAAACCTAGATTGTAAGTGTTACTATAAGGGTTATTTTGAGTCCTAGAATTGTTACCTATATAGTTCATCTATTCGTTTTCTATGCCAGGGTTGTAGGGTGGGTATTCTGTATTGTTCGTCCCTCCTCCGTTTGTATTGCACTGCATCACTGGATGTACCTGCGAAGAACCACACAAACCATCAATATTTTTATTTAACAGTTTTACCTGGTTTGATAGCATGGTCACTGCGCCGAGGTTAAAAACACTGGCAGCTTTTGTTGGCTTTGTCCTCATAACTTGCCACTGATAGTTATTCAGTGCCAACTCCTCTATAAACTCATAAGCCACTTTAGGGGTCTTGTTATTTAGGGTCCCACCAGTGGCTGAATCAATCAACTGCCTTGTTAAGGGGTTCACACCATTGTAAAAGGTTTGAACCTATAGCCACAAAGGTAACCCATGGTGAGGGCATCTTCTCAGTAGATCGTTGTATCTCTCCCATGCATCGTAAAGTGTTTCTAAATCTACACAAAGGAAGGATATCATTCCTCAACTTAGCCGTTGTAGCCGGCGAAAAATGTTTAAGTAAAAATTTTGGTCATTTGTTCTCATGTAGTGATTGATCCTCGTGGTAACGAGTTCAACCACTATTTGACTTTATTCCTCAACGAGAAAGGAAACAACCGAAGGCGAATGGCATCGTCAGAAGCACCATTTATTTTGAAAGTGTCGTAAAATTCTAGAAAATTTGCCAAGTGATTGTTTGGATCATCATCCTGCAAACCATCAAACTGAACAAATTGCTGAATCATCTGAATAGTGTTAGGTTTCAGTTCAAAATTATTTGCAGCAACAGCAGGTTTAACAATACTTGATTCAGTTCCTGTTAAATTAGGTTTAGCATAATCATACATAGTACGAGGAGCAGGATTTTGATTCACCGGGTTTGCGGCAACCACAGGGGGTAGTGAATTATTATCAGCGATCTCTTCGATATTATTGGTATCGTTCTCTTGCTCTTCTTGTATGTATTATAAGCTTCATCTTATTTCTCTTTTATTTCTGCGAGCGATACCTTCTATATCACTAAAAAAAAATAATGGTCTTGACGGGTTCTTTCTAGTCATAAACTAGAGTTACCTACCAGAAGCAAATAAAAAAATTAGTAAAGAAAATAATAAAAAATAAATAAATTGCAAATAAAGTAAAAATGGCTAAAGTAATAAAAATTTAGTGTTCCTAATATCTTAGTCCCCAGCAACGGCGCCAAAAACTTGATGTGGTCTCAACTAACTATAATCACAATAAAGGCAAGCATACTTATCGTTCAATAGTATAGTTATGGTAAAACCGGTAATATCGTATCCACAAGGACCAAGAGTACTAGTAATTACTATCTTTTTATTACTAGCCTAAGAATTGGAGTGATTTCTTTAAACTAAAAACTTAATTAAAAACAACAACGAAAGAATTAGGAAAATACTCTTAGACAACTTATATGAGATAGGCAATACCTAAGGAAGAATCCACCTAGACTTCACTTATTACTTTTGATTCATATGATTTATTCACTTGACTTAATTCGTAGAAATCCCTGATTTATGTTAATATCTCTTTCAAGACTAAAAACAATTAACTCTAGGTTGATGAATTGAAATTTCTTTCTAATTAAAACCCCTATTATTGCATTAACTCGATTTATGGATTCCCTTATTAGATTTGACTCTAATCTGGCAGATTTTCGTCTCCCTATTTCTAGGGTTGCAATCAACTCCGCTTAATTGTGTTGATCTACTCTTAAATAGGGACTTTTGCTCCACTGAATAAGCACATTCGACTTGAATCAATAATTTGAATTATCAAAACAAGAATAAGAACTCACAATTAAGAATAAGAACAAGTATTTATCTTATAAATCAAATAGTAATAAGATCTGTCTTAAGTTTCATCCCCTTAGGTATCTAAGGGATTTAGTTCAGACTAATAGAAGAAAACATCTTAAAATTAGAAAACAACAAAATATAAGAAAACACAAACTTCTAAAGAACTTGATGGGAGATCTTCAGTCTTGATGGAGATCCTTCTCCTAAGCTGCTTCTGATGGCTATCTTCATGTATTTTCTGCCTTCTATTCGGCCTCCCTTTTAGGTTACCCCCTAGGGTGTTTATATAGGCTTTGGAATGCCTCCCTTGGCCCACAAGTGGTCTACTCCGAATAGAATTCAACTTTGATATGGTAGAGACACGCCCGTGTGACACACCTGTGTTCGATTCCTTAGACCGTGCAGATTCTACTCACCACACACGGCCGTGTGGTCTACCCGTGTATGTTGATCCAAGCTGTGTTTGATCCTGATCGCATCACACGGCCTTGTTTGGTAGCCCAGGCCGTGTTGATTCCTAAGGTAGGCTCATTTTGTCCCATTTTGGCCTGTTTCTTGTTCTTTTCGACTCCTTAAGCTCTCCTAAGTGTAATACATGAAATTAAAGTTTAGGAGCATCAAATTCATCAAATCTAATGAAAATTCATCCAAAAATAAGCCAAGCATGGGGTTAAAATATGTATAAATTGAGTTTTATCAGCATCCATGCTTTAGCGTATTGATCCTTCTTTTCTACAGTTGCATGTAGAGGAAGGATCGGTTCAACAAGCTTGTACAACCATATGCACTTCACCCAACACTTATCTAAATCCTTCTTCAGTTTCTCTTCATGACACCCAACAACTAATAACACTTTGACTCTGGATCAATGTCACTAGTTGCAATTACTACCTCTCATCAATTAGAAGGTTTATTATTGAAGCGACATATTTGAGTGTAATAGTTATTTTTTGCATGGAAAATGGATTGTAGATGTATTTGGTCTTCATCTTCCCAACAAGTTAACAACCAACTCCAGAATGATGTTGAACTTTGTCATCGTAGATGTCGTGTATAAACTAGTATCCTTCAAGTATTCTTTGATACAATGATCTAAGTTTTGAGAATTTTAAATTTATGTTGGATTCAAAGAACTTGACCTTTCGACTATTAAAAAATAGAAAATAATAATAAAGATTGGAGTTAGAGTTTTCATCATATTGACAACATAATTAGTAATGTGCTTGGCCATTTTTCCCAATCGTCCACAGGACGTGTGAATATTTATAAAGTAAAAATCAACAATCATGAGAGTCAATTTGTACTGTATCTAATTGGGTTGGTTTAGCCAAAGACCAAATAAATTTCTGGATTAAACCTCACAACCTTGAACTAGACTTCCGTAGATTTCGAGGTACTATGCATATACTTCACGGTACAACCCTCTAACATACATGGTACTAACTCTTATAATAATTAGACATCATCTAAACTCAACATCTATAAATGTCAAAAATTAAGATTAATTATTAGATATTAGACATGTCGTGGTAATTGAAATTTTTCCCAAATTTAAGATTAATTATTTGATTTTTTTTTTTTCAGTCCAAATAATATGTGGTTGGATAATAGATAGTGTCTCTCATTCTTAGTAGTTTTGAAAAAATTCGCCTCTCAATTTCTCTTATAAATATAGCTCCTCCAAGAATAGCACGAAAGAGAGATCTTCCAAAGCAAAGCCAATAGGCCAATCTTTTGTCAATCACCAGTCTTCTCACATTCTTCGCTCTTTCTCACATTTTCTTACCTAACCCAAAGTAGCCATTTTTTTTTAGCCTCCTTTCTTGTTTTCTTTCATTTTTAAGCTTTTGTTTTTTTTTTGTTGTTTTCATTGATTCATCAAATGTTACATCCCACAATTTTCATGATTCTATACCCTTGAGTTAAATGCTACGGTGAGATAGACTTTTTCCCTATATTTTGAAATTTTTTTATGAACAATGTAAATATTATTTTCTTTTTGATTCCGTTTCAGTTATTCATTTCTTCATATATAGAGAAAAGATTGTATAAAATTTTAATATCATGTCATCATTTGTATCCATTTTCAATACAGCTAAAATTTAAGATAAAAATATTGAAATGACATGTTCCTACAGTAAAAAGATACAAATGATATGGTATCCCATTTATCATATATGTTTTTTGCTACAAATAATCAAAGAGCATGAAACATTCAAACTGATTTCTTTTTACTGCAAACAGTTTGCATTAATTTTTATTAAATCCGCAATTACAGCTCTAATAGCATTTAATAAAGAAATAAAATATAGTAATTAACAATATTATAATTAGGGTTTTGAGTTTGTACTAAACAGAATCTTATAAATAGTGTGATATCTAATAATTCTACTCTCTTTTTGTTTATATTAATAGGTACTGAGACCTCATAAACCATTTCTTGTGTGAAGAAGATATAGTTTGAACACCATGGGAGCAAAATTTTCAAGTCCTATTAATAGTCTCCATAACTTGGAAAACCAAGTTCAAGCTCTCTTTACGAAATCAATAAGTTTCAAAGATGTGAATGTGAAGACAATGATGCAATCATTCAGTTTCAACAGGCTTGTTTCAAATCCAAAAGGATTCGAACCAAATGGTTGTGGGACTGGGAGCATGCAACTTGAAGAACCTTCAAGCTTTGACAAAAAGGAAATACTCTCACATATTAAGGAAAATAAGACAGTGTTTGTTAGACCAGAAAGCTGTAACAATATCTCACAAAGATCAAACACTGAAGAAAAGCCCGGTCCGGGCTTCGCCGAGCACGGTGGCCGACGATATCAAGCTGCATTGAAGTTACAAAAGGTGTACAAGAGTTTTCGAACAAGGAGACAGTTAGCTGATTGTGCGATTGTTGCTGAGCAACGATGGTGGAAATTGTTGGACTTTGCTGAACTTAAACGAAGTTCGATATCGTTCTTTGAGATAGAAAAACCGGAGACGGCGGTTTCACGATGGTCTAGAGCAAGAACCAGAGCAGCCAAAGTAAGTTTGTGTCGATGAAGAAGGAGGTGATGTTAATTGAATTAAAAGTTGAGTGATGATGGTGATGAAATGTTGGTCTTGTGTTTTTTGCAGGTTGGAAAAGGATTGTCTCAAGATGAAAAAGCTCGAAAGCTTGCTTTGCAGCATTGGCTTGAGGCGGTGATTACCATTTATATAAGTTATTTTTAGGAATTTAATTTTTATTTTTAAAAATTTTAAATTTTTTTGGGATAAATTAGTAAAAAAATTTAATTCCCCAAATAAAATTTTTCTTTAAAATTTAAAAAAACAAGTCGTTTTTAGAAAGAATGTGAAACCACATCCAATTAGAAGCGTTTTTTGTACAATTAGTGTGAAAGCTTGCCCTTTGGACAAGCTTTTTGCTTGACATGTCAGGAAAAGCGTGTTCAGCTGGACGCTCATTTTTTTGTAATTATCGGAAAATGCATTCAGCTGAGCATGATTTTCCTAATATGTCAACATGAAAGTTCGTCCAGTTGAACGCGCTTTCACACACTCTCTCTAAAAACAGTTTAATTCTCAAAATTTTAAAAAAATCGGCCTATTTTGTCAATTAATTTTTTTCGGCATATTTCGCTAATTTAACCTCACAACTATTTACACTTTTAAAATTATTTTGTTAAATTATTACAATATCATTTTTAGTTATATTATTATTAAGTAGTATTTTTTAATTTCAAAATATCATACTATTTAATTTAATAAAAATTAACATTGTTAATAATTAAATTTAAATTTTAAAATTAAAAAACTAAATTTAAATAAAAATATAAAGGCTAAATTCTAATTTTGTAAAGATTACGGGCATATTTTAAATTATAAAAAACTACCAGCTTTTCAGTTTTCATATTTATTATCCTTCTTCATCATGTTTTATATTGTTGATACTAACAGATTGATCCTAGGCATCGTTATGGTCATAATCTCCAATTTTATTATGCCCAATGGCTTCACTGTGACAGTAGACAACCTTTTTTCTACTGGTAAGATTTCTATGAAACAGTTTTGAGGAAAAGGGTTAATGTATTATTTGGGGTTTAAATTTGGTTAGTGTTTTTATATTGGGGTCTGAATTTTTATTTTATTCAAGTTAGTCTCTAAATTTAGCAATTATTTTAAATTAAAGCCTGGCATTTTTTTATCAAGTTATTCCCTAAATTTAGCCATTATTCTCATATTAGGATTTGAACTTTTTATTATTCAAGTTAACACTTGATATTTCCTTTTTAAAAAGTTCAGCTTTGGTATAATAACAATTATCAAGTTCAGAGATCAAATTAGACAAAAAAACATTTAGGACCTAATACGAAAATAATTATCTAGTTTAGATTTTATTGTGATAATAATTGTCAAATTCAGAGAAAAATTTGAACTAAAAAAATTCAGACCTTAAAGTAGGAACAGTTACAAAGTTGAAGCTCAAAAAAGGGTTAACCCTTAAAAGTAAATTAAAAAGAAGGTACTTGACCAGTACATGTGTTTCGTAACATAAAGGCTTGATATTGGAGATGGGAGAGAAGTGAATCTTGAAAAGTGCCCTCGATCAAAGCTTCAACAGCAATGCATCAAATATCTGGGTCCTGTGAGTTTAATTTCCCCCTTTTTATTTGAGCAAGTTGAAGCAGGTTTGGTAATATATGATGTTGGATTTGCAGGCCGAAAGGGATGCATTTGAAGTAGAGATAAGGGATGGGAAGTTTTATTACAAGCAGAGTGGGGAAGTTCTTGATACCACAGGAGGACCAACTGATGCCAAGTGGATTTTTGTTCTTAGTGCTTTTAAGACTTTGTATGTTGGAATGAAGAACAAGGGAACTTTTCAGCATTCCAGTTTTCTCGCCGGCGGAGCCACGTTGGCGGCCGGTAGATTGGTGGTGGAAGATGGTGTTTTGAAGGTAAAGAACGAAACTCAATTTTGTTTCTTTTAAAACATATTTATACTTTTATTTAAACATTTGATTCGATTAATGTTACGAGTTAACTGTACAATAATTTGATTATTAAAATTATTAAATTACCCATACATATTTTTAAAGTAAGATATATTATATTATCATGCCATCACCATGCTTAAAATATTATATCATCACTACAACCATTTTTTTTAAATTTTTCTTGTACAATTTAGTATTATTATACATATTTTTACTTAGATTATTTTGTATCTGTTTATACTTATTATTATTTAAATTTTGACCGAGTTGATGTCACGAGTTAACTGAACACCCATTCGGTTGAAATTATTAACTTACCCTCACTTTAAAGGATAATTAATATTATTATAAGAGTTTTTTTTAATTTTATATAATCTTCAAATACAAAAATTAAAAACGTTATTTGAAAATTTAACACAATACTAATAAATTTATATAGAAAATTTTCAGTACTTTATCAATAATTATTTATTAAAATAATTTTATAAATCTATTATATTTTCGTTCATCTTAATAAAATTTAGTAAGTATTAAAATGATTGTTAACTTGATAGGCGATTTGGCCTCATAGTGGACACTATCTCCCAACTGAAGAGAATTTTCAGGAGTTCGTTTCATTTCTTCAAGAACATGAAGTTGATCTCACAAACGTAGAGGTAATGAACACCAAATTATTTTTAATTGTTTAACTTAATATGAGTAAAAGTACAATGAAGGTCTCTTTATTAAGAGTTAGATTGCATTTTACCTCTTTTACGCAGAAATTAAGTAAATTAATCATTCTACATTAGATTAAAGAGTAAATTGCTCGTTTTTGTTAAAATTTTTATCCATTTTTACGATCAAAAATTGGTGTGATTGACAAACGTGACCTGTCACGTCTACCTCATTCTGACATATAGAAATTAATTTTTAATAGTAGAATTGGATGAGATTTTTAACAAAAAAAAAATCAGTTTACCCTTTAATCTAACGTATAACGATTAATTTAACCAATTTTTAAGTAGAGGAAGTAAAATGCTATTTGATTCAGCCCACGGAACTTTTTACCCTTAGGAAGCAAATTTGGGCACTAATCCAATTCTTGTGATGGAAATTTTAACAGCAAAGCCCTTCTGAAGATGAAGCCATTAGCTGGAAGAACAGTAGTATCCTTGAAAGCAATGAACCAAAAGATGAAGGCTTGCAGCCAATTGAGGCAACTAATAACAATGAAAACTCAATTCAAGGGAACACTGATTCAAATGACCAAGATTCTAAGGCTGTCCAAAATGCCAATAAATCCACATCAAGATCATCAGTATGGTCAAAAATAAGTAAACTCAAAATACCAGCAAAAGAAGATGTGTTCGATATCTTTAAGAAGGAAACGTTGCCACTGAGTTGCCGCAACGAGCATCCAAAACCCACCACGGAAGGTGGCTATGAAACGGAGGAAGAATATCTATCCGATGAAGATTTTCTCTTCACTAAAATCAATTTATTTGGTGGAGATGATGATGATAATGAGGAAGATAAGAAGCCTATTCCAAAGGACAAAATAATGAGAAGGATAGCATCACATAAAGAACCGAAGTCATATCAATTAGCACATCTATTATCCACCAAGTGGTCTACAGGGGCCGGGCCGCGGATTAGCTGCATGAGGGATTACCCATCGGAGCTTCAGTCCCGAGTTTTAGAGCAAGCACACTTGTCCCCGAGAAGTGCCAATGCATTACCTCGAACACTATCACGTTTTGTGTTGACACCAACATCACTAGGTACAGAAACAAGTTCACTTAGAAGCCCAATTGCACCTCTCCCTACAGCAAGTGGTATAAAAGAGAAAAGCAAAAGTGTAGGCAGTTTTGAAACACACGTGTGAATTCCGCATACCATTTGGCTCCTGAATTTGATTTTTAAGATTCAATTTGGTACTTAAGTTTAAAGTTAAAATTTAATTTGGTACCAAAAAATATTGAGTACCAAAATAAATATTAAAACCAAACTCAAGTATTAAATTGAGAAAAAAAACCTAAATACTAAATTAAATATTAAAACCGAACTTAGAATTAACCCTAATGCATATATAGTTAGGGCAATAACATAATTTTGAGCCTCTCTTTTTATATGTTGTTTTTCACATGCACCATAGTGTGGTGAAAAATGAAAAGATAAATTGAAAGGGATATTAGATTTGGTGTATACCATTGAGTTTAGAAAACATAATTAATTAAGTTCCTTTTGAGCTGTAATCAACAGATTTGTAAATCCTACTTAGATGAGATTTGGATTTGTAAATCATGAATGAGATTTGATTACTCTTGGAAATTTAGAAGGAAATTAATATTTTTTTTTGAAGTTTTAGCTATTCCCAACTTTTATTTTTGAATATCGTTCTCTTTATCATCAAATTATATTAAAAAATTAAAATTTGTTGTTAATCCTTGTACTTTATAAAATTTAAGATTTGATCTTTATTTAAAAGTTAAAGATTCAATTCTCCTACTTTTTTAATGTAAAAATTTTAGTCTAATCATTACCGTTGTTCATAGTTTTTGTTAAAACTTGTTAATTTACCATGTTTATTTTTTACAAATAATATTAGAAAATCCTAATTAAAATTTTAAATTGATTAATTTTGACAAAAAAATATTTACGATTTTAATAATTAAATTGAGATTTTTAAATAAGAAAATAGAAAAATATTTTAACTAAGAAATTCTTGATCGTGCTAACTTTTTTCTCTTATAAATCTAACACTCCATGTCTATTTATGCTAAAATTTTCCTTTTCCCCCATCAACTTTCATTAAAAAAAAAAAGTTACAATAAGTCCAGTACAACAAATACATAGTAATCCGATCGCAATCCATATTACCTTTCCTAAGAGAAAAGGAAAAGGAGCAACTATAATTAGAAGGAATGAGGGAATATAGCAGCAACATCTGAAAGTGTATCATTTTTACCAAGCAATGCATCATTGCAAGATTCGTTGTCGGATGGTTTTACATAAACGAGTTGTTTAATTTAAACCTTTGAATACGAGGTTGGAATATACAATTTTTTCTTTTTATATTTTCTATGTTGGTTTTATAATTTATCTCTAAATTTAAACATTAAAAATATAAAACTTTTTCCTATTTAATTAAATAATAATTATTTTTAAGATAAAACACTAACTTAACTCCTAAGATATAATATGGATATCAACTATTCAATTACTTTTTGAAGATAAAAGGTAACCATGCAAAGCACAACTAAAAATATCTTATAAAAAATTGATAATTCTTTTATTTCATTTTAGTTGTGAAATTATTTAAATTATAAATCATCTAAATAAAATATTTTAAGAAATAGAAGAATAAATTAAAGAGCAAGAAAAAATAATGCTTAAGAAATTTCATAAATTATTATTATTTTTTTTTGTTATGAGTTATTTTAACAGAAATTTTACCATCATATATTATCATCATTATTTGAGAGAGAATCAATTAGAGTCAACATATTAATACTTTTATGCTGATTGAATTTTGGATAGGTTAACATTGGTATTATTATCAATATAAGAGAACGTGTTGAAATGTGTTTATCTTTTTATTTAAAAGTTAGAAGAAAATATATCTAATTTTAGACATTGTATAAAAAATATATTAATGTTTTTATATCATAAATAAAGCCTCTAACTAAAAACCTAATTATTTTTAAATAAAAATACTATTAGGAAAATATTTATGCTTTTTAATTATTTATATAAAATTTAAAAGAAATACCTTGAAAAACAACTACCTTTTAAAAATTTCATTAATTTCAAAAATAAATATTGTATAATAGAGTGAATATTGACCAAGTAATATATTTTCACTTTATCAACTTAATGAATACAAATTTCAAAAAATTAAAAAAATTCAAACAATATAAATTCTCTACTTTTGGATCACATCTTTGTAAATTATTTTCCTTTTTCACAAATCTTGATTTCTATTAAAGATTCAAATATAATTGCTTCTGCAATATCAACATTTTTTTCTCACCAATTTAATTTTAAAATAAGTTAAATAAATAGATATTTAATAACATAATAATTAGTGATATTATACAGTATTTTTGATTTAATGATTTCAACTCTTGAAAAATTCCACCATATCGATGGCTTTGAAAGATACAAAACTTGAAGATACTTTGCCAAAAGGTAAGAAAGTTGCTTTCTTTTTTTCCTTATTTTTCACCTAATTGAAATTTATGAGATAAATATATTTATTAAAAGTTCACATAAAAAATATATTCGTAGCTATGATGACAACGGGAGTCATCATGAACTCTACTAAAAACGAAAATGAGAAAGCTCAGACTGAACCTTACACTGAAGTTAAGCTTTTTAACCGTTGGAGCTTTCAAGGCCTCGAGGTTTTTCCTTCTATTTTTTTCCCTTTCCCTTTTTATTTCATTACAATTAGGGGCCTTTAAAAATGGTAAAATTCATTTGTAGCTCCTTTAAAATTTTAATATTATAAATTAGTATAAAGGTAATTTTATATTTTAATCCTTCCAAAAATTTATGATTTATCTTTGACCCCTTTAAGCAAATTTCTGGCTTCACCTTTGATTTACTTTGTGGCCCTTTAATTTTTTTTTTACAAAAAATACAAGTTAGTATAATGGTATATTTGCAATTTGACCCCTCCAAAAATTTATATTTCATCTTTGGCCCTCTTAAAGCAATTTGCTTTGCCACTGATTTGCTTTGTAGCCTCTTTAATAAAAAAATTATAAGTTACTATAATGATAAAATTTTAAGTTGACCCTTCAAAAAATTTATGATTCATCTCTAGCCCTTTAAAGCAATTTGATTTGCCTGTAGCCTCTTTGATTTTTTTTTAAATTATAAGTTAATATAATGGTAAACTTTCAGTTTGACCCCTCCAAAATTTTATGATTAATCTTTTTATCTCTTAAAACAATTTTTTTGGCTTCCTCAATGATTACAATATTGAGGAGGCTAATGGGAAATGATAGGTTTTGAACCCCATGTCATCTACGTGCTCGATGAAAGCTTTAGTCCCAAACAAGTCTTGGCCCTGTTGCCTATTAAAAACACTGGTAATTAACATGTATGATTTATGGATTTTTACGTAGGTGACATCTCCTTGAGTGACTACATTGGCGTTCATGCATAAAAGCATGCAACCTATGTACCACACACAGCTGGTAGGTACTCGGTTAAACGGTTCAGAAAATCTCAATGTCCAATTGTGGAGAGGCTTGCAAACTCATTAATGACGCACGGTTGAAACAATGGGAAAAAACTCATAGCAGTTAGGATCGTAAAACATATGCAATGGACATAATTTATCTCCTCACTGATCAGAATCTAATTCAAGTCATTGCCGATGCTATTGTAAACAGGTGAGTGTCTCAACTCTCAATGATCTTAAAAACTTTTCTCAACTATGGTTCATTTCACCACTTAATGCTTTAACCTTTCATGTTATAATAGTGGACCTCGTGAAGATGCTACCCGTATCGGCTCAGCTGGTGTTGTTAGGCGTAAAGCTGTTGATATTTCACCTCTCCGCCGTGTGAATCAAGCCATCTATTCTAATAACCACTGGTGCTCGTGAATCTGCATTCAGGAATATTAAAACCATTGCCGAATGTTTGGCCGATGAGCTTATTAATGCTGCAAAGGGATCATCCAACAGGTGGTAAATCAGGGTCTTCGTAAATTTTGTTCGTTTTGTTTTTGCTTTGAAGCTAAGAAGCAGTGGCAGATATTTGGACTAAATTTTAGGGTCCTAGTAATACTTTCAAAAAATTCATAAATTTCCCTCCAAAAAAAAAAAATTCATAAATTTAATGAGAAACTTTTTTAAAAAAAATTGGGTGTCTAATTAAAATTTTTTTAAATTTTTTGTGAGATTGAGAATTTTCAAAAAAAAAAAAAAAGAGAGTTTAATTACAATTTTTTTAAAAATTAAAAGATATAATAGGAATTTTAAAAATTTTGAGAGACATAATTAAAATTTTCTAAAATTTTCTAATTTGAAATGCGAACGCCCCTTAGGCTACCATATCGGTTCGCGCGCCTCTGCTAAGAAGTGCTTTCTCATGTGTCTTTTTTATGCTGATTACTCTAATTTGGTGTAGCTACGCCATTAAGAATGATGAAATTGAAAGAGTTGCCAAGGCCAACCGTTGAGGAAGGATTTTGGAAGACATAAATTACAGGAGATTTTTTATTTTTATTTTTTAATAAGACATGTTTTGGGTTTGTTATTATATGGTTAAAAAAGAGATTTAGTCAAATTTATTTTAAATATTTTCATAAACTTTTAATTATTTTATCTATTTAATATTTAGTTTCTTTAAGAGTTTAATATTTAGTTAAATCAATTCTATTTTAAGCCTCACACTTGGTATAGTAATAATAGGATTTGTTGAGCGGCAATAAATCAAATTCAATTTTTCCTTATAGAACATTCAATTTTAATACCTTCATAATTTAAAAAAATTGGTTTTTCTACATTATATATATTGTTTAATTATAATAAATTATTAGTTTATTATTATAATTAAGTCATGTCATTTTTTAAAGGTAAACTATAAAATAATCACTTTTGTTTATTTCAAATTACATCACTTATATTTGAAATGTTACGATTTAGTCACTTACGTTATCGTTTTGTTAACGAAATAGTCACTCTTCCGTTAAGCTCCGTTAACACCCTAACGGCAATCCTACATGGCAATCTTAATAAGTTTTAAATTCCAACTTGAATGTTTAACTGGGATAAGAATAGTTTTTTTAGTCAAAATGGAAAAGAAAATTAAAAGAAAAAGGAGACAAACGATTTTTCTTTTCCAATTTAAGGTGTGATTAATTTAAAATTTTCAATTAATTAAATTTATTTAATTAAAAATCTATTCTTGTCCCAATTGGACATCCAAGTTGGCATTTAAAACCCATTTGGACTGCCACGTAGGATTGCCGTTAGGGAGGTAATGGAGCTTAATGGCAGGATGACCACTTCGTAACAAAACGATAACGTAGGTGGCTAAAATGTAACATTTTAAACATAAATAACTAAAATGTAATATGAGGAAAAGAAAAGTGACTATTTTGTAGTTTACCCTTTTTTAATGTTAGGACTCAACTATTGGTTGAACACTTATATTTATAATAATTAAATAAAGAAATTTGTATAATTATTTTACAATTAATATTTTATAACTTTTTTAACAATCTTATTATAAATTCTGGTCATATCTGAATTTTTTTGACATAATGTTTAAAATTATCCATAGCACCCTCTAATCCATAAATAAGAGGATAATGCATATCAGTGTACTCGAACCTAGGGGTGTTCAATCGGTTAGTCGACCCGAACTACCATTAACCGAATTAACCGACCATTTTAACTCCTTAACCGTTAATCAAATCGAAATTTTTCAAAAAAAAAATAACCGAACCGAACTTTCTATGTTAATTCGATCGGTTAACCGAAATTTATATATATACATATATTTTGGTTAAAACAAGTATAAAACATATAAAAAATTAACCGACTTAACCGACCGATTAATTTATATTTCTAAAAAATTAACCGAACCGACCGAATACTTATATATTATAATATTATTTATTAAATTTGGTTAATTTGGTTAACCGACTAATTTCGAACCGAATTAACCGTTAACCGAACTTCCAAAAATTTATTAACCGACCCCCGACTGAATTAATTCGGTTAACCAACCGACTAACCGAATTCGGTCGGTTAACTGAATTAATTTGATTTTACCCGAAATTTGCACACCCCTACTTGAACCCACATCCATGCCAGTCGAATTAAGATTAATTGGCATATTTTTCTTTTTAGATATATAGCAAAAACATAGTTGATAGTCAACAATTAACTATAAGTAATTTGATAATTATAAATTTTATACATATTACATATATGTTACAACTTGAAATATATTTGATATAAAAATTATTATGATAATAAAAAATTTAAATTATAAGTTAAATTTAATTTTGTTAAATATAAAATTTAAAATGGAAATTATATAATTTTCAATAATTATTATACTATGAGATAACATGATATTATCATCATATGTTGCTTACTTTAAAAACATATTATAATAATTAATTAATTAATTTTAAAATAATTATATTTCCGAATCATGAATTTAGATTTATTCAATAAATTTTAGATAAATACTTGTTTTATATCGCTATTTTCGTGCGATATTTAGCTTAAACAATATTCATTCTAAATGTTGATCTATTGAAATATGCATGAATATATTAAATATACATTAAAAATATAAAAATATAATTAATTATAATTCTATCTATAAATTAAGTTAAATAAATTATAGAAAATAAAACTATAAATAAAATTAACACAAATATATATTAAATTTTAAAATTTAATTTTAATGAGGAAAATATTAAAATTATTTTACAGTAAATTGTTAAACTTAAAATATATTTTTAAGTAAAATCAAATTTTAATAACATTAATTTAAATTAATTTTGTTTTTTTTCAAAGAATTTAAACAAAACTAAAATTATAAAAATTATAAAATATTAATACAAACAAATAATGCTTGCATTACATGAGAATCAAATTATTTTATTTTATTTTAATTTCGTAATTAGATATATACTATTATTAATATTCAAAGCATATATATTATTATTTATTGAATTTTATTTTATACAAACACTTAGATAATATAGAGTTTTATCATTAGATACATTTTGCATGAGAAGAGATTATATACAATTAACTGTGCTCTTTAATATTTTTAGTTAGATATGAATTTGTTTCGGAGAAAAAAATTGAAAATGAAGAGTAAAAATATTAAAAAGGCATAAGAATAACGTCAAATTGTAGTCTCAAACAAACTTTTCTCCTTTTTACATCAACATTTCGGCCACGTCAGTAATCCGCGCAACTTCCAACTGGTTTTCCACGTGTCTTTTTCCAATTTGTTTGTTGTCATCCCTTGCACCCCACTTCATTTTTGCATTTTCCAAAATCACCTTTTTCTATGAATATGAAATGTCAATATTAACCCTCCCATTGAAGTAAAACTGTAAAGACTCCTTTAATTTTTGTTTACTAAAACCTCAGTTCTCTCTGCCTTTTACTCTGCTTCTCCCTTCTTTCTTTCATCAAAAATTCCTTTTCCTTTTTTTTTTTCAATTTGATTTTGCTCTTTAAGTCATATATTTTTTTTCTTCTTTTTTCTGATTTCATCGTTTTATGATCGACGGCCCACGTCCGCACTCATGACTTTGATGACTACTCCGCCGGTAGATGTACGTACCATTCTTCCCTCTTTTCACTTTGAATAAATACTTCGATATTTTTCTTTGATTTTTTTTTTCTTGGTGGAAATGTTTAAAGGATTTTTTTCTGAAGTTCTCTTTTTCTGTTATGTTTTTCAATTGATAAGTGATAAATTTGGACGTGGATTTCGTGGGATTGATAGTGTTTTTCTTAATGTATTCAGAGTGTAATAATTAGGGTTTTAGTTGAGAGCGTTAGGGTTAGGTTTAGGTTGATCAGTGCTTTGATATTTTGGAAACTTGGATTTTGTAACAGCAAGAAGACGAGGAGATGCTCGTGCCGCATACGGATATTGTTGAAGGACCTCAGCCAATGGAGGGTTTGTGTTTTTATTCCTTCTAGAATTCTTTTAGTATACTGTAATTCGAATTATTTTTCTGACAATCTTGAGTTGATCCAGAGTTCGGTTTTGTTTGTAATTATGGTGTGATTATGGAATAATAATTTGATTAGTGAGGTTGTTAGGGTTTTAAGTTTATTACTTTTTTGTTGATTTCATGATTTTGCTTAATTTTAGTTTCTCAAGTTGAGCCGGCTAATACAAATGAGAACCAGCAAGTGGAGGAACCTCAATCAATGAAATTCACTTGGACAATTGAGAATTTTTCTAGGCTGAACACCAAGAAGCACTATTCAGATATATTTGTTGTTGGTGGTTATAATTGGTAAAGTGGGAATTTCTTTGTTATTATTGGAATATGTTTGGTTGGTCGGGTGCAATCTATCATGTTATTGATTTTTTGGATGTTGTGCTGATTCTTCTCTGCAGGCGGATACTAATTTTTCCAAAGGGAAACAATGTGGACCACTTGTCAATGTACCTAGATGTTGCGGATTCTTCTGCATTGCCATATGGTTGGAGTAGATATGCTCAGTTTAGCTTGGCGGTTGTTAATCAAGTCCATCACAAGTATTCAATAAGAAAGGGTATATTCTTACTGTTATTAGGTTTGGTGTTTTTCGTAAGTAATTTATAACAGCAGCCTTTATTGCATTTCCTACACTTTTCATTCCTATACATGGAGGTTTCACTTTAATGCAATCTTGCATTGCCTGCAAAGAAATTGTTTCTTGTGCCAGTAGTCAATGCTCAATTGTGTTTCTTATGCAGTGTTCATTCATTAGCTTTTTCACGGTAGGTACCATGCTTTTTTGTAGCTGGGCTAAGGAATGAAAAATAGGAGATTCATGATTTGGTTCATCCAATTATTTATTGCACTTGGATTTTGGGAAGACTTGATTTGAAAGGCAATATGATGTTTACGAGAATCTGTTGTAACATATATAAAATTTCAAAATTAGGGAGGTTTTGATCAAAATTAGAAGTTTGTGGTAATCAAAACTGATTTAGTGCTCTGGATGTTAGGATATTCTTTTTGATGATAATGACTATTTTAGTGGTTCTCAAAACATTTGTTTTCTCAATATATTATTTTTTGATATTCTGTCTATATATTACAACCTTATATTGAATTAATTTTAGATTTTCAGACGGCTAGTTAGTTAGGAACAGGATATAACTTTATTTATTTATACCCTTTTTCAATATTAATTTCTCCCACAAGCATTCTGGTCCAAATAGAGTGAACAGGATATTTTTTGTAATATTTCCTTATTCTATATTTTTATGCATTCTATTTTCAAGGTGATTTAACTGGGAGTTGAGTTTTTAGTTACAATTCTAGTATATGTTTTGCATGTTTTTGCTCATATTCTAGTTTTGGCCACATCTTTTTTGTTTCATTTTAGGTTGACATTATCTATTTCTTTTTTGTTTTATTTTAGATCAACATGATCCACATCATTATGCTTTATTAAATGTTGACATGATTCGTCTTATGCCCCATTTGTTTCTTGAACAGCCAACAGATTTTTGTCATTCCTATTTTATTGAGATCAAGTAATATTGCAGAATTGAAAAAGAAATATGTCGATGGATAAATTTGATGAGCAGAATCAGTATGAAAGGATTAGTTTCCAAAGTTATCTGAAATTGATTTTTTTTTTTCACGATAGGGTGATTAGATGATGCCCTTTCTTCGTCAGATCATTTTTGTTATGTTTATTGCAAGCAGTTGGGTGTTTAGTGTTTATAGTTGATATATTGCTGGAAGGAAGAAACCTCTGTGATATTGAAGATTCCTCTTGTCATTCCTAATTCAATAGTAAAGTTCATCCAAACTTATCTAGTGTCTTGCTTTTGACTTTCATTTGCAGACACTCAACACCAGTTCAATGCAAGAGAGAGTGATTGGGGTTTCACACCATTTATGCCTCTTAGTGATCTTTATGACCCTAGTAAAGGGTATATTGTGAATGATACTGTTGTTGTTGAAGCTGAGGTTGTTGTCCGTAAGATATTGGATTATTGGTCATATGACTCAAAGAAAGAGACTGGTTTTGTTGGACTTAAGAACCAAGGAGCAACTTGTTACATGAACTCGCTTCTGCAGACCCTATACCATATACCATACTTCAGAAAGGTGTGTCTCTTTTTTTTCCATTCAATTTGGATTGTTCTTGTGCTCTTACTTTAATTGGAGTGAAACATGTATTTTCTATGTTTTAATTCAGGCTGTGTACCACATGCCAACAACTGAAAATGACATGCCTATAGGAAGTATTCCTTTGGCTCTGCAGAGTTTATTTTACAAGCTTCAATATAATGACACTAGTGTTGCAACAAAGGAGTTGACCAAATCTTTTGGATGGGATACATATGATTCCTTCATGCAACATGATGTACAAGAACTCAACAGGGTCTTGTGTGAAAAGCTTGAAGATAAAATGAAGGTGCTCACTTTGAATTTTTTTTTAATATTCCCTGTTATACGCATATCAAATCATGTTATTGATTGTTCCCCTTTTATTTTTTCAGGGAACTGTTGTAGAGGGGACAATACAGAAGTTGTTTGAGGGTCACCATATGAATTATATTGAATGCATCAACGTGGATTACAAGTCTACAAGAAAGGAATCATTTTATGGTATTTATTTGTTACTGTTGTTTATAACAATATTAATTTGGAATGCTGAATGTATCCCATAAAGCAAATAGTGAGTGTGTATATTTGTTCCAGACCTTCAGCTTGATGTCAAAGGATGTCGGGATGTTTATGCTTCTTTTGATAAGTATGTGGAAGTTGAGCGCCTTGAGGGTGACAATAAATATCATGCTGAAGAACATGGCTTACAGGTCAGTTACATTTTTTTCCACTTGAGGTGGTGAGAACTGGGCTAGAAATTTTTGTATAAATGACCCATTTATTGTCAGAATATTGCATAAAGAAAGGTTTGACAATTTGTTCTGTGGTTGAACTTTATCTGTGATGAAATTTCTTTCCTGGGGGTTTGAAATATGGATTGAAGGTTTAACTCATCAAGTCACTTTAAGCCAGGCCATATTCGACTGGCACAAACTTGGGTAATCAGATTAATTTAAGTTCAAATGACATATTGTAATTGTGTGCCAAAATCTGTTGCTCATTTCAGGATGCGAAGAAAGGTGTCTTATTTATTGACTTTCCCCCTGTTCTTCAGCTTCAGCTAAAGCGTTTTGAGTATGATTTTATGCGGGATACAATGGTAAAGGTCAGTGTTGGAAATCAGTTTACTTCTGAAGATGTTAGATAGTTGGGGTGCTTTTGTTACTCATATTTTAGTATTTATTTATAAAATATTTCAAGGCTTTGGTCTATGCTATGTGATATGTTAGAAAAATAATTCTACCGATTCCTTGCCCTGCTGCACCAAATCCAATCTATATACTCAAATTCTAATCTCTATGTTTAATAGAACTATTCTTTTTTTCCCCCTGTCAAGTCTTCAGATCCCGTTTCTTCAATATTGATTAATCATGTTGTGAGGTATTTTGGAAAACATTGATAAAATCTTCTTTATATTTGAAATCATAACAAGCCGCAATCATATTGCTCCTATTAATGAGTGAAAGTATATAAATAGATATATTTTCTTAAAACTTTTATGTTGTTGCTTTATCTTTAATTAGTATGTTTTGCTTTTCATGACTGGAATTACTATTACTGTCTGATCTTGTTTAAAATTTTGCCAATAACTGTTTGGAAACTGATTCCCAGTGATCATGTCCTTTTAACTGTGGGAATGGAACCGTTTCTTTAAGTGGACGTTGTGTTTTTCATGTGAATTTAGATACTATGCATGATAGCATGGGCCATTTGGATTAACAGTTGCTGCCATTTTCTAGATAAACGACCGCTATGAATTTCCTCTTCAGCTTGACCTTGATAGAGAAGATCGGAAGTATCTATCGCCTGATGCTGATACGAGTGTTCGCAACCTTTACACTCTCCACAGGTATTATTGTCTAGGGATTTTTTATATAATTCACACCACTAATACTTCTAATCTGTTCCTAACTGAGGCAAGTTGGTAATACTTTGTACAAGTTGTTTCCCTGCTTTACTACCTTGCTTGCCCGGAAATCTTTTCAATGTACTGTTTTGTTTTACAGTGTCTTAGTTCATAGTGGAGGAGTACATGGTGGACATTATTATGCTTTTATCAGGCCGACCCTTTCTGACCAATGGTGAGCAGCATTTTTGCATTGATAGTTGACTAATATGATCACAATCTCACATGCTTCTATGTGTTCCTATTTTTCTTGAATTGAAAAAAGACTCTTAGAGAATGGTGTGATTGGCTTAAAATATGTTCTCTGTGATTAGTTTTAGTATTTAATGATACTGTTTAGCATGAAATTTCAATGCTCCTTTTCCTACATTGAAATAATAATATTATCATCCTCTATAATTATTCCAGAACTTGGGTGTTGTTTTGAGACTTGCACTTAATATATGAATGGCTTGTGTTTAGGTCAGGCATTTCTCAGTTGTTCAAATTAGTATTGTCTTCCAGCAATGCTTTGTTTGGAGTTTAGTTTTGGTTTTCATCGTTGATCTCAGTGTATTATATGTCATAACATCCAAAAATATTTTGGCCTCTCGAGTACTTTTCCATTTCATAGTGGTTTTAATTAATTTTTTACTTTAAGATGGGGGAACCCTTTAATAGATATCTCTGTTTTGTCAGGTATAAATTTGATGACGAACGGGTAACGAAAGAAGATATGAAGAGGGCATTGGAAGAGCAGTACGGTGGTGAGGAAGAGGTAATGTTTCTATATTCCACTTTAAAACCCGTCTATTTGTGTACAGTGTCAATTTATTTGAATTTTTGCCTTTATCTGTTGATTCAACAGTTGCCACAGACAAATCCTGGCTTCAATAACACACCTTTCAAATTTACAAAATACTCAAATGCATACATGCTTGTTTATATACGTGAAAGTGATAAGGACAAAATAATTTGCAATGTTGATGAGAAGGACATTGCTGAACATTTGAAGGTAATATCTCCATTTACTTGCAACTGATGTGAAAGCTCTAACTTTTGGCTTTATGCTTCTATTAACATAGATGTTGTAGATCTGGAGTAATGATTTAATTTCTAATTTCTCAGATGAGGTTAAAGAAAGAACAGGAAGAGGAGGACGACAAAAGGAGATATAAAGCACAGGCTCACCTTTATACTATTATAAAGGTTATATATTACAATTATGGTTTTGGCATTTTTAGCTATTTTTACTTTTCATCTTCGCATTAGTGAATAGCATTAATGCATTTAGGTTGCAAGAGATGAAGATCTTCTAGAACAGATTGGAAAGGACATATATTTTGATCTTGTGGATCATGACAAAGTTAGGAGTTTCCGTATTCAGAAGCAGACACCTTTCAATGATTTTAAGGTACCACTTATAACTTATAATATGCAATTGAAACAAAATATCTTATCTGATTATTGTGGTTGTTGAGTGATGACATTGCTATCTATTCTTTGGACTCAAAGTTCAACATCATAATTCTGATTGTCAAACAGCATGTTTCTGAAATGTTTATTGAAATCTGAGAATATGGACTTCAGTTATTTTGATAGATCTTTTGGGGATAGTGGTGCTAGAGGGTAATTTTTGGGGAGCTTGGTGTTTCAATATTTGTCATGTGGATGAGCAGATGGCATTTGTGTTGGCATTCCATAAATTTATATATTATGTGCTATAAGTATGTCTTAGCATCCTTCTTACTTTTTTCCTACTGTCCAAATGAACAAACGACTTTCTTTCTGTCTTTGGAATTTGTTGTTATGGGTTTAGTGATGTTATCATTTTCCTTTAAATGTTTAATTTGGCTGGTTTCCAGGAGGAACTTGCAAAAGAGTTTGGCATACCAGTGCAATATCAACGTTACTGGATTTGGGCAAAGAGGCAGAACCATACATATCGTCCAAATCGACCTTTAACCCCTCAGGAGGAGGCTCAGCCTGTAAGTAGTTATATTTTCTTGTCTTCCTGTTTTGCATCTATTCTTTCTCATTGTTATGTATAGTTTATATTTCCTTAACTTTGCTTCTCAATGCTGAGATGTCTAATAGAAGGGGACCAGTGCTGGTGATTTACATGGGAGTGGGAATAATAGATGTTGATTCAAAAGCTTTGGCTGAATTTATAGAATTATGTTAATTTAAATGGTTCTTTTAGCAATTTTTTATTCTTTGGAGAAGTTTATGATAGGAATTTTTCCAAGATGCATTCATTTAAACAAAGATGAACCAATTTTATGGGATGCAGTAGTTGATAAGGAGCACTGTTTGTCCTAGTTTTTGGATTATTATACCTATTTTTTAAGCAGCTTCTATTTGGTTGTTTTAGGTTGGACAGTTGAGGGATATGTCAAATAAGGCTCATAATGCAGAACTAAAACTGTTCTTGGAAGTTGGGCGTGGACCGGTAATGTTGTTTTGTTGATCATTGTTTTAAGTTTTCAGATGGTACCTTGTTTTTGTCTCATTTTCTGGATAATTTCAGGATTTACGGCCTATTCCTCCACCTGACAAAACAAGGGAAGATATTATGCTTTTCTTCAAGCTTTATGACCCTGAGAAAGGAGAATTACGGTATTTACACTTTCCTATTTATCTTCTGTATTTCATGTTTCTCATACTTTCTGACATTGCACGTTGTTCCATTGCAGTTATGTTGGTAGGCTCTTGGTAAAACTTTCTGGTAAGCCAATAGAATATATAACCAAGCTAAATCAAATGGCTGGCTTTGCTCCTGATGAAGAAATTGAACTTTATGAGGTTTGTTACTCCTTAAATATGTCTGCAATGCATTGACGCTTAACTAAAATTTCTTGATCAAGTTATCTTACTTGTTGATTTTCATATCTTTTAGGAAATAAAGTTTGAGCCTTGTGTGATGTGTGAGCATCTTGATAAAAGATGTTCATTCCGGTTAAGTCAGGTATATTTTGCTTTGGGACATATATCTTTTTTCAATGTAAATTGCCATTGATACCATCTTTGCTTGCAGATTGAAGATGGGGATATTATATGCTTTCAGAAGTCTCTTCCAATTGCAAGTGAAGAAGCATGCCAATATCCAGATGTGCCTTCATTTCTGGAGTATGTGCACAATCGTCAGGTACCATTAGTATGTGGAGACTTGCTGAATATTTTATTGGTATTTCTCAGGTTTATGTTTACTGATTGGTTCTGGGAGGCTGATAAATGTTTATATTATACCTCTGTCCTTCCTGTGAGGCATTGGAGGTCCACCATTTGCACCCTGGTATTAGTTTTATAAAACAATATGTACAAGATATAGTACCAGAGAGGAGAGGAGATGCCTATATTTTATACTCAGTTTCTGTAATTTTCTCTTCATTGACATGGGACCTTCATTCTTTCAGGATGTTAATTAATTGTTGATCATAAAAGAAAAAAAAGGAATACCATATTGGTGGCTGTTTCTATTTAATTTTTTGTAGAAACTGCATTGAACCTAACAACATAGCTTCTATAGGCAAAAGGTTTTAGCTTGTTTCTGAGAATTGCCTGTCACAATTTTTATTCTTCAATTTGTGTTTGGATTCTTGCAACTCAATTAAGTTTTTGTGATTTGATGCCTACTTAGATTGTTCATTTTCGTTCTCTGGAGAGACCAAAGGAAGATGATTTCTGTCTAGAATTGTAAGTACTTCTAAATGCAAATTACTGTTCAGAAAGTACAAGAATTATTACGTAGTTGTCAGATACTTATACTTGGTTTCTTCTTTAACATTCAAGGTCAAAGATACATACTTACGATGATGTTGTGGAAAGAGTGGCTCACAAAATTGGCTTGGATGATCCATCCAAAATCAGGCTCACATCTCACAACTGCTACTCTCAACAACCTAAGCCTCAACCTATTAAATACCGAGGAGTAGAGACTCTGTCAGAAATGTTGATCCACTATAATCAGGTAGCACATATGGGTTTTGACATACTTGCTATGTCTCTTCCTTCTATGCAAAATTTATATTGACTGATCACTTTGTGTTTCTTAATTTACAGACTTCTGACATTTTGTATTATGAAGTTCTGGATATCCCTTTGCCAGAATTGCAAGGTCTGAAAAACCTGAAAGTTGCTTTCCATCATGCTACTAAGGATGAAGTAAGTACAGAATTTGTATCTACTCTTCCCGGTTACCTCTTTCTTCTATGATCTTACATTGTTTATGGGCCTTGTGTAACAATATTTATCATGATTTTTAGGTGGTAATTCATAATATTAGATTGCCCAAACAGAGCACTATTGGAGATGTGATTGATGAACTTAAGACTAAGGTATGTTTTGGATACTATTGTTCTATATTCTAAATACTTGAAGCCTAAAAATGGGTAGTGTTATTAAAGATGATGGGCTCCTCTAGCTCTGTTTTTGCAATGAAAATCATTTTCTAGTCTCCTTTTGTTTGGGGAAAAGTAGCTATTGTTGGAATATGAGAACTGGCCAGAATCTTTGCATATTTTCATATCATATGGAAGATTCTATCTATCATATGTTAATGCATAATCTCCCATTCGAGGTGTATTATCTTTATAGACTTCCCATGCAGCTTGAAGTTCATACTGACTACAGCTTTGCTTTTCTATTCTTGCACTATGAAATAGGTCGAGTTGTCACATCCTAATGCAGAGCTTAGATTGCTTGAAGTCTTCTATCACAAGATCTACAAGGTAGAAATGGTTGAAATCTGATTGCAAGTTGCAATTTAGATTGTATATAAATTTAATCTAGAGTTATTCTAGACAGTTGAATTTGAAGCATCCTAATGGGATGTCTGATAAGTATGTGTGTTTCTTATGTGACTCATTGTTTCATCTTGTGTTTTTTCTTTTCTCCAGATCTTTCCACCCAGTGAAAAGATTGAGAACATAAATGATCAGTATTGGACATTGCGTGCAGAAGAGGCAAGTTTTCCCTTTTCCATCCTGTTGAAGTAAATACATGAGAACTGTTCTTTATTAAAATTATGTGGGTATAGCTTTTCTAGTGGTTCATCGAAAGTATAAGTAACATTCTATTGTTTGTACCTTAATTTTTCAAGAATGGCTATTGAATAAAAGTAACATTCATATTGGAACAAGTTCTGGTTACAAAAGCCGCTATATTATATAGCGAGTAGGGTATTCTAAAAATCTGTATCTTGTCATTATAACTTCTTTTCATGTTTACATTTGGGCTATATTGTTTTTAGAGTATTTTCATGTAGTTATGGTGCTAAGCAAAATTTCTTACGAGTTTGTTCACGATAGAATAAGCATCTCTGGTCATTTCTTCAGAGATGTCTGCACAATCTATTAACAGATCTAACTTCTTCATTTATGTAAAATCCCAGGTCCCAGAAGCAGAAAAGAATCTTGGTCCCAATAATCGATTGATTCATGTTTACCACTTCAGTAAAGAGACTGCCCAGAACCAGATGGTATACAACATGGATGAATTGATTAATATTCATGATCTGTTTTGACTTTTGAGATATTTGCTGGAATGTCCAGCTATTCTACATAATTTGCATGTTCTCAGAATTTATATTCTTTTTTCTTTTAACAGCAAGTGCAAAATTTTGGCGAGCCCTTTTTCTTGGTCATTCATGAAGGTGAAACTCTGGCTGAAGTTAAATTGCGGATACAAAAGAAATTGCAAGTTTCTGATGAAGAGTTCTCCAAGGTGTTTTCATACTTTTCATACTCATCTTTTCCATTCCCTTCTTTCATTTCACTTTCCCCCCAGTGAACCTACAAATTTACCATTTTTATTCTCATTTTCACAATGCCTTTCATGCCCTTACAAGCCATTATGTATATATGGGACCCTGAAATCAGGTTTGACTCCCCTCTCCTGTTGTTTTTCCTTTCTCTTTGTTCAGTGGAAGTTTGCATTTATGTCATTGGGTCAACCAGAGTATCTACAAGACTCTGACATTGTGTTCAAACGTTTTCAGGTATATCTTGGTTTCTTCACTGTGTTTCTGTCTTCACAGTTGATCACCTATATTTATAGAATTTGTATTTTTTTGGAAACTGGTGTTTTAATTTATTTGTGCATACACTTCAGAGAAGAGATGTTTATGGGGCTTGGGAGCAATACCTTGGGTTAGAGCATTCTGATACCTCTCCTAGAAGGACTTATGTTAATCAGGTACTACAATATTGTTGACTCTAGTTCCCTACGAGTTATGTGTATTGTACTTTATTACATATATTCTCCGTATTGTATGTCTAATTATATGTTGCATACAACTATTGCAGAACCGTAACACATTTGAGAAACCAGTTAAAATATACAACTAGTAGAAAGCTAGTTATACATTAGCAAATCAGTCGATGTGGAGATCCTTCAAGTGATGGCATTGTAGATACATGGAGAAAAATACATTGGAGGAAACAGTTGAAGCTTGCTTGGAGAGAGAATTTATGTAGGACTTGATTGTTAGTTTTATAGGATATATATATATATATAGTTTTCATGTGGATGGGGGAGGGAAGATTTTCTTTGATGTAGTGTTTTCCCACTGTTGATATATGCCTAGTCTTGTGCTATATTGCTTTTCTACGTTTCTCATTTTTAGGAAGGCACCTGAACGCCCATCCTCGACCTGAGAGGTTGCTGCTGTCTTTCTTTTTGTACACAGCTCGTGTAATTTCAGCGCATATGAAGATTTTGGACCTGATATATATCGGGTATAGTTGGTTGCACATATGAGTTAACTGCTTGTGCAGTACCTTCTCTTTCTGAGGCTTTTATATTTGTCAAAATTTTGATTTCCTTCTCTTTAAAGCTAGGCTTAATAAATTCTCAAAGCTTTAAGTAAGCATGTTACCTCCAGAGCTTCCACGCCCCCCCCGCCCCCCAAAAAAAAAAAAAACGGAGAAATCGATATGATTTGATTAAATGATGCGGATGCGTGGGCACAACTGTTTGTCTTTACATGATGTAAAAAAGAAGAGAAAACTCTTGTTTTTCAATTCGTTTGACTTTTATCTCAAACCGTAAGCACCGCTTGATCCCTTTTCTTCCTTCGCACTCCCTTTGACGGCCAACGACCAGCCGCCGGTGGTTGGCTGTCCCTCTTCTTCGAATAATAATCCCTACTATGGTTTGTGGTTTCGACGGATCTTTTGGATAGATTCAATGCTGATAGCAGCGGAACTAACGATTTGGAACGTTTTGGGCTATTCTCTCTTCTGAGCTGAGCTTGGTTTTGTTAGAGGAGGGCTGGGTGTGGTGCTTTGTTGCTGGTGATGTCCCCTACTTGAGGATGAGAGTTCCGCTGCGGCTACGGATGGTGGATGGTTGGGCGGTGCCCAAGCCTACAAATGCTACTTGTTTTGGTTTGTTTTAATCTTCCGATCCAGTTGTTGATCTGGGCTTGCTGTCGTTGATGGCTGATCTCTGACTGTTGGAGTGGTTTCAGGTTTCGGATTTAATCCGACATCTCTTGGCTGTCAATTCGTGATGTTTGATTTCTTTATGTGACGTTCTTCATTATTTTTCTCGCTTGCTTACAAAGCAAGGTTACTAGTGAAAATAGAGATCGTTCGATAATAGAGATCATATGCACATGCACTAATGTTTTCACATTAGTGGCCAATGCCAAAGTGAATGGTGATGATATCTCCTTTATTTTTGTATTATTAAATAATACAAAAATATTTACAAAATGAGATGGATTGTAGATTAATTACGAAAATGTGATATTTTCTATTGTAAAATTGGGTAATATCAATGTGTCAATGTGTTAGGCGGTATTAGATATAAAAATAATAAAAAAAAAAAAAATATTTAATGTCAAAATAATATATATATTTTTAATTTGGGGTGGTTGTGGTATAATTTTGAATTTCATGCTTCTATTTTATGAAAATTAGAAGTTAGTCATTTTATTATCATAAATAATAAAATCATCAATTCAACAATTTATGTGGTAAAATAGAAAAGAATCAATTATTCAAGTTTATATGTTTTTATCAACAATTGGATTAGTTTTAGTAACGTGCAATGATTAAATTTTAACAAATTAAAGAGGCTAATTTCTCAATTTTTATAAAGTAAAGAGATAAAATTCATAATTAACCTTTAAAACAAACTTAGCAAATACTAGTCATTGTATGATTATAGAAAACATAAAAACATAAAAATTATCAAAACTTTCTAATTTTTCATATATTAATTATTGAATTGATTTTATTAATCCTTTGCATATGAATTTGATAAACAATTGATATTGAATTAATAGTATTGAATAATTTGACTAACTTAAATTCGAAAACTTACAAAAATCAAATTATGATAAATGATAATAAAAGGACTAGCTTCTAATTTCCATAAAATTGAGGTATGAAATTCAAAATTAAACAACCCTTAATTTAAAAAAAAAACTAAAAGTGAGGGAAAGAAGGGGTTCCCTGACAATTTTGCTTCACCCCTTTTTACATTAAAATATTATTATTTATTTTATTTTATTAAAATATTATTTTTATAGTTGGTGTCGCCTGTCACATTGGTGGCATCCAATTTTACTGTAAAAAACCCTATTTTTGTAATTAATCTACAACGTATCTCATTTTTGTAATTAAACTTTTTTGTATTATTTTGATTAAAAAACCTGGTACTTTAGAATCATTTTGTCTTGACTGTAGCCATGTAACAACCTAATTTTCAATGGTGCCAAAAAAGACGGTTTTGGAACCTCATCTCCGTAAATTGGGTCCATAAATATTAAATATGAATATTTACGGAGTTGGTATGAAAGTATATTAAAGTTTGGTTCGATGATTTTGTTGAATTGATAGTTAATTTAGGCATAGGGACTAAATTGTAAAATTTTTATCGCTATAGGTTTTTAGTTGACATGAAAATGTCATCTTTTCACATTTCTTCTTTCTCTTACCAAATTTGAAAGAAAAAACTAAAACCTTTTTGAAGCTTCAAACTTTCAACCAATATTAGGTGCTCAATTAAGTCATTTTCTTGTAATTTTTATACTTTTGAAGTCATGAGAGCTTGATTTAGCTATCCCATGTACCAATTTGCAAAACTGTTAAAGTTTTTGAAAATTGCTATTGTTGATTTCTTAAAGAAATTGATGTTAAAGTGATAACGTTTAAGCTTATATCATGGAAAAGGTTTGGATTGTAAAGTTTAATTGTTAGTTTTGTACATAGGGACTAGAGTGGATAAAATGTGGAATTGTTATGAAATTTCGTTATAAATAGGAAGTAGAGTGTCCCTAATGTATGTAACTGAAGTCGATTTTTAAATCGAGGCTCAAAATTGAAAAATATTGTTATTTCGAATTTAAGAACTGAATTGAATAACATGTAAAACTTTAAGGGTATCAAAAAATGAGATTATATAGGTTCATTCATGTCATGGCATAATGTGTAAATGTTTCGTATTGATGGATTGAATGGAATAATTGTATAGATTAATAATTGGATCAAACTGAAGGTAATTAAGGAAAAGTTAAAATTGTTGATTAGTCCCTAAAGATTTAATTTGTTTGGTGTTTTGATCAAGTAAGTTTATATGGTATTTTTTTATTTAAGTTGTTATGTATTTGATTTGTGTATTTGTATTTGATTGTGGATTAATTGATTGTGAATTGGTTCTAAAGGCTAAAATTGGACTAAATTGAAAAGTGATGCTCGTGTGAACTTAGTAAAGGTTAAGATATGATTGGCATGCCAATAGGGTCTTGTGCACGCTTGTACGAAATTGATTATAGATGTTACCGAGGTCCAACATTTGTTGTGGAATTTATTCAAAAATATCCGAGTGCACCTCCGTAAGTTAAGCCCATGTCCTAACTTCTATTATTATATGAAAAATCAAAACTAAAAGGGGTGGGTGTGGGTCAATTTTCATAATAATAGGAATTAAGACAGAATCTCAACAGAATAACAAATCACATATATAGGATCATATAATCTTAGAGTCACTTTTATTAGTATACATATCGATGATGTCAATGCAAATTTTTTCAAAAAACAATGCAGATTTTTAGGAAACATTTCCTACCCATCTCTTCTATACTCCATAATAAGTTTCCCAAAACTTGTCTATCCAAAAACACACCAATTAAGCCATTCCGGGTTGCCCGGAAACCATGACTTGCCACCTCGAGTTGCCTGGCAACGATGGCATATCAAAACACAGTTAAATTGCCAGATCAGGTATATATGGTCAAGCCACTATATTGTAGTCAAGCTACTAGATAACGTGGTTAAACCACTAGAATGTGTAGATTATTAAACTGCTAGAATCTTCCTTCTTTCAATCATATCATAATCCCATGCATATGATATGTCATACAGAACAAAATTTTCAGTAAGCATGCTTTACATGCAAATTAGAATCAGTGTAATGGCATGCTTAACATGTAGATCAAAATCAGTGTAATTGCATGCTTAACATGTGAATCAGAATCATTGTAATAGCATGCTTAACATGCAAATCAGAATATCGAGAGAAAGTGGGATGTTTATTTTTCATGCATATCAAATATCGTCATATGTCACAATACATGAGTGTCAAGAAATCGTATAACATCACATTTAACAAAAAATCACACAAACACATTCATATTATCACATATTCGAAAGTTCAAAATCACTTACTTGAAATCCTCTTTTCTAACGAATTTATCATTCCATTTGATTATATAATGTTCGCACATTTCACATTTCATTTTTTCTTAAATAAATATTTAATATTATAAAATTTATTGAATTAACAATAATTTTACACATTTTAAGATGAATAAATCCCTACATCTGATTTCACGAAATCCGATGATATCGACTTTGAATCCAACTCTTAGGGATGAGATCAATCCTTGAGTCCTTAGTTTTTGACAAAATTTCGCATCGTATCAAAATAATGATATTTTTTGAATATTTCTCATTTTAGTGATTAAGTAAGATACATACTTAATCGGCTGCCCAAAAAGCACGCTTCCAAAATATAGAGTATAGATCCAAGATTCACGAATATCACTTCAAGAATGCACAACAAACCTTAATGTTAGAATCGTCTTAATCGAGAATAAAAGTGAAAGAATTAATTTTGATTGGAGGATCTTCAATACTTACACAATAACAAGAGTACTTTTTTCCAAGGCAAGAATACAAATCCGAGTGTACGAAGAAGAACGTTTCACAAGTGTGTAAAAGCATTATTAGATTCGACTTTAATAAGTGAAAAAGAAAATATCATCATTGGAGTTTAAGGATCTCTTATGAAAAATCCCAAGGAATAGATAAATCATTGATCCCACAGTATTTCGTTTACAATGGAAGATTATCTAATGAAATCGCCATTCAAAAACAAAATGAATAGATATTAGAATCGTATATGGTTTATGAAAAATAAGAGAGGAGGACTAGAAGTTCAATTTTAACAGAAGAAATGAATAGAAGATAAAAGTCGGTGAAAATGGTGATTTGCGACGTTAGAGGCGCGACGACGGTGCGGCGGTGGTGAGAGAGGAGGAGGCATGGAAGAGATGGGAAATTATAGTGGTTTTGTGGTGGTGATTTGGTGAAGAAAAGGTGGCCAACGGTGGTGGTATGATGGTAAAATGTAGAAAAAGTGGTGGTGGAAGGAGGAAAAGAAAGAAAAAGATGAGAGAAAGTGAATAAAAATAAAAATGGATGTTTTAGGGTGTCTAGGTACATTGGTCGGCCATGGTATGGTAAGGGAGATGGAAATGGCAATAAGGGGAACATAGATACAAAAAGCGGATCATGGAGTGAAAATGGGAGGTAGTGGGGGAAAGTTGACTCAATAAAATAGGAAATAATCTTCCCCACAATGCAACTATAGGGTGGACGGCAAAGGGGTTGACCATCCCTTTTTACATGCTAAAAATTTAAATAAAAATATGAAAATGATAGGAATTGAACCTAGAATCTCTAGGAATTTAATTAAGCTCCTTGTCACTTAAGCACATTTTTGCTTGTTCAATAAATTGACAAAATGATAAATAAAAATATGGGATGTGATAGATAGCCAAGACTAGTCATTTCCCCAATTGGAATTGTAGATGACATAATAATCCTTCTGAATATTTGAATAAAATGTTCACTTTGATTCTTTACAGGATTACAAACTCATTTAGATTATTTATTGTTACAAACTCATTTAGATTATTTACTTAAGTAAGTTATCTTTCTCGTAATGTAAACATTCTTATAGTGCCACTTATCATCAGTTTGAACTTAAACAATCAATGAACTAATATTTGCTTGTCACAATTTTGCTATGCATGCAAAACATGAAAGAGAAAAACACAAAAGACATAATAGTGAAATGTGAAATTAACTTTATTTATTTATTCATTGTTCTAATACATTAAAAGCTAGTTGTGATGAGAAAGTTGGGTATAAAATAGTATGTTAGTTCAAGAGGAGATAGTCAAACGAAAGGTGGAGTACAATTGCTCTCTCCCCTGTTGTGAAATTTTATTGGTGTAGTTCAAAAGGTCATAAGGGTTTCCCATGCCCAATTCAATATCCAACCAGAGAAGAAAGGAAGTATGAGTTTGTGACTTTTGTTGAATCTTCATACTCTACTGGAAAAGAGATTTGTTATGGAAAACTTTGTGAAGCAGAAAAAATATGATAATGAGAAGTTTTTATTCTAATCTATAGAGTTAGATCAGATAGAAGCGTCATTTTCTCCTACTGAGATGTATTGTATTAAATTAAATATTCATAACACTTATGAGGGGGAAATGGGAAGTGAGGAAAAAGCATGTAAAAAGACAGAGAGAAAAGAGACATTGAGTGATAAAAGTCTACTTGATGGTCCACTTTTGGTGAGTGAAAATACATATGACGTAAATTGGAGAGTTCTTGAATGAGAAAAATAATGAAAAGCAAGAAAACACCCATGAAAAAGAGAGGACTGATTATGTTTTCACTAACCTTAACTTGAATTTGTCTAGTGGACTTGTTTCATTTTTTCAAGAATTTGTTAATCCTTTAATAGGAGCTCAATTAACCCATTCCACCTACGATAAAGATTCTTTCTATAACACCCTTAACCCACATTCGTTGTCAGAATAGGGTTTTAGAGCATTACCAATCAAACAAACATAATTTCAATGCATCTCATATCATATAATATTCAAGTCAAAACCAATCAAACTCATACATATTGTCCCTTATTCGAGCCCTCGAGGCCCAAATTACGTGTTAGAAACAAGTCAGAACTAATTCGAAAACTCAGAGAATTTTTCAAAAAAAAAAAAATTTCAAAGCTGTAGGGTTCACACGCCCGTGTGGTCAGGCTGTGTCTTACACAGTCCAGTCACACGCTCGTGTGTCTGGCCGTGTGGACTCAAAATGTACCTTTAACATCAATTTTACCATTCCCTGCAAACTTAGACAATAAGCAACTCAAAAATTATTCATTTAACCAATTCAAAACACAATCAAACTCATCCAAATCGTATCAAACAAACATCCTAGGTGCCTAACCAAAGTACCCTCATAGGTACCACAATTATATCATCATTTCATACCATTTAAACATCATTAAAATTCAATTTATAACCATGCCAAATTCAATTTGCTTTGCCTAATTCATGTTCATTTAAACATTAACTTAAACATGTCATAACATGACCTCAAAAATAAACACATATTATATGTATATAACCAACCAATATTAAACTTATAATCCCATTTACTTTACAATCAATCCACAAAATAATTATTATTTAGACACCCTAGGTACATGCCGACACAAAAGGAAAAACGTCACCACGTTTGAGATCGGGACCGTTGTTGGATGTTGAATCGACGATCAAAATTAAGTACCTAACCTGCGTACGGAAAACAAAACCGTACGCTGAGTAAAAACTCAATGGTATTTCTATAATCCGAATATTTAAAGATAAGAAATTACAAATATACGATTGAAATATAAACACATATTATTATTTAATTAT
This sequence comes from Gossypium rotundifolium, assembly GCA_025506655.1. Lineage (NCBI taxonomy): Eukaryota > Viridiplantae > Streptophyta > Magnoliopsida > Malvales > Malvaceae > Gossypium > Gossypium rotundifolium. The sequence continues at coordinate 5,668,611 of CP106722.1, read as the reverse complement.
TACAACAATCATATCATATTTCGTTTGTTTCACAAATATCTCAATTCACATACTTGCTATATAAATAGCTTTTCACAATTTATTTCACATTTCTTTATACAATTGCATTATCCTTTCCATATTCATTTCATGAGTATATAACGCATATATTCCATATATTTACAACATATTTCACATTCTATTTTCCATTCACTATTTCACTTCCATTTCTCATACCATACTATTTTAATATTAATCATAAAACTTTTTTATTCATTTACCCCTATTAACATAACTCAGACTCGGATGGATACATGGATCCAACCAAAACACACCAGCTTGACACTCAGTGCCTTATCGGATAATTCGAAGTAATAATTTGACACCCAGTGTCTCATCGGCTAAACCGAAGTAAATTGGCACCCAGTGCCTCATCGAATATATCTGAAGTAATAATTTGACACCCAGTGTCTCATCGACTCGAAGTCGAAGAAATCTGTAACACCCATAACCCGTGTTCGTCGCCGGATTAGAGTTACGGGCATTACTAACTCAATTATTCCATGTTATGCTATCAACTCATACCCGTCTACCCAATGCTCATTCATCTACCTAACCAAAACCATTTGCAATGATACACATCCAATCCATATGCAAACCAATTAGTCATTCAATTCATATCAATCAAATAATCATTAAAACATTAGTTGCATACATGATACTATTCCTATTCGCCTTCTCCATAAATTTAGATTCTACACCATGTTCCAATCAGCCATCTTGTGTATACACATCAATGGTTATGCTTATATACCCTATTGGATATATCAAGAGATCAAGGATAATATAAAACACCCCAAGTACATGATCATATATCCTTTTTGACCTGTACTAATACAATTCCCATATCACATTCGGCACTTGATGATATGTATATTATATTTGCTAGAACATACATGATTTAATTTAGTACCTATCACTTAATACAATTCACTCATAACTTAAAAAAAAAATGTAGCATTTAAATTCCATACTAAGATTATATCAAGACCGAACATACATAGATGCTAACAACATGATCAAGCATAACCAATTCATTCCCAAGCATAGAAGTATAGCCATTTTCGCATGGCATTTGTATGTACATTTGCAAAATAACATGTAGACTTGTTCTAGGAAAAAGCTAGCTTATACATGCCATAATATTAAGTTCATTTACAAAAGAGTACCAAAAGTTGATAGTGTGCTTGACTTCGACGGGGATTCCCGAGTTTAAGCTGCGACTTCTAGATCTAAACACTAAGAAATAAACATTCCAAGTAAGCTTAGATAGCTTAGTAAGTTTAAGCAAGAAGGTAAAGTACACAAATATGCATTACATCATTTCTTTAGTTTTCAAACTAAATATAGAATAATTCAATCTATAAACATGTAGCCAAAACTAACATTCATCAATCCCATATTCATTCAATCCCAAATCAATAATCAAAGTAACCATATAGTCACATGCTTCATAGCCAATTTAAATTAACTTACTTAAATTCGCATTAAAATGATGAACCATTCGCCAAACATACCTGACGTCATTATTTACTTTTAATAATTGCTTCTATTCTTACCTTTTACCGATCTCGCACACACAGTGCTCGGTGATTCTATTTTCCGCACACACAGTGCCTTTCAACCGATATTGCACATACAGTGCTCGGTGATTATATTTTCGCACACACAGTGCCTTTCAACCGATATCGCACACACAATTGCTTCGATGATTATATTTCCGCACACACAGTGCCTTTCAATCGATCTCGCACACACAGTGCTCGGTTTATAAGTTCGCACACATAGTGCTTAGACAACCGATCTCGCACACACAGTGCTCGATGTATAAGTTCGCACACATAGTGCCACCAATCCCATGTTTCCTCACAAAGAAATACACATATGTACTAATCTTCATTCATATATACACATTTAATTAATTAGGGATTCACAAATAACTCATTTATTCATATATATATATATACACATCACATTCGGCTCACACTTAACATACATTTAACACATATTCACCATCTTCAAAAGATCATCTCTAGTATCATCATTATCAATAACCATCTTGTATTGCATATATACATATTCAACAACTCAATTAAATCAAGTTTAATTATACATTTATCAAGTATAACATTCGGCCATTTCATGCTAAATCCATCTTCACATTCGGCAACATGATAATTAACTTCCTTAAAATCCTTTAACATATGCGCATAGTATAAAATAAAATTCAATTAAATCCAATTGCTTAAAACTTACCTTGGATATCAACGAGTTCAACTTCCCGGTTAATCGTTCAGTTTGGTTTTTCCCCGATCTAATGCCACCTCCTTTTGTTCTTGATCTAAGAAACATCAAATAAATCTTGTTCACATTTAATTCTTTTCAATTTAATCCCAAAATTCATAATATTAAAGTTTACTATTTTACCCCTCAATTATTTAAGCTTTACACTTTAGTCCCTATAATTCAAAACACCAAAAAGTCACGAATTTGGCCACCTTCATCAAGGGTCGAATATTCACCACCCTTCTTCCATCTCATTTCTTCCATTATTTATCTAATCAATCCTTCCAAAAATTTTCTTTTTATTAAAACTCGCTATTACCCGAAATTCATCTAGAATTCTAAAGAGATTTTTAATAATCTAGTTCATTTCTAATATGTGCCATTTCAAATCACTAAATCACCATAATTTCCATCCACGGTTATAATCAAAATATACCATAAAAAAAAATTACAATTGGGCTACTCAATATACATGACAACAAATTCAAGAACATTGAATTTAACAAAAGCAAAGCTTAAATACCAACCTAATTTGAGCATGCACCAATCGAAAATGAAGAGAGCTTGAAGTCTCTTTTTCACCTTCAAAAATTCGGCCACTTCAAGAAAAAAAAGATGAATACTTTTCTTCTTCTCTTGCTTTTGTTTTTATTATTCCCTTATTTTACTCAAATTATAATATAAATAAAAACACCACTAACTAAAGCAAATTAAATTTAATATACAAGTTAATGATTATGCCGTCCACTACCATGAAATGTGGAAAATTGACATGCAAATCCTCACTTGAATAAAACAATTCAATTGACCTTCTTAATTCATGCACACTACTTTTACCACTTAAGCTATTTGATCCTTTTTATTAAATTAAACATCTAAACAAGCAATTAAATTCACGAAATTTTAACACATAGTCAATCATAAATATTTAACAAGAAAATAATATTAAATTATTATTTCGACTTGGATTCGTGGTTTGAAACCACCGCTCCTAAGTTAGGGTCATATTTGGGTCATTACAACTCCCTCCTAAAAGAAATTTTGTCCCTCAAAATCTTACCAATGAATAAGTGCGGATAGAGTTCTTTCATAGATTCTTCATCTCCTAGGTTGCTTCCTCAACCCGTGTTTAAGCCACAACACTTTAACTAGCTTTATTTTCTTATTCCGCAACTCTTTCACTTCATGAGTTAATATGCGAATCGGTTCCTCTTCATAAGTCAAATTAGATCAATCTCGATTTCTACTGGGCTAATCACGTGAGAAGGGTCGGATCTGTATCTTCGAAGCATCGATACATGAAACACATTATGAATCTTGTCTAACTCAGACGGTAACCTTAATCTATACGCAACCAGCCCAATACGCCGATAACCTCATACACACCCAATAAATCTCTTGCTTAACTTTCCTTTACTACTTAATCGAGTAATTTTTCCACGGTGAGACCTTCAAGAATACTCGATCTCCAATTTGAAATTCAATGTCTTTACGCTTCAAATCCGCATAAGACTTTTGACGATCCGATGCCGCTTTCAAGCTATCACGAATTACGGCCACTTTCAGTTCGGTTTCCTTAATCAAATCAACCCCATGTAATTTGTTTTCCCGAGTTCATCCAATACAATGGTGTATGACATTTTCAACCGCATAAAGCTTCAGAGGTGCCATTTGATACTAGAGTGATAGCTATTATTATACGCAATTCAATCAAAGGCAAGTATCGCCCCACGCACCTCAAACTCAAGAACGCAACATCTCAACATATCCTCGAGTACTTGAATAACTCGCTTCAGATCGGCCGTCCGATCGAGGTGGAAAAGTACTAAAATGTAACTTGGTACCTAGAGCATCTTGCGCTTTCTTCCAAAACCGCGATGTGAATCTCGGATCCTATCCAAACAATAGAGATAGGTACTCTGTAACCGCATAATCTGCGATACATACAATTCACCAACTTATCAAGTGAGAAATCCATACGCATTAGGAATAAAATGAGCTGAATTTGTCAATCTATCAACAATAGCCCAGATTGCATCTTTCTTACTCGGTGTCAATGGTAATCCTGACACAAAGTCCATAGTGATTCGCTCTCACTTTCATTCAGGTATCATAATTGGTTGAAGAAGTCCCGACGGTACCTGATGTTCAGCTTTAACTTGTTGACACACTAAACATTTTGACACAAAATCAGAGATGTCTTGCTTCATGCCATGCCACCAATAATGCTGTTTCAGATCGTTATACATCTTCGTACTACCCGGATGAATCGACCATCTACTACTATGTGCTTCATTACAAATCTTTCTAATTAACTCAGGGTTCTTCGGTATACAAATCTGATTCTTGAACCGTAAACATCCTTCAAAGATCTAATTGAAAATCAATCCGACTTTCGAACCACAATGATCCCTTTTTGTTTTAAAACATCATCAACTTCTTGAGCTTCTCGAATCACTTTGCTCAAACATTGGTCTCACCTTCATTTCAAGAATGATCGCACCATCCTCAACAATAGCCATGTCCGCATTCATCGCTCTTAAAGCAAATAGTGACTTTCACTAAAGCGCATCAACAACCACGTTAGCCTTTCCCGTGATAATCAATTATAAGCTCATAATCTTTTAATAATTCCAACCATTGTCATTGCCTCGATTCGTGTCCTTTTGAGTCATTAAGTACTTTAGACTTTTATGATCCGAGTAGATGTGGCTTTTCTCACCGTAAAGATAGTGACGCCATATTTTCAAAACAAAAACTATAGCAGCCAACTCAAGATCATGAGTTGGGTAATTCCTTTCGTGCGGTTTCAAGCGCCACAAGCATAAGCTACAACTTTACCCTCTTGCATCAAAACACAACCGAGTCCGTTCAATGAGGCATCGCTAAAAATAACAAATTCCTTACCCGACTCTGGTTGCACAAGTACCGGGGCTTCCGTCAACAAAGTTTTTAGCTGATCGAAACTCTTCTGACACTTTTCTGACCATTCGGATTTGACGTCCTTTTACAATAGTTTTGTCATCGGGGCTGCTATCATAGAGAATCCTTTCACGAAGCGTCTATAATATCCCGCAAGTCCTAGAAAAGTACGAACCTCAAGAATATTCTCGGAGACTTCCAATCAAGTATAGCTGAAATTTTACTCGGTCAACTCAATACCGATGCGTAAATGACGTGCCCAAAAAGTTAACTTCATTCGACCAAAACTCACATTTCTTGAACTTCACAGATAATTGTTTTTCACGCAAAATCTGTAGCACTAGTCTCAGATGCTCAGCATGCTCGGTTTCGTCTCGGGAGTAGATTAGTATATCATCTATAAATACAACTACAAATTGATCTAAGTACGATCTGAAGACTCGATTCATCAGATCCATGAAAATCGCAGGGGCATTAGTGAGCCCAAATGGCATAACTAAAAACTCATAATGACCATATCTCGTCCGAAAAGCGGTCTTTGGTACATCTGTTTCCCAAACTCGTAGCTGATAATATCCTGACCTCAAATCAATTTTTGAGAACACTGCAGCTTCTTTGAGTTGATCGAATAAATCATCGATACGTGGCAACGGGTATTTATTCTTTATAGTCACCTTATTAAGCTGTCGATAGTCAATGCACATTCTAAATGTTTCGTCTTTCTTTTTCACAAATAAAACGGGCGCACCCCAGGGAGAGAAACTCGGTCGGGCAAAAACCTCTGTCCGTCAATTCTTGCAACTACGTTTTTAACTCTTTTAATTCAGTCGGTGCCATTCTATACGGAGCTATCGAAATCAGAGTTGTCCCTGGCACTAATTCAATCCCAAACTCTACTTCCCGAACAGGTGGCAATCCCGGCAATTCCTCTGAAAATACATCCTGATACTCACACACAACTGGTACTGATTCAATCTTCTTTTCGGTCACTTTACTATCAATCACGTAAGCAAGGTAAGCTTCACAACCCTTTCTCAAATACTGCCGAGCCAACATCGGGGATATCACTACCGATAGCCCATTCAAATCAGATTCTAATCGTACGATCTCGTTATTCGACCTCTCAACTCAATAGTCTTTCGCCTACAATTCACTACCACATCATGAACAACAACCAATCCATATCGAGGATGATGTCGAATTCAACGAAGGTAATAACATCGACGGCGAGAAACACATGTCTCGAATCATTAAAGGACAATTCTTGCACACTTTATCAATCAACACCCAATGACCCAAAGGGTTTGAAACCCGAATTACAAACTCAGTAGACTCAATAGGTAGAGTCTTACTGGATACTAATGTTTCACGCACATACGAATGTGTTGAGTCGGGATCAATCAAAGCAATTACATTAGTATCAAAGAGAGTGAAAATACCAGTAATAACGTCTAGAGATGAGGCCTCCTCTCTAGCACGGACGACATAAGCTCTAGCCGGTACTCGAGCATCTGTTTAAATAACCGCATCTGAAGTGCCTCTCTGTGCACCGCTCTTACCTCCCCACTACGAATGGTTCCGCCTTTAGCGGTAGTCTTTGCCGCGATCTCGCGCTCTGAGTAGTGCCCTTCTCAACAGTCTCTGGACAATCCCGGACGAAGTGATTTTGCGAACCACACTGGTAACAAGCGCGATTAAAAGATTTACCCCAGCACTCTCTGAAATGTCCTCTATCGCACTGCTGACATTCAGGTTTGCTCGACCGAGCATTGTCGACACTAGCCACTGATGTAGCTTGAGAACTCATTGGTGGCCGATCACGAATAGAAATCCCAGTATTGGGTTTGGGTCGACTATCATCGTTCTTAGTCTTCTTTGTTGCCATCTGTGTAAATCTACCCGCGGATCTCTTCCGAAAATCCTTAGATTCGATTTCAGCTTTTCGTTTTTCTTTTCCCAGTTCTTCAGCTTTACAAGCTCTCTCCACAAGTACAACAAACTCGTTAATCTCAAGAATGCCAACCAGGAGTTTTATGTCTTCATTCAGACCATCCTCAAATCTCCGGCACATAACAGCCTCAGAAGATACACATTCGCGAGCATAGCGACTAAGTTGCACAAATTTGCGCTCGTATTCAGACACAGTTATACGGCCTTGTTTGAGCTCGAGAAATTCCTTACGCTTAGAGTCTATGAAGCGTTGACTTATGTACTTTTTTAGAAACTCCGCCTGAAAGAAGTCCTAGGTAACTCTCTTTCGGGACAACAGACATCTGAGTATTCCACCGAATAGGCGTAATCCGTAATAGAGATATGGCGACTTCAAGCACTCATCAAAAGCAAGATAACTCATCAAAATACGGACGATATTATCGAGCCAAAATTCACTCTTTCAAAGATCGCCGCCATCTTCTACTCTAAATTCTTGAGCTCCGTGCTTTCTTATACGATCAATAGGAGGTTTAGATTCTCTTCGGGATTGGCAATGGGAGGTACCATTGGTGTTACGGGAACATTCGGATTCGTGGATGGTTGAACAGTACAAGTGGTTCGTAAATAATGGTGAACCAATCACTTATCATATTATGGAAGGCCCGCTTACCTCTCGTCGGGCCACTCGCAGCAGGTCGAGATTCTTCTGACGCGGTCCCTTGCGAGGGAGCAGACGCCACACTCTCGACATCATCAGCTACTTCTTGCTCGGGATTCGGATCCATTACTATATATAAAGAAACAAAATACATTTCGCTGTTAGAAGTCATCACACTATCACATTGTAAATAATGGCATGTATAGCTAGACTTTCACACGCTACGTTAGTCCGAGAACCGACTAAATCGTAGCTCTGATACCAATAAAAATGTAACACCCATAACCCGTGTTCGTCGCCGGATTAGAGTTACGGGCATTACTAACTCAATTATTCCATGCTATGCTATCAACTCATACCCGCTCACCCAATGCTCATTCATCTACCTAACCAAAACCATTTGCAATGATACACATCCAATCCATATGCAAACCAATTATACATAGATGCTAACAACATGATCCTCTTCCAATCCTATGGCATGCCATCTATATTCGACTAGCTTATACATGCCTTAATATTAAGTTCATTTACAAAAGAGTACCAAAAGTTGATAGTGTGCTTATAGAATAATTCAATCTAATAGAGTTTCAATTCACTTTTCAAATACAATCAATATTCATTTCAATTCAAATAATCAATATATTCAATATATATATACCAATTCAATCAATATAAATTCAATAAATTTATCACATACTAAATCAATCCATTTCAATTGCAAAACACAATAATTCTCACCTAAACACTTACCATATACATTAAATTGAATTATAACAATTAACAACTAAATTAACATTCGGATTATAGAAATACAAATCAAAATGCGCATTATAAAATAAAATTCAATTAAATCCAATTGCTTAGCTATTCCGCTCGTTTACTATTTTACCCTCAATTATTTAAGCTTTACACTTTAGTCCCTATAATTCAAAACACCAAAAAGTCACGAATTTGGCCACCTTCATCAAGGGCCTAATATTCACCACCCTTCTTCCATCTCATTTCTTCCATTATTTATCTAATCAATCCTTCCAAAAATTTTCTTTTATTAAAACTCCCTATTACCCGAAATTCATCTAGAATTCTAAAGAGATTTTTAATAATCTAGTTCATTTCTAATATGTGCCATTTCAAATCACTAAATCACCATAATTTCCATCCACGGTTATAATCAAAATATACCATTAAAAAAAAATTTACAATTGGGCTACTCAATATACATGACAACAAATTCAAGAACATTGAATTTAACAAAAGCAAAGCTTAAATACCAACCTAATTTGAGCATGCACCAACCGAAAATGAAGAGAGCTTGAAGTCTCTTTTTCACCTTCAAAATTCGCCACTTCAAGAAAAAAAGATGAATACTTTTCTTCTTCTCTTGCTTTTGTTTTTATTATTCCTTATTCATTTCAATTCAAATAATCAATATATTCAATATATATATATACCAATTCAATCAATATAAATTCAATAAATTTATCACATACTAAATCAATCCATTTCAATTGCAAAACACAATAATTCTCACCTAAAAGCTTACCATATACATTAAATTGAATTATAACAATTAACAACTAAATTCGGATTATAGAAATACAAACCGAAATTCGAGCTATTCCTTGTCGAGTTTATCTTTTCCCTTTTTAGTTGAGGATTCCGGCACGACATTAGCTACGGAATTAAAACAATTAAAATTCATCAATACAATACAATACAATACAATTGAATTTCATATTACATATTTCAATTTTTACTCAACATTTTCTAAATTCCAATTTAGTCTATAAACTGAGACTATTTTTATTTCTTCACAATCAATTCTATATTTTCATTCAATTTCCACTTTAAACTAGATTTAACTCTTTAATTTCATTTAAAATTTTTCACAATTTAGTCCCTATTACTCAAAATTTATAATTTATTCTACAATTCAATCCTTTTTCATTTCTAACTTAACAATCTATCAATTTAGTCCCTAATTGAAGTACTTAGCGTAAAACTTGTTGTCGTTGAAATCCTCAAAATTGATTAATCATTTTTTTATTAAACGGTGATTCCAAAACGAGTTGTTCATTTCCAAAGCGTGCATCATTAAAAGCTAATCACTTTTAAAACGTTACTAATTTTCAAAATCTCATTTATTGCGGAAGTTTTTTAGGAAATGTTGCGAAAACGTGGTGTCTTTAAAAACAATTACCTTTTAAAAACCTGTCTTTTTCTACAACTAGCAGTTTTTATCAAACTAAATAAATAAAAACCCCAATTTAAAGTTTATAACTTTAAAGATGCCTTATTACATAAAAATACCCAAATTTAGTTACTTATAAATCAAAAGCTAAAAACGAAAGCTGATGCGGTTGTGTGGCCATCATCGAGTCCTTCGCAAAGACCGACCCGCCTCCGATCGGGATTACATGCAGTTAAGCGAGAGGGTGAGTTTACGAAAACTCGATGTGTAATCCCTAACAAGCAAACAAATCAATTAAACAAGAGATAAATGCGGTTTGGGCTGAGCCCGTTACAATAACAATCCGATTCGGTGTGGGCCTAAGCTCTTTCTGGTAACAGTAAACGATTGGGCTTGAGCCCAGTACAATGTCAGTAATCAGTAGGGCCTTTGCCCAATTTCATATAGTATCGGTGGGGCCTTGGCCCATAACAAGAATGATATCAATCATGCAAGAATGAAGATGTAATATCATTAATCGATGCAAGAATAAAGACAATATCATTAATTTGTGCAGATATGCAGTTAGAAATCCTACCCAATCCAACCTCTACACACCACTCTGTCCTGCCAAACACACCATGTGTGGATAAAATCAACCCACCCAGCCAAACACACCAAGATTAGCACGGGTTGCGGCACTAAACAGTATTACAACAAAGTTGCCAGTAAAATAAATGACATATAGCCATCAATAGGTCCACAATCGTCTTGAGTGATCCGTGCGACCTTATCAATACAGTACACTTTCTCCAAATATAACAACCCATCCCCATGCAATATGTCGTGACATAATATCATACATGTATGCAAAATGTCATGCTCAATCATAGTCATATGTATCATAGAGCAAACCAATCATACATAACATAAGGCCATAACAATCATTTCATCACCTAGGGGTATAACAGTCATTTTATCCCGTGGGGGTATTTCGGTCATTTTATCCCGTGGGGGTATTTCAATCATTTCATCTTGTGGAGATATTTCGGTCATTTTACCATATAGGGGTATTTCGGTCATTTTACCATATGGGGGTATTTCGGTCATTTTACCCTATGGGGGTATTTCAGTCATTTCGACCCAACATGGCCCAAAACGGCTTAAGCTCATGAGATCGCTCATGGTGGCTTCTACAAACAAACGCCCCTCTTTCGCGGGCTCGGATTGCCATACGTGCGATCGCACGCCCGTGTGGCATCAAATGCCATATTTTCTGACTTTTCGCTTTTGCCAACCTACGGTTAAAACAGTGTGAGTACACAGTTTTTTGACTTTTTTACCGATTACCGTTTACAGAGTACTGTTACACACTTGATGCGATTTACAGTTTCTCCTCGTTCCGAACACTCTTATTCCGAAAATCAATTATCATCGCACCCTTGGTTCCCAGGCAATGTGCCAATTAACCTCGACCACCACTTACACAAAAGTCACCATCTCTACTCATACTTGACAAACCATCTGAATTGCACCCCACTTACCACTCAATACTGTTTCTCAAAAAGTAACAGATGACTCTTTATCATACCATAACCACTTACCAACAACGATAAAACATATTGCAGATCAGAGATGTAGCATACAAAGAACTAAGAATCGGGATTAATCTATCAGTATTCGGCCAATGAAGAGCACTTGAGGGAGAGGAAGAGAAAAACCGTGCGCTTCCAATTGATCAACGAACCCTTGCTAAAGCTGAGAGCAAAAATAGAAAGTTGCGATTGGTGCTCAGCCAATGTAACAACGTAACAAGGAAAAGAACAGAGAAAATAAAAGAGGGGAGAGTATTCGGCAGAGCTTAAAAAAGAAGAAGAAGGAAGAATCGGCTAGGAGAGAAAACTGAAAAGAAAAATGGTGAGGGAGGAGAGAAGCTGTATTCGGCCAAGGTTGAAAGAAAAGTGTAAAACCGAAACTCAAGAATTGGAAGAGAGCAGAAAAGATTCCGCAAAGAGAGAAGAGGATCAACAAACAAAATAAAAATCAAAGGCCACCAAAACCGAAAGATACCTGACAACACTGGCAAAATTCGATACCAAGGAAAAATCAAAAGTCGGCAAAGGATAATGACAAACATAATTATGGCCAAAATCGAAATGAAGAGAACTCTCCAAGTTTCACTCAGCCACCGAAAAAAATGAAATAAAAGGAATGAAACCCGAATTCTAACTCTCACCAAATCAGCAACAACCCCAAATCCCAAAAATCCCTCCTCCATTTCGGCTACACACTCTCTATCAACTTCCTATCCCTTAATTTTCCCTCTTATCTCTCCACAACAACAACCTCCCAAAATCCCAATATTCTCTCCTCAAGTCTCTCCAAATATCCCTCCTCAATTCTCTCTATGACTAGTTCAAACTCCATTCAACAATATTTCAATCCAACTCTACCACCCACATGAATTAGGCAGCAAAATAAACACTCCCTTTTTAATGCGCCACCACTCAAACCTTAGACCCCATGTACAGTACTCCACATGCCCCTTACCACTAGACCAACAACTCCTCTGTATCATATTTTAACCACAATAATTTAAGAACCTACTATCTAGATCCAAGGATTTTATTCACTTAAAATAAAAAATTTGTCTAAGCCAAGGCTTGAACCCCTGACTTCTCAAACACTTCCAAACACTCCTAAATCACTTAACCACTGAAGCATACATTCATTTATGTCACCTTCTTGCAGAACTAAATATTTATTTGCAGTCTCCTAACGGTTCCCTTGTTCAAAACATATTTCTTCTAGGCCCAAAATTTGGTGCGTTACACTAGTACTCTAATTATTCAACATAGATAACATTTAAAAACTCAATAATTTTTAAAATTTTGACATAGGTCGGGTAGTATTTAATACCAGGATTTCAAAAATATAAAAATTACAAGAAAAAAGACTAAATTAACTAACCAATTAAGCTTTGAACCCTTAAAACCCTAACTTTCTCCTTTTTCTTTCTCTCTTTTTCCTTCTGTTTCGCTTCAGTTTCTTTCCTTTTTCTATTTCTTTTCCTTTATTAATATAATATAATATAATATAATATAATATAATATAATATACTTAAACATTAAGGTTTATAATTATAATTCTATAATATATATATTTTAACTTTAAATTTTATAAATAAATACACTTATGCTGCCTCATTCAATGTAATTGGAATAATTGCTTATTTAGTCCTTTTAATTTTTCTTTAATCTATAATTCAACTTTCACCTTTTATGCGAATTAGTCCTTATACCTAATTACTTTTAATTCATGCAAATTCACTTAATCGAAACCTAATTAACTACACAATTAGCTTTGTAAAATTTTTTAATAAATATTTACGAGTCCGTTTTACGAAAACGGAGACTCGAAAATTCACTTTTCGACACCCATGACTATCGGGTTGTTATACTTTCTTATTCAACCAAATACAATATTTGAGGAGAATCTTTTCGAGAAAAGGGAATGATACATGCACGAATGGGTGAAATTTATTAAATACCATTTATTGAAGCTGCCAATTTTCAAGTTTGGAAAATGAGTCAACTTGCGAGAACTCTTTAGATGGATCCAAGCATTTTTGGGTTGAGATCATGTTTTCATAGTATTCAAATATCTATTTCTTAGCTTTGAAATACACTTTGAATCACTCAATTTTGGATTCGAGAGCTCAAGTTATGACTGTTTTAGTGAAGATTGCGCAAGCAAAAATTCTGGATGGGATTAATTCAGAAATTATAAGTTCTGGACTTTTAATTCAAGTTTAAATCATATTGGGTCCGATTTTAGGCTTAATTTTTATTATATACAAGCCCAATTTTGTATTTATTAGGTCTTATTATTTCATTATTTATTTATTCTAATTTTTGGTTTTTTTAAAAATATTTTAAGTTATTTAGAAACTTTATGTCAACAAGTAAGAGTTTTATTTGGATGTACTTAAATTTCTCTTGAGTTTTAACAAATTTTTTAGATTATAAGGATCATCTTCTAACTTTTTCTTGCCAAATTTTCTTGTTTAGAGGGGAAATTAGAACGGTTTGATGGAGGTTAAAGATTCATCTGGTTTTCAAGGCTCCTTAGGACTTCTACACACCACTTTTTATCTTTTTCATCTATCTTGTTTCGTTTCTTTGTTATTTCATTATGTTCTTATTTAATTGTTTCTAATCTTTGACTTAGATTCATTGTTGTTTTTCTATCTTAATTATTTGTTTTAATTTTAAATTTTAACAATACTAACAATATATTTTAAATTTTGAAAAGGAAAACATTAAACTTCCGAAAGATTAAATTTTAAATGTAAATAACCTAAGAATGGTTTGTGATTATCCAAAGAAAATAAACAAATAAGGACGGTTTGGATAAGATGCTTTGAAAAAAGAAAACTAAAGTCCGTAATTATGGACATATTTATCTGGACTTGTCCAGTGAAAAAATAACCCCGCCGTACCCATGGTGGAGCTCTCTACTTGCCCCCACCAAATGGATCCTAACGTTGTCCTATTTATGAACCAGGATCAATCACATCATTTAGCTGGAATTAATACTCCTATGATTGAAGATTGAAACGAAAGCCGAGCTCCAATTGAAAACTAAGAAGAAACCAGAATTCCCAGAAATCTAAGCTGAATGCAAGTTGATCAACCAAATTATTTTTTCCTAAAAGATAAACAGTACTTGTTGTCTAATTGTATTTATAATAAAGAAGAAGAAGACGAAGTAGCATGAAGTTGATGATAACAACAACAATGTATAACAAAATCCAACTGTGTTTTGACCCATGAATTTGAATGCGCCAAAATGAAGCATTGTTCACAACGTTTTAGCTTATCTCAACCTTCCTTGATTTCATCGAAGCTCTTTGGATATGCCCCCCCCAGCATACTTTCTCGTCCTCCACAAAAGCTACCAAAAAAACCAAGAGAAGTGGGAAGGAAAAGGAATCGAGGCAGGCAGCTCGGCAAATGCGATGCCGAGTCCAGCTACAATCCCACGACGTTCCTCATTGGATCCGGATCTCACCGTCACAACGTCCAAACCCAAGACCTTAATCGTTACACCTCCGTCTGGTCGTTCCTCGTCGTCTGTTAGCCGTGGTAAGAAATCATCTTACTGGATTAGTTGGAGCAACATTAGTAAACTAGGCGACTTCATCGACCGACGAAAAAAACAGTCCGATTTAACCGAAGAGAGTCTCCACGAACATAACAAGTTGCATGGAATAGATTCTCACAAGTTTCGTCTTAATAATTTCATTGGTGATGGCGAAGTCGATGAAAAGTACAATAAATGCAGCCCTTATTACAAAGGCCTCACTGATTCGACACTTAGGATTAACCGTGAAAAGAACGTGTCCGGAGTCGATAGTCCTGGTCGAGAAAGCCAAACGACGACTGTTTTCAGTATGAGTTCGAGCTCTCTTTCGATTTTGTTCGGTAAAGTTCAAGAACTCGGTTCTAGTTGTTTTACTTGTACAAGAACTGGTGATAATTACAAGGATCCTGATGTTCGCAAACCTGTTAAAGCAACTAATCCTTCATTACCAGTACCATGTTCTAATACAACTTCAATGAAGGATATAAAACCGGAGATAAAGGAGGCTGACGAGAATCCTCCTGATGTTCAATTAGTTTTTAAGGAGAAGCCATTGAGGGAGAGAGTACGGGAACCATCGGCTGCACCACCGACGGTAACCAAAACCGTTGTCGAGAAAAAAGAAGCCGAGGTGAATCAAAAGTTCATATTGGCGGATAAGTACCGACCCAAAGCATTAAAAGATTTCATCTGCAATCGAAGTGAAGCACTTCGGGTGCAGGATCTGGTGAGACTTGTTCATCTCCTATGTAATCTTTGTTTGCTGTTCCAATATTCATATCATATATAACCCGTACCACAGGTGAAAAACGGAGAATTTAGTCACATTATATTTGAAGGACCTGCCGGTGTTGGGAAAAGAACTATGATAAGAGCTGTAATTCGTGAAATTTTCGGATCGGATCAAGTTCAGGTATCATAATATCGAATCCAGTAACAATATTGGGGAACGATTCTGTTATTGTAAGTAGATTTAAACTTCGTTTCAAGCAAATAGAGAGTCATAAATACCATAGAACTGAGTTTTACAGTGAGATGTTGGCATATTCGTTGCTAAGCTATCTTTATTATCTAGCCAACTGGCTAAATGGTTTCATGGTTTTTTTCAGACCAGGGACGAGTGCAAGCCATATTATTTGAAGGTACGTAATTGATAAGTATAATATTAAATTTAGTTGTTAATATTTAAATTTCAACGTTATCTTTTGAAGGAAAATCAAATTGAAAATGTTGATTAAAATATTAATGTTATAATAATATTAATGTGACAATTTGTATAGTAGTTTATGTGTATATTATATTGACATTGTAATTTTCTACATTAATAAATAATTTAAAATTTTAAAATATCCAAATTTCAAAAAAAAAAAAGTATACATGAATTCAATTCTTAATATTTTTGAAGCTCTAGACGAAACAATAAATTGGCCCTTTTAAAAATAATTATAAAATGTAATACAATAAAAGCTGAAAAATTTTTGGAGCCCTAAGAGATGAAGCATATATGGTGAAAATTTGAATAAACTAGGTATTTAATTAATTTGTTTTAGTCTGAAATTTTTTTTATCAAAAGATTAAAAAATATTTTTTAGACCCTTTTTTAATCCTAAACCCTAGGCGACTACACTCTCAAATAACCTCTAAGGTCAGGCTTGCATGAATTATCATGCGGATGTCATGTATAAAATGTAATATTTTAGTCAATTTTATCTATAAAAAAAATAACAATTCAACTTTTTTATAGATTAATAGCTAAATTAGACTATTTTTAAAAACTTTATGGTCAAATTTAATTTTAAAAATTAAATAAATATATAAAAAGCTAAATTTGTGATCTATGAATTTGAGAATTTTGTTTATAATAAGAATGCAAAAATAACAGGGGGAATCAGTAAGAAGAATGGATGTAAATATAAGGGAATCATCCAAACATGTAGAAGTGAATCTTTCGGATCTAAGAGGATACGAGAAGTATGTGATTGTGGAACTAATGAAGGGTACACAACCTATTAAACCTTTCTCATACGACCCTGAAAGCTATAAAGGTAATATAATAACCCCCCCCCCCCAACATACAGCAAAAATCCTATACTGTTTAACGCCTCTCTGATTCTTTTTCTCCTGCAGCAATTGTTTTATGTGAAGCAGACAAACTAAGTACAGATGCATTACTGTACATTCGATGGCTGTTAGAAAGGTACAAAGCGGGAAATAAAGTTTTCTTCTGCTGCTCCGATATCTCTAAGCTTCAGCCGATTAGATCACTTTGCACTGTCATTAAGCTACTTCCACCTTCAAAACAAGAGGTGGGTG
This sequence comes from Gossypium rotundifolium, assembly GCA_025506655.1. NCBI lineage: Eukaryota > Viridiplantae > Streptophyta > Magnoliopsida > Malvales > Malvaceae > Gossypium > Gossypium rotundifolium. Next base: position 5,651,143 of record CP106722.1, on the reverse strand, counting down.
GTGAACAAATATAAATATTCGAAAGACCATATTTAACAAAAAGATTTTTTTTTTTTTTGATGAAGTTGTTTTTGTTGATGTGTGAGTTCAGATTGTTGAAGTAGTGGAATTTATAGCAAAGCAAGAAGGTATAGTTTTGCCACCTAAGTTTGGTGAAAGGATAGCTAATAGTTCAAAGAATAATCTGCGTCAAGCCATTCGTTCATTCGAAGCCTGTTGGCAATCAAGGTGAGGAAGCTTAATCAATTTGACTGTTTGTTTATAATTGTGAAAATAAAATAGGATGTATTATAAAGAAAAGAGAAATAATATAATAAATACACAAGTGAAAACTATTTCAAGGAAAAAAATTATGGGTAGAGGAGAAAAAAATTTATTATGTCGAATTCGAATAAATACAAGAGAAATAGACTATGTCTATTTATAGGCTTGTAAAGCCATATTCTAATAGGAGGGTAATAAGATTGAATTACCTTATTCTAATCAATATAAAATAGATGGAGTTTAATAATATTTTAAAAAAATAAAATAAAAAAATTGTAGTTCTATATGGATTTTACTTTTATTTTATTTTACCACTATATTTTATTTAAATAAAGATTCAATTTACTTAATTCTAACAATAATGATGAGGAAATAATAATGTAAATGTTTGTGCTGGTTAACTTCAGTTATCCTTTCAAGGAAGACCAGATAATATTAACGGGATGGGAAGAAGACATTGCAAATATAGCCAAGAACATGGTGGAGGAGCGAAGTCCAAAACAGTGAGTGTTTTGAGTTTGCTTAAATTTGGATAAATTTTGACTGTGTAGCATTGAAATGTAGTTTGTGGTTTACTTATGTGGAATTTGCAGGCTATATATCATTCGAGGAAAGCTTCAAATTCTCATTGAGCATGATGTATCTCCTGACTTCATATTCATGGTACGTAGCGATCACCCCCGTCCCCCCGCCCAAATAATAATAATAATTTATCCAAAACCAACCAGTTAATTACTTCGTATCCATGAATGTAAAAATAATTATGCAGAATATTTAAAGTTTAAACAGAATTCAACTAATCGATAAATTGTTGATAATTATTGGTATTCGGTTCGACTGGTTTGTTTAGTTCAATTGAATACATAATTTAAAAAATTAAAAAAATACTAAAAATGGAGAAAATCACTTTGATCAGTTTATACCGATTCACAGATCAACCAAACCAATTTCTTATTTTGAATTAATACCTCGACTGGGCCGATTCGATTCTAAAAAAGTGCTCTCACTTCTTGTTCTCTTTGTATATTTGAAATTTGGTCCATCCACTTCTCAAATTTTAAATTTCAAATTTCAAATTTTAAATTTCAAATTTCAAATTTCAAATCTAATTGTTAACACAATTAAAAATCTTATATTTAATTCATCGATGTGATATTTTGAAATAAAAGTAATACTTCTTATTTGGTATACTAATGATGGAAATTTTTAACTTCATAAGCGTAATTAAGATTTTGCGACATGTTTTAAATTTTTTAAATACAACTTAAGGATATATGACAAAATCTCAATCCCATTTGTGTAGTTAAAAATTTCCATCATTTGTATACAAAATTTCCACCATGAGTAGGCAATGATTAAGACCCCTGGTTGGCACCCTAAAAATCAAGGTTTAAACTTTGTTGTTGTCATCTTCTCCATCAATTTGTAATATGTGTAAATCACATTACACTTCTGAATTAAGAACTCAAATGTAAATCTTTGTAACAGCACTGTAAGGAGGGGCGGCCTTGAAAGAATTAGTCTTCATAAAATGTAAAATGAACATTAAGGATACATTCCTCGTACCAAAGAAATAAGTTGTTGAAATTGGTAACCAAAACAAAATTACAAAATCTTTAGTGTGTGTTTGAAGGAGGAATTTGTAGAAGGAATTTCATTTATATCAAGGTTTTCAAAATCTTAAAAATAAATTTACTTGTTTGGATAAATATATCGGAGAATTTTAAAATTTGTGAGTAATTTCAAGTGGAATTTCAATAGCTCAATTCCTCTTGTTAAATTTCATCTAAATAGGTGCTTTTTAAAATTTTTCATAATTTTATTTGATTTAATACACATGGTCATACTATAAGATAAAAATTTAAACTTCAAAAATTGTTTTATTTAATTATAATATACTTTTTAATTTTCATTTTATTAAAACCATTTATAATTTTTCACAAATATAATTATATCCATATTGAATTTTTTATATTATTTATTTTAAAATTATTATTTATATTTTTTCTAAATCAATTATATAATCAAATAAAACAATTACAAATCCTAACATTTTGAATTGATGAATTCTAAAATATTAAAATTTTTAAATCTTAAAAACTTTAAAATCACTCATCCAAATACGCTCTTTAATGTTTAAATATATAGTTTACTATAACAAAAGAAATAGTTTACTATTCCTTCACTATATATTTTACTATTTATTTCTAAATTAATGTAATAAACTAAAAGAAATGGAAGAAAAATTGATAAAAATTCAATAAATTATCAAAACCGATCTAAAGTAAATAAATTTGGATTAATTTGCTCAAAGATATAATTTTTTTTATCTAAAATAAATTGTTATTAGCCTTAAATATATTTTTTAACAAACTCATTATAAGTTCTAATTATATCTACTTTTTTTGACACAATGCCTAGAACTACCCTAATCCCTGTCGAACTCATAAATAGGAGGATAATGCGCTTCAATACACTCAAACCAACGTCCTCCTACATTGATAACAATACCCATATCAATTGAACTAAGACTCAATCGACTAACCTAAATATTTTTGAATTAGTGTTGTTGATTATAGTAATTCAATTAATTTAATTTAATTTAATCAACCTTAATAATTTGCAGTCATTGGTTGGAGAAGTGAAAAAGCACTTGCATGAGAACTTGCATCCTCAAGTGGATCTTTTATATGATGAATACAATGTAAGAACTCCATGATCGATATTTCCTTGTAAATTGTCTTAACTATTTCCATTTTAAATTTGTGTTAATTACTGTTAATTTTGTCCTATGAAATTAATTAAGAGGGATGATGAAAACATGATTGAGAGTGAAGATGAAATGGGGACAAAAGTTATTGATCCGGTCAAAAAGAACAGTCGGATTTTCTGCAGAATAGAAGGTAAGTATGTACCTAATTAAACAAATCGTATTTAATACAAGGGTTAATATACTATTTAGTACTTAGGTTTAGTTTGAATGTTCAATTTGGTACCTAAATTTGGTTTTAATGTTCACTTTGGTGCTTAATTTTTTCAATTTGATACTTGAGGTTTTTCTTGTCCCAATTTGTTAACTAAGTTTGACTTAAATGTTCAATTTGATACTTGAGTTTTTTTCTTTGTCCCAATTTAGTACTTATATTTTTTTTACCGATTGGTTAAAAATCGAACTAAATAATTGGTTGAACAGACCGTTGTTTTTTTATTATTTTATAATTTTATAATATTTTTATTTTTAATAATTTATTTAATTTGAACATTTTATAATTTGCACAACTCTACTTGGTTTTCTTATTTAACACAAATTTATATTGAAATTGTTGGACACAGAGTTTATAGCCAGATTCATGAGCTGGTACAATAATCAATCAAAGATGGCAAATGCAGCAGTCAACACGCCCTTGGCCGCCATGAAGGGACTCCACCCTGACCATTCTTTGCCAGTTTCTTCAATAAGTAAAGGAGGTAGTGGACAGTGAATCAATTAGTCAAGTTAAATTCAAGATAAACACCAAACTTCTTGTGATCTCCATACTGGGCTGCCTATTTTTGTAAAATAAGCTTCATTTTCATTACTAGTTAAAAGCAAAAGTAAAAGTGTAACACCCAAACCCAGTCCAGTTGTTATGGTCGAATTCGGAAAGTTACATTGGCCACTGGAATGGCTTAGAAAAACTTTTTTGATTTCAAACTACTTTTTTAAACTATTTGCGCAGTTTGTTTAAAACTAGTAAAACCTAATGTTCAACTTTATTTTCAATCTCATTTCAAAAGCCATTTATCCATGAAAATGGCTGAAATAAATTTTCGAAATTTTGAAAAAATATTTTAAAACTATTGGCTTATCAATTCAAAACAAATTAAATAAAACGTTTATTTTTATTTCATAAAAACCGTGCAACTATCAAGAATCGAAATAAATAATATCTCAATTGTAAACATTCAATCATTTATTCAAACCTATTTCGGATTTTCAATCATACTTCTAAATCATTTGTCTTTTATTCAAAATTGGAGAACTTGATTATTCATCATTATCTAAAAAAACATATTAAATTCATAAATCAAATGTCCTTAGAAAACTCATTTGTAAACATTAATAATTTTGAAAACTAAGTCTAATTTTATTAAAACTCATTTTTCATAGATGCAACAAAAATGTGTTATTGATAGATTTTATTTTGAAAACCGAGTTTTAAGCGAAATCTTATCAAATACCAATTTATATAATTTTTAAAACTTAATGTCATGCAAGTAATTTATGAAAATTAGAATGAAAAATTCCCAAAATAAAGTCCCATGCCACAGTCCATACTCAAACTTATTACAAACCCAAAATATCAAAATAAAATTTAATTACTTTAATTTAAAAAGACTTCTGAAAAACTCCTCCAAATGCCGTTATTGAATCCTAACTTCGGGATTATCTGTAAAATTAGAAAACTAAAGGGGGTAAGCTATAAAGCTCAGTGTGAGATTAACATAAACACAATCACATACATATAAACATATACATTATATAATTATAATAATTATATCAATTTCATATAACTCAATATTTCACACTTATACTATGCATGATCATGTCAATGTACATTTCGTAAAACGATGCAGATTTTATGAAAATGGTCCTACCCATCTCCGCCACACACCAAAATTGAGTTTCTCAGAACTTGTCCATCCAACAAACCAAATTATGAAAAGTGTCACCAAAATCGCAGATAAACTGCCAATAATCAATATTGTGGACAAGCCACCAAAATCGCAAATATATTGTCACATAATCAAAATCGTAAACAGTGTCACATTAATGTAGATAAACTGTCACATACTTTCACCTTTCACATATCCCACCCAATGCATGTGATATGACCAAAATCACTAAAATCATATAGGCATGTTTAACATGCAAATTACATATGTACACATGGTACCAAAATTTCACATTTTATAAATCATGCGAAAATCACATATACAATAAGATCACATAACATGAGAACGAGATTTTTATAATTTTTGTCGAAACCATTTTTTTGTTTGAAAACGGACCGACTTTAAAAAGGAAAATAGAGTCGCCACCAATCTTTTTTGAAGTGTGATTGGGCCACTTTTAAAAACGTTTTGGTCTACGAATTTTAAGAAAACGAGCTCGGAGTCGATTCATTTACGAGGAAGGATTAGCACTTCATTGAAACACCCCAAACCCGCCCACGAGCCTTGACCGGATCTCGTATGTTCCCTGTAAACCGTTTCAAATTCTTTTTGTTACTTAGGAAAAACTTGTGTGTTTTAAGGAAAGTTTGTTTTGGGTTGGGCTTGAGTTGAAAAGCAGTTTATTTCATTATTAAAAATCCTTTTGATTTAGGTGACAAAACGTTGGGCTTTGAATTAAATTAATTTTACTTAATCTTTTAATAAATATAAAGATTGTATGCTCAATAAATAAAAGTAAAGTAAACGCTACTACTACCTTATTACATTAAATAATTTCCCAAAATTAAAACCAAAATAAACTATAAATTACTTAAAATTAAATAAAAGTCCAAGTCGTAAATTTCCTCGTGCATGGCCATCCCTAAGCTTCTGCGAACCCGGTCCATCACCGATCGTCACCAAACATGTTCCCACAACGGGTGAGTCAAACAGACTCAATGTGTACACAAACACTAAGGCTTAACAAATTCGGGCATAACAAATCATAATCATATGTATCACAATTTCACATTTAATGATTCAAGATAATGATGCAAACCCAACCCAAACCTATATGCCATCCGCTACACTCCACCGTACCTTCCTCGCACACACGTGGGACTACTAAGTCAACCCTCCTTCCGCTACACTCCATATCGCGGTCTTAGGTCACCGCATTCGTGGTCTTAGGTCACCACGTTCAGATTTCTGTGGTCTTAGGTCACCACATTCAGATTACTGTGGTCTTAGGTCACCACATTCAGATATCACGGTCTTAGGTCACCGTGTTTGTGGTCTTAGGTCACCACATTCACTTCCCCTTTTCATATAACCCATATGCCCCCATATTTCATACACAATATGCAAAATCATGCCTTAATTCACATTCTTATCACTTTTCACATGTTAAAAATAACATATATTCATATTCCTAGTAGGAGTAGGAAACGTACCTTAGTACTTTGTACCATAGTATGGTACCTTAGCCATATTCACATTCTTATAAACATACACATTTAATTTAAAACATAGCCATGAACATATTATGGTACCTTAGCCATATTCACATTCTTATAAATATACACATTTAATTTAAAACATAGCCATGAACATATTAAAACTTAGGGTAGGGTACACACCTGATTCGCTTAACGATTTCACTTGAAATCCCAAACCGATCTACTACCTTAGATTTTAATGCCTACATTCTACCAACATGGTAATATTTAGAAAAGGCCTATTTTCCCATAAAACCAAATCCTAGTAGGATTTGTGTACTTACCTTAATGCCGATTGAATAAAAAAAATCAAATCCGAAAACTTGTATTCTTCCCTTTGAAATCGGCAAATCACTAGATCCCTTGAATCGGTTAGTTTTCACTTAAAACACATAATAATAGATCTACTACAAAATAGGGTCTTGGCGAATATTCATAGTCACTTACCTTAAGGATCTTAAATCCCAAATTCACCGAATAACTAGGAACATGCGGCCTATGGTGTACCTTCGGAAAAGAACTTCTCCTTCCATGATTCGCCAAGATTAATAATCGAAATTAGTCCCTAAATTTTGATAAGTCTGAAATATAAAAGAATGGAAACTAAACTTGGATCTTACCCTTATTTGAAGGAATCGATTGCACCTTCACTTCAACCTTCAAAGATTCTTGGCTATGGCTAAATGATGCTCTCACAACTTTCGGCTTTTGGAGGATTAGAAAGAAAGAGAAGGAAGAATAAAGATGGAGGATTCGCTAGAACACAAGGTATTTCGGCTTGGCAAAAATAAAAGAAGAAGAAGATTTGGTGAAGAGAATTCGGCAGAGGCTTTCAAAGAACAGAAAATAATGCAGAATGGCCTCTCTTTTCCTTTTATAGCCGAAATTACTAACTTAGAATCCCTTACTTGGCCATCACTCTTCTATTTTGATAGCTTTATCTCTTTAATTATCACCTAAAATAAAAGATAATTCAGCAACTATCCTTACTTAGCCGAAATTATTAAACTCAAAGTCCCTTACTTGGCCATCACTTCTCCCTTATTTTCCTAATTAAAGAATAATTCCTCATTTATCTCTTGAAAATAATCTAAAATAAATCCATTATTTATCCCCTAATTAGCCGAATTTAAAAGAGAATGAAACTCCTCTTTTGCAAGCCTTGTGCTGTCCACCTCTGTGCTTCTAGAAGCAAAATAAAACTTCTTTTATTTGCTTCCTAAGTGACTCGATCCTCGCCCAAATACACTTGCATGTGGCGCCATTTCAGAGGCCCTAAGTGGCATCTTCAGCCACTTTTTCCAAGCCTGCTTGTGTGTCAAATTTCACATACTTTTTCTCTTAAGGCCACCTTGCCTTAATTTCCCTTTTAAACTTTAAAACTCGACATTTCTAAGTCATTTCTAAGTTTCCAAAAATTTTCGTTTGGCTCTTTAAACTTGACATTTCCTTACATTTCCTAGTTTCGAAATGTTCACTTTCCTCTTTGAATCATTTCTAAATCATTTTCCTAGTTTCCATAAATGTTCACTTTCCTCTTTTAACTTAGCATTTCCATACATTTCCTTACATTTCCATACATTTCCTTACATTTCCATATATTTCCATACATTTCCTTACATTTCCATACACCTCCATACATTTCCATACATTTCCTTACATTTCCATACATTTCCTTACATTTCCATACATTTCTTACATTTCCTTACATTTCCATACATTTCCTTACATTTCCATACATTTCCTTACATTTTCATATATTTCCATACATTTCCTTACATTTCCAAGGTTCTAAAATGCACACCACATATCACAAGAAACATGCTATTTCATAAAATTAAGCAAAATGCACACAATGGGATTCGAACCTCTTCCCTCAAAGTACTTCACTTGATGCCATAACCTTGCACCTTAGGTGGCGCCCCTTGCCACTTTTCCACATCACTTCTTGTTTTAACTTAAAACCAATAATTGTCCAAAGCTTTCTTCCATCCTAGGATTTTAAAACCCTTAATTCACTTCCAAACACCGCCAAAACCTACTACTCATGAATTATGCACAAACGCATAACCTCTAATCTAGGATGTTACACTCACAACGCCCAAAATTGGTACCGTATTGATTGATTAATGTCCTTAATATCAAAAATTAAAAAAAAAATTTTAAAATATGAATCTTAAAAAATGTTTAGATAACTCGCATTGGATATCGAAACTCTCTTGTTCCGAAAAGTTGAAATACCACATCCAGCACGATAGGACACGATGTTTCAAACTATCGATACCAAGATCATTTCATGATTTCCAAAATTCATGTATTGTAATTTGAAAAGGGTATTTCACTATTTGGCCAAACTAAAAATCGAAACCCAACACGATTGGGCACGATTCCTTGAATTTCTAATCATGAAATATTGCCTTATTTAAGAAAACACGATAAAGAATCTTAGAAGGATATTTAGTTGTTTGGACGAATAGAAAAATCAAGACCCAGCACGATTGGGCACTAATCTCTCGAACTTCCAAACACGAAACATTGCCTTATTTTCAAAAACACGATCAAAATCTTCAAAGGATATTTAGTGATCCAGATGAACGAAAAATTGAAACCCAGCACGATTGGGCTCAATTTTTGAACATCCAAACACTAAACATTACCTTTGTGAAACCTTTCTTAAGTTTTTGGAAAAAAAGCAAAAATAAAAATGTGGAAATGTAGACACGATTAATAGGGAATGACAATAATGAACACAAATGGGAGAAAATAAACAATAATAATAATACTACTAACGTAATATAACACTAATAATAAATAATTAATAATGAATATAAAAAATTATGGTGATAATATTAACATTAATAAAAATAATAGTAGTAAAAGAAATAAAAGTATGCTGATAATAATAAAAATAGTAGATATAAAAAATAATATATAATAAAAGTAAACTATAATATATAAATAGATATAATAGTAGAAAAATAAAAAAATAGAGGAAAATATTAGTAATAAAATAATGTAATGATAAATATACTAATAAGTATAGTATAGTAATAAATATAAAATATAGTAACAATAATAATAATAATAATAATAATAATAATAATAATAATAATAATAATAATAATAATAATAATAATAATAGAAATAATATGATTATGACAATAATAATATGCATAAAAAGTAATAAAATATAAAAATAATTAATTTAATGGTAAAATAGCAAAAATAGTAAAAAGGACTAAATTGAATCAAAATCAAAAGATTTGGGGCCAAATTTAAAATAAAAGAAGATAAAAGCTAAATTGCAATATGCTACGACATAGAGGACCAAAATAGCAATTAATCCCCTTTATGAAACGATGCGTTCGAATAGGGACTCGATTGAAACTGAAAAAAATTTTGGGCCAAATCGGGAATAAAAAAATAGATTATAAAACCATGAAAAAGCGGAGGGGCTAAATACGCAATTAGCCCCTCCCTAACAAACACGCCGACCCCTATCTGCCTGGGTCGATTGTCTTGTGGTCCTAGGGTGAAACGACGCCATTTTGAGGCTATTAAGCTTAACCCTAAACGACGCCGTTTAGTGGCCATATAAAAAACTAAAAAAAAAAATTATTTTCCTTCATTTGCAGAGGGGGGGGGAAGCTCAAATGCTCTCCCCGTGCCGAATCCGCCAACCTCCAAGATTCAACCGCCACTGCCACGGCCACCACATGCGGTGGCCGAAATTCACCAAAAGGTAAGTTTTCTCCCACTTTTTTATTTAAAACTTTTGTATTTTAAAACACAGACGAAAAAAATAAAAGAAATAAACAAAGAAGAACCTAAAGATTCAAAAATAAAACAAAAATAAAAGAGAAACCTTTTCTTTGTTTTTGATTCTGTAGCTGTGAAAAAACTAATATATGCCTTTGTGTCTTTTGTAAATCGTGAAAAAAAAACCCTTTTTACATTATCTCGATTTGGCTTTTATAGCCTTTTCTTTACACTTGATGTCCCTATTTCGTAGGTTCGTGATGGAGAGGGACTCTTCACACGGGCGTGGCGAACGTGGCTCTGTGGTGGGTGTGCGCACGATGCGAAGGTTATTGCGGGGGTTGCGAGCCAACCAAAGCTAGGGTTTCTCTTGTTTTCTGTTTTGGCTCTAGTGATTTGGGCTTAGTGGGCCTTGTTTAAAGGTTTGGGCCTGTGTTAGCTATTTGGGTTTTAATTCAAATCTGTTTTTGTTTTATTATTTCTTTGATATTGACGTGGTCCTCGGGCTAAAATTGGGTCATACAAAGCCCAATTTTAAACCCGGGGCCCAAACCAGAAATAAAAACAATTTAACTAAAATAGTCCAGCAGAGACCATTTACACTACAACCCAAAACAAAATCAAATGCCCAAAATCGAAGCCTAAACGAAACCCTAGCCCAAGAAAGCAAACAGAAAGCAGAGGAGAGCCCTTGCGCCGCATGTCTCTCCAGCGAGGCCATGCCCCACGCCGCACGGCTCCTCTCCGCGATGTGCGCCTCCACGTCGTTGTACCTACGAAAGAAAAGGAAGAACATCCAACAAGTTTAAGGAACTAGGAGTTTTAGTTTCGATGGGTCCTAAAAGGCTATAAAAGCCGAATAGGAAAATGTATGGGTTTTTTTTTTTTGGTTTTGATTACTTTTTTGGAGAAATATACCAAACAAAATATTCTTTTCGAGGAATCAACACGAAATCAAAGCAAATCAACAAGGGTTCCATTTTCTCTTTTCTTTTTCTTGTTGTTTTGAATATGTTTTTTTCTCTTCATTTTCGAAACAAATTCCTTTCAATTTTCACAGATTAATTTCAATAACTGTCGAAAAACAAACAAAGTTTTTAAAAAAGGGAAAAGGAAAAATAAAATAAACTTACCTCGATTCCTCCGGCCATTGCAATTGGCGCGTTCGCGGCGAGCTTGCTGTAAGGATGGCTTGCCCTAGCAGAGACGAGGAAGGGGATCCTATTTTAGTCTTGGTGGCTTTCGGTAGAATTGATTTGCAAATGAAAAGGGGAATTTTGGATTTTGGTTCTGGAAACAGAAGGGGAAACGAAAGAGTTCTTTTTTTTTTTTTTTAAATGGTAGAATGCCTTTCAACTTTTTTGGGGTTTTAAAACGGCAAATTAAATGGTTTGTTTGGGAGGAGTGGAGACCATGCTTTAAAGGGGAAATTTATGCGATTAGCCCTCCCCTTTTGCGTCATTGTTTTAACTTCTCCCATTTCATTTTTTTTATTTTAATCTGGCCCTGAATTTGGTCTGTCACTGCAAATTGGTCCGCATTCAGACATTGTGTTCAGGAGCTCGGAATAATTGCGCTTTTAGTTCCTGCTTGTTGACGCAGAGTGTATTTCAGTCCTATTTGGTTTAGATTCATTTCAATTGAGGCTTTAGCTTTTGTTTTTATTATGATGCAGTCCTTAACCCCCTTTTTTAATAATCTGGTTTTTGGAGTTTCATTATTTATTTTTATTTTTTCTAAATTATCTTATATTCTAATTATTTTATTCTTTTCTTTGATTTCATAATTATTCTTTAGCGTATTATTTTATTATTAATATTGCGTTATTTTCATTGTTTCTATTGTTTTGCGTCATTACTATTAATCTTAATGTCGTATTGTTCTCTTATTAGTATCATTTTTATTTTTATTATTCCATTGTTATTTCTTGTTTTATTATTATACTATTCTATTACTCATTTTTATTACCACTTTTTTTATGTATATTATTATAATTATATTCTTTCTATATTCACTATTATTATATATGTTGTTGTTTTTATAATATATTATTATTATATCTTTTTTATTATCGATATACCCTTTCTTTGCTACTATGTTTTATTAATACTATTATTTTAATATTATTAGTACTAATTTAGTATATATTTTCTTATTGTAATTATTATTTTAACATCACCATTACTATATCTTTTAATTTTTTAATTATTATATTCATTAGAATTATCATCGTCTTTTTTATTTGTCATTATTTATATATGTACATATATTATTATTATTCTTATTGTTATGATTATTATTCCATTATTATTCTCCTTATTATTGCCGGGTTTACATTTCAATGTTTTTATTTTTGGTTTTTCAAATTCATAACAAAGGGGGTTTCAAAGGTAATATTTCATGTTTGGGAGTTCGGGAAATCGTGTCCAATCGTGCTGGACTTCGATTTTTCATTCGTCTAGATCACTAAATATCCCTTAAAGATTTTGATCATGTTTTTTTGAAAATAAGGCAATGTTTCGTGTTTGGAAGTTTGAGAGATTCGTGCCCAATCATGCTGGGTCTCTATTTTCTATTCGTCCAAATGACCAAATATCCTTCGGAGGTTTTGACCGGGGTTTCTTAAATAAAGACAATATTTCATGATTGGAAGTTCAAGGAATCGTGCCCAATCGTGCTGGGTTTCAGTTTTTAGTTTAGCCAAATAGTGAAATATCTTTTTTAAATGGCAAGACATGAATTTTGGAAATCATGAAATGATCTTGGTATCGATAGTTTGAAACATCGTATCCTATCATGCTGGATGTGGTATTTTAACTTTTCGGAACAAGAAAGTTTCGATATTCAATGCGAGTTATCCAAACATTTTTAAAGATTCATATTTTAAATATTTTCTAATTTTCGGTATTAAGGACATTAATCAATCAATACGGTACCAATTTTGGGCGTTGCGAGAGCACTAATCCTTCCTCGTGCGTAACCGACTCCCGAGCCCGTTTTCGTAAAATTCGTAGACCAAAATATTTTCTAAAGTGACCCAATCGCACTTCAAAAAAAGATTGTTGACGACTCCGTTTTCCTTTTTAAAGTCGGCCCGTTTTTCCAAACAAAAAAATAGTTTTGACAATTTTCATATCATTAATAATCAACAAATCACACATCATACATATCACCAAAATCAATGGTTTCGAATTACTTACTTGACATAGTCCATGACGATGGGTTTTATCTCTCTTAATGGATACATAAAGTATCCTCATCAAACATAATTTAAATAATAATAATTGTAACAATATAAAACATAGGTGATAGCAAGATAAATTTGTATTCTTAATACATTTATTTTTGGCTAATTATCGAATAAAATGCTATTAAATTTGGGTTTTTTTTATCAGGAATGAAGTTGGTGTGCTAAATTCAAACTCTTACAACAAGGGGCTAAATTGGAACAAAAAGCAAAAAGGAGGGCTTGATTGAAAGATTGAAGATTTAAATATGGCTGGATAAAGATTAAAGGGTTGAAGATTTTTTTTTTTTTTTTAATAAAAGTGGCTGGATAAAAATTGGAGGATTTTTTATATTGTTAAAATTATATAATTAGTTTAAATTTAATCTTTAGTTTAAATTTGATTTTTAAAATTTTAATTTATTTAGTGATATTTAGGAAAAATCTAGCTAAATTTTAGCATTAGAAATGTGTATAAATACCTAGTGGCTACAGCCAATTAAACACACACTGCTCGGCTTCTGGCATTTAATAAAATATTTTCCCTTTTTTCCTTCCTGCGTTTGTTCTATTCGGGTAAAATACCTAAATATACTAAAAAATAACAAAATTTACGGAAAAAGGCCAGCTTTTTAAAAATTTATAGAAAAGGGCCGTTTCCCCACAAAATGCGTCCACATCAGCGCTTTTTGTGGGAAAAACCAGAAAGCACGTCGGTGGCTTTTCGATGTAGACAAAGCGTCCCTGAGGGCGCTTTTAGCTTCTGAACGGTCAAATTTTTTGACCGGAGGTCCAACGGTAAAAAACTCACCCTATAAAAACTCCCAACCCTTTTATTTTTCACACTTTAGTCCTCTATCATCTTTCTCTCAATTTTCTCTTAAAGTCCTTGAATCTTACTCTCAAATTTCAAGATAGTCCTTTACTATTTACAAAAAACCCTTTTAATTTTTTTAATATATTTTTGGAAAATTTTAAAATTTTGATCAGATTACAAATGGTAAGTTTTAATTTTAATTTTTCAATATTATTTAATATTTTTTAGGTTTATGCAATTTTAATTAATTTTTATTTTATAATTTTTTAAACAGCCTGTAAATCGGGTGTTGCAATGTTACATTCGCAATAGTCATGGTCCCCCATCGCCGTTGATCGAGAACTACCTACGGGAAGTGGGTTTTTAGCACGTGGCCACGATAGGCTGGGGGTTCAAGTTCGACCCGACTTTGATCAATGCGTTGGTAGAGAGGTGGAGACCCGAGACGCACACTTTCCATCTTCCATGCGGAGAGTGTACCATCACTCTGAAAGATGTGCAGTTGCAGTTGGGATTGTCGGTGGATGGGTCGGTAGTCACCGGGTCTACAACTTCTACCGATTGGATGGTCGTATGCTACGAGCTTCTGGGTGCCATTCCAGATAACATTCATGGAGATCAGATCGAGATGTTCTGGTTACGAGACACATTCCCGGAGCCGAATGATGATTCGACTGAAATAGGAAGAATACGGTATGCTCGGGCATACATTCTTCAGATAATTAGAGGTTATCTGATGCCGGACCTGTCTAGAAACCTCGTACACTTGAGATGGCTGCTGAAACTTGTTAATTTTAGAGCAGCCGGTAAAATGAGTTGGGGGTCTACCGTGCTATCGAAGTTGTATCGGGAGCTGTACAGGGTGACGCGACCGAGTAAAGCGAAAATCGGAGGTTGCCTATCATTACTGCAGTCATGGACATGATTTCGATTTCCATTTTTATGTCCTCGACTCAACCACCCATATTCATTCCCACTGATAACGAGGTAAATTTAATGTTATATTTTACAATTATTACGTTGATTTATAGTATAATTGTATGCTAAAAATTTATTTAATTAGGTGGAACCATTCGGCAAATTATGCTGGAATACCTACCTCGCTTGAAGATATATGGCTTCTATTGGACCAACTGTCGGAATCACAAGTAAGTTTTGAATTTCATATTTATAATTTAGTATTTCGTATTTAGTGTTTAGTATTATGTATATAACTAATATTTTAGTAATGTTAATATAGTTTCAATGGACACCGTACGAGGATCCGGCAATTCGGGCAGTAAGTCCGGAGGAGTTCTTGCAAAATCTAAACCTTTGGCACGTGAAAGTCCCATTGATCAACTATGCGATCGTGGAGATGCACCAGTCAGATCGGGTTCTGCGACAATTTGGATTCTAACAACCGATCCCCGTGCCACCTGAAGTGCTCGATGATGAGCACAAAGTGGACTTACGGCAGTTGCACATGGATTGACCAAGATTTTGGTCAGCATATATTGAAAAGTGGGAGAACCAATATGACTATTTACCTATCCGAGAACCGATCGTCGTTCCTGAGTTAGCGTGCGTGCTAGAATACATGCCATGGTTTAGGATCCATGGTAAGCCGTATTTGTTGTCGGAAGAAGAGAGGCGACGACAACTTCGTCAACAAAGGGAATGTCGGGGCCCTTTAAATCCAAGGAGAAGGGGTGATGAGACGAGGCCATCAACAAATACCACACATCACCAAGCCCATCATTCGGCCCACCACACCACGGGCCCATCGACACCGACATCACAGCCTTTAGCCTACCCCTTATATGTATCCTAACCCATATATGTTTCCTTTTCCCAATCCCACCCCAGGTTGCGGGTTCGAGTCCATTCCTGACTACTTCGACTGGCCAGCCAATCTTGAGGCCGCCATCGCGTGAGGAATCACAGGAGGCGCCGTCGGGGAGCACTTCTTTTTACCAGTCTCCTTCGCCATACGGGATTCAGACACCCTCGCCGTGGTTTATGCAAACACCTCTGGGGTCGCTATTTTATCAAGGTGGGTCATCCTCAAACACCCACAACTGCACTCCACCACGGAGGAACCTAATCCTCTTGAGGTTCCACGACCCTTCCAAAAGCTAGAAGAAGGAGGAATCCAGTACAGAATCGCCGACCACCCAGTGTGTACTCGATTCAACCAAGCATCAACATTGATTCGGATGGGCTTTTTAATTTTTTAAATTGTAATAATTTTTTTAATAAAATAAAAGTTGTTTTTTATTTTTGTTTGTAAATTAATTTTAATATCTTCACTAACATAGAAGTTGTTTATTTTTTTTGTATGTAATTTAATTTGATTTTTTAATAAAATAAAAAGCTATTTTTATTTTTATTTTTGTAATTTAGTTTTAATATATTTAATAAAATAATGGTTGTTTAATTTTTTATTGTAATTTAATTTTAATATCTTTAATAAAATATAAATTGTTTTATTTTTATTGTAATTTAATTTTAATATATGTAATAAAATAAGAAGTTGTTTTTATTTTTCATTTTTGTAATTTAGTTTTAATATATTTTATAAAATAATAGTTGTTTATTTTTTATTGTAATTTAATTTTAATATCTTTAATAAAATAGAAATTGTTTAATTTTTTATTTTAATTTAATTTTAATATATGTAATAAAATAAGAAGTTATTTTTTATTTTTATTTTTGTAATTTAGTTTTAATATATTTAATAAAATAAGAAGTTGTTTTTTATTTTTATTTTTGTAATTTAGTTTTAATATAATTAATAAATAAGAATTTTTTATTTTTTATTTTTTGTAATTTAGTTTTAATATATTTAATAAATAAGAAGTTTTTTATTTTTTATTTTTATTTTTTGTAATTGAGTTTTAATATATTTAATAAAATAAGAAGTTTTTTTTATTTTATATTTTTGTAATTTATTTTTAACATATTTAATAAAATAATAGTTGCTTATATGTTTTTGTAATTTAATTTTAATATATTTAATAATTTTTTTAATTTTTGAAATTTAATTCTAAAAATAAAAGTTTAATGTTTGTAATTTTATTGTAGGCCTAAAGCACGCCCTCGGGGACGCGCTTTCCTGTTTTTCCCCACAAAACGCGCTGACGTGGACGCGTTTTGTGGGAAACGACCATTTTCCGTAAATTTTCAAAAAATCGGGCCTTTTTCGTAAATTTTGTTATTTTTTGGCATATTTGGATATTTTACCCGTTCTATTCTGCCATTTCAATTCTTCTTTTACTTTCATCAATTTTGGTTTATTTGCCTCCAAACCCTCTCTCCTTTCCACTTTCCATAATTCCATTTAAACCATTTCTATACACCTTCAAGCATGATTCTTTTCATGATTAACTAACTCCTCTTTAGCTTTAGCCTGGAAATTGCTCCAACAAAACAATCGTGAGATACGAACCCGCTCAAAAAAAATCTCTCAACGCAGTATTTTCTATCTCTCCGGTACATGGGATAGTACAAATTCGTCCATTAAAGTTGATTCAGCTTCGATTCAAAAAGTGCTCGTTGGATTGGAGTTGTTTGGCATACAGTTGGGAAGTCGAATCAATCATGCTTTGTTCGAATTCCCGCGAACAAATTGGCATGTCTAGGTCGTATCGGGATTGACTACATAAGGAAAAGTTGGCAGTCGGGACGTTCTTGGTCGCTATAACCAGCTTATCGCTTGGAAAGGAAAATCTATTTCAAGAATCAATTCAAGATTGGAGTACACCAAGGCTAACGCTAAGCTTTAAAAAATATTCTATTTATCCATTTAATTTTATTTTGCTTAATTTATTTTGCAATCATGTTTTTACTTTATTTCATATGCATATTTTTCTTCTTTTAGTATTATTATCTTTATCCATTAAAACCCCTTTTTTATTTTCAGCAATTCAATGCACTAGTCGTGGGCACGATTGTTACCACAACAATAATTCTAGTCACGAGAAAAGGCAAAATTAGATAACTAGTCCCTGTAAATTTGATCCTACTACTCTATATTTCAATTTACTGTTATTTTGTCGTAAGAATTTATATTTGGAGGTTTTAACACCCATCAATAGGTTTATTTTTGTTTAATGTTAAAACCCACACTTGCTCGTAGATCCGATGTGCAACAACTCTCTAAGAACACCCACACGTGGATCTAACAATTAGATTACCTATTCAATCAACAATAGTGATCTTACGTTAATAATGATCGTTATTAAGGTTGATACAATAGTTACTATCAATTTCTATTAACACTTACCCTTAGAAATAATCACTCGGATTAGTGATTTCAATTCCCATGTTAATGGTCTCTCGAGTTGGTGTCAGTCAGCCCTTCAATAAACATGGCATATGAGATGTTAATACTTGAGAAATAAGTCACTATGACCTTAAAAATATTCGGTCAAGAGAAAAGTAGGGAGATTTCTACTCAACCCTTACATTTACACTAACTTGGTTGAAACAGGAGGATCGACGGATCGTCTTGAACACGAATTAGTGAGGAACGGAGTATCTAAAGAGGACTCTTTTTTAAAATAGATCAATGAAAAAGTTTACGATTAAAAACTAATTAAAAAAATAATGTATAATTTGTTATTACTAAAAAGAATAACAAAGTTTGAAAATTGAAGAAGAAAGGAGGAAGAATCTCAACCGCCGATGTGGTGCTACGGCGGTGACGGTTCAGTAATAGAAAGCGGCGGTTCGGCAGAGGAGAAGAAAATAATATAGGTTTAGTCACTCACTTAAACTAGGAGAAAGGAGAAGAGAGAAAAATAAGAAAAAGAAAGGAGTTTCACGGTGGTTGCCGTGGTGGTGGAGGGTGGCACTAAGGGCGGCGGTGGAACAAAAAAAAGAAGAGAAGAGGATGATGGGTGATGAAGTGGTGGTATTTAAGTCGAATGGTGGTGGCTAACGGTGAGGAAAGGAGGCCAAAATCAAAATAATGATAGTTCAAGGTGGTACAAAAAGGGAGGAAGTGAGAAAAGAGATAAGCAAAGGAGGGGAATGGCAATGAAAAGGAAAAATGAAAAGATGGAAAAAAAAAAAAAAAAAAAAAAAGAGGTGTTCTTCATCTTATCTAGGTTCAATGAACATCACACAAGGTAAGAGTGAAGAGAATGGTATGTTGAGGGGACAAATGAGCAAAAAGGGGATCATGGGAATGAAAAGGGGGCTATTAAGGGAATGTTGACCATGTAAACAAGGGAAGAATCTTCCGAAGTATGGCAACTATGGGTTAGACAACAAGGGCATTTAGCACATGGAAAAATTCACAAAAAAATAAATTGAAAAAATGGTGATGTAGAAGCTTAAACCTAGGACCTTTAAGAAATAAATTAAACACTTAACCATTTGATCATTTTTTCCTTGTGATCATTTTAACAAGAAAATAATTAAAATATGGGATGATCATTGCTAAAGGTTTGAGACAATTTTGCACCAAATAAAAATTAATGAGAGGGAAGGGATTCGAACAGAGGTCATCATTGACAGCTCCACCACTACTCAATCACTATAATTGAAATTATTTATTAACAAATGTGCTAAGGGCATCTAAAAAATTCGACGTGACCATTCTCGATTCATTAACCCAATTTCTACTAACCCGATTTTTGGGATATGACAAAAAGTTATCGATTAGGATTAGAACTAATCGAGTCAGATAGATAAATTTGGATCACTCAATAATTAAGTTTAATTGAAGTTTTACTTGAATATGAGCATAAATGTTTTATTTTTATTTTTTTTGTTCTTTTTGTATGATAGGTTGTAAATCAACAAGTGGTTGGGTGCAATGGTAAGTCATATTACACTCCTAGGGAGAGAACGTAGGTTTGAACCTTGGAGACAATATTGTTGGGAGGGGTAGCCACAAACCCCAAACATGAACCATAAAACATACATGCATAATACTAAAAAAATTGTGCCTAAAATGAGTTGAAGGCCACACAACTCTCCGATCTTTTTCCTTCTTTACTTAAATTTTATGGCATTCTATTTTATTAATAATGATTATTATTATCATTCCATGAGTTAGATAGTAAAAACTTCGATACTCTTTAAATAAAGTTTTAAATTCAGATCTTCTAAATGAAAATAAAAAAATATTTTATTTAAGAATTCAACCTGACTCGCTTTCATATTTAATTACAACCAATTAGATAGTTAAAAAGTGTAAGTCAAAAATATATTATTGTTTATTTTGATTTTAGATTGGTGACAACACATAAATAAATGGCATACAACTTTTCTTTGTATACAACTTGATATGATATATTTTTATGGTAAGTTATATCTAAGATCATTGAATTGTTAGTGGATTTACACATTGATCACAAACTTCAAAAAGTTATAAAATGCTCATTGAATTATTCAAAAAATTTATTTGAATAATTGAACTGTTAAATTTTAATGAACGACTGATACAATCATTAAATCACTATAAATATAATATAATATAATAAACTCATCAACCAATATTTTATATATTTCTGTTATTTCCTTGTAATTAGTGTCAAACTTAAAATGTTGCATTTTGGGGTTTATGTATTTTAATGAAACGATGTGTATTGTAGGGAGTTGAGTCAAGGGCTTCGAAACGGGTCGTTCTGGCTAAAAGTTGTTTAAATGAAAACAGTGCGTAGTCGGTCTCCTATACCAGGTTGTTACAAGGTTGTTACCCACACTTTTTATTGCCCAATCAGAGTAGGCGAAGACCGTTAATGAATTACAACACAGTTTTCTCACTTTCTTCTTCTCCTATTTTCCCTCTATTGCTATTTTCTTCCGTTATTCTCTTCTTCTTCTTCGATCTTTCGATTTCTTCTTTATCAAAGGTATCAGAGCTTCAATCGATCCTTATAGCTAGTGATGGGATTACCACAAGGTTGAAAAAGAGATGGGACTATTGCTGCAGGAGCTATCTCAGTTGCAAGCAAAGGTCACACAGATAGATGCTAAGTTTTAGATCTGGTGCCTTAAGTGTAGTATTTTCGTCTAAATACACTTATATTTTTTTCAAACAGATTGATTAATAAAATTATTCTTGAATTAAATTAATATACTTTGTATTGTTGCAGTAAAATGATTTTTGCACTCAAAGCAAAATAGAAGCGAATGTTGCTCATTGGTTATCTATTTTTTAAATTGATACTAAGCAGTATTAAGTGGTCGGATCGTAGTACGGAAGGATTGTAATGACTCAAAATTCACGGGCACCGAAAAAGTGAGTTATAGGGCCTCCGTCTTAGTGAACCGAGTTCGTAAATATTTATTAGGAATATTTGTGAGGCTAGTTGTATGTTTAATTAGGCTTTAATTAAGTGAATTTAGCTTAATTAAGAGAAATTAAGAAAAAGAGCTAAATTGAATAAGGAGTAAAAATAAAATTATAGATTAATAAAAAGAAAGAGGGACCAAAATGGTAAATATACCATTCACCATAAATGAGGCGGCAAATGTTGATAAAAATCTAAGATTTTTATTGTTTAATTATTATTAAATTATAATGTATATAATTATTTTATTATATGGTAATTTATATTAGTTATAAATTAAAAATATTATATTATATGAATAAATCAAAATTTGTCAAATGGATGGGGATGATATTGTACAATTGTAAAAAAAAATTGTACATTTGTAATACTTATATTTAATTAGTAGATAGATTTTTATTATTTAAAAATATTTAATAATTAAATAATTAGTATAAGATTTTGGTTGATAATAAATTATGATTTTACCAAGTGTATGGTAAAGATAAAATACAAGTGTATTAATTTAAGTATGCATATTTGTAATATTTTATTTAATTAGTAAATAGATATTTATTATTATTAAATTAAATTAATAAAATATTTATGAGATAAATAATTATATTATTAGATTTTTGTGATAAATATATCATATGGTGACAATTGTAAGGTGATGATAGTGTACAAATGTACAAAGAAATATGTATACAAATGTTAATAATAATAATTATTATTACTATTAACTATAAGATAAAAAGTAAAAAGAAAGAAAGAAAAGAAGAAAGTTACAGAGAAGAAGCAACAATAATAGGGAAAGAAAAACAGAAAGAAAAATAAAAGGGGGAACTAGGGAATTGAAGCTTGAAGTTTAATTGGTAAGTTAAATTAAGTCCTTCTCTCTTAATTTTGGTGTTTTAAAAGCCTTAGAACAAGGTTTTATTGAAATTAAGTTGATATTTTGAGAGTTCATAGGTTTTCAAGTATAGTTTATGTTGAACAAAAAGTTGAAGTCGGGGTTTAATTGAATGAATTTAAAGTTAGAATTAATAAGGGATTAACTTGTAAAAGAAGCCATAAATTTTGTGTTGTAGGGACTAAATTGTAAGAATTTTGAAATTAGGTATTTATGATGAAATTTTGATAGATATGTATAAGTTTGGTTGAAATTTGGATAGAAATAAAGTATGAATTGAGTTAGAAAAGTAGATAAATCTAGTTTAGACCAAATTGGAATTAAAGTATAAATTAGATAGAAATTCAATTAATTGTTATAAATTAGTGTTGTAATTAATAGTTTAATTATTATTATTTTTGTAGCTAACAAAGAACCCGAAGCATCGACATCAAAAGGAAAAGAAAAAGTTATCGAGGAGTAATCGCGGAATCCGGGTTTGTATTACTATAATTCAAATTTATTTATTATTAATTGTTATATTTTTAATAAAAATGCATGGTAGATAAAATTAGGAAAGTAATTGAAATAATAATATTGATTTGAATGAAATTGATTTAAAAATATTTATGGCTATTGAAATTGAGACCGACATCGAATCAATTATGGGATCTTGAATATTGTTTTCGATCGAATTGAATTGTGAATTTCTTGAATATTGTTATGTGTCTTGCATTGAACTGTGAAATTATCAAGTAATGAATTATCGCAATCTTGTGAAACCGATTGAAATAAGGAAATTATAATTGATCTTGAACTAAGATGGAAATTGTATTTGAAAAGTGAATTAAATACCTATTAACTAGTCGGGCTAGTCGATATAGTTGGCATGCCATAGGATATGGAAGAGTACGGGTTTTTTCGAAACTATCGATCGGGCACTTATGTGCCGACTCATCTTATCATATCGATTTGACACTTTGTGTGTCGAATCGTTATCATATTCTTTATGTATTCAACACTTTGTGTGTTGAATCATTACTATTATTCTTTCGCTATCAATCTTGATTGTAACATTTCAAACCCGGACCAAATGCTTCAACCGGATTTGGTTTGCTACGGAGAAACACTTTTTGAAATCTATTTTAAAAGCAATTTAAGATTTGTTGAAAACTTCTCGTTTTAAGTTATCTTGTTTGAAATCATACTTAGACTAAATTCAAAATTTAATGAAGTCAAGTTATTATACAAATTTCGATGTGCTCATGGCACGATAAAACATTTTCGTGTTAATTTGGAAAACGTGTGATTCAAATTTATAGTAAAAAAAAATATCCAACATATAAGAAAATAGCTAAAGTAAAGTATATGGAGGCCTTATTACATCCAAAACAAAACAACCCAATAATAAAAATTTATCATAACTAAATTAAAGTTCATTTAATTCTAAATCCACCGCATGGCCACCTCGAGTCCCTCCGGCTCCATATCCGCGATCTATGCATCACCTGAAAAAAAATAATGGAGAAGGTGAGTCACCAAGACTCAGTATGTAACCCTTCCCCGTTTTAAAACATTTTCATACACAACACATAACCATTAATATGCATAATATTAAGTACCCATCCTAGCCATCCAAACGCCACTGTCTACCCCGTTGTGGTACCAAACCACTGGTGGTGCCAAACCACTGGTGACATATAGTCACAATGTGTTACCAAAACACTGGTGTCCGTAGACACAGATCATTTGATGGGGCCAACCCATCGTGTGATACCAAATCAACGCGCGACGATCCCATATCTCAAGTGGGGCCAACCCACGGTGGTGTTAACCACGGGGACAAGTCGCTATGAGGTGCCAAACCTCCGGAGGTACCAAACCTCCGGTGACCATAGTCACGGTGTGTTACCAAAACACTGGTGCCCGTCGGCACAATAATACCGCCTCCACTCATTAATCCCACATCACCATATATACATATTTGTTTCATGCCATCACATGCTTAAATTTCATGCATCAATACATTATGCTTACCAAAAGCATCAAATAACAAAGTCACGTTAATGAGGACTTACGAATCACCATCTATACCGATGTGGTATATCATCCAATGCTACATAAAAATCAAGATCGCATTCACAACAATCAACATATTTAATAAGGTATATGTGTATGTACACACTGTCACCACCGGATAGTCTAAATCCAAAAAGAAGAGTCGACCATCCTAGATCTATCGCCCTATATTCGCCAAGACATGAGTTAGTACATTCGCCAAATCAATCAATTTTAAGGGTTCTCCTTTTGAACCCGAATCCTTACCCGAAAGTCTTGAGTATCGCCTTTTGTTTCACCACCCTAAAATCGGATTTAACTAAATTAGTAGCCTTCGCTTAAATGAATATCAAGAATAAAGAAAGTCGATCTTACCACCTTACCCCAAAACCGATTGCTATAGATTTGGAGGATTCAACCTATTGCTTGGAGATCCCGAAGTCCTAGGTGAAATCGGCTTCAACCAATAAGATTAGCCCATCATTAGCTTATGCCAAATTTTGCTTTTCCTTAAGTCCAAATCGATAGATCATAAGAGTGAATACTAAAACATTCGGTTAGTACCCTTACCTTCTCAACCGATTGGAAAGATAGTCCCAAAAGTCTTGTATCACCTTTGATATTCGCCAAAGTGCCTCCAAATAAGAGAAAAGATTTTCGGCACTTTGATAGGGATTAGATTCGCTATGATTGGTTTTAAACAAGGCTGGACTTTTAGTGAGAAAAAGGAAGAAGAGAGGTAAAGGGAGTAGATGATTCGCTAGTAGGAAATAAAAGAAAAGGAAATTGAGAATGAGGTTTCGCAAGGAGAAGTAGAGAGGGTTTGATGAGGTTTTGAGAGAATGGAAAAGGAAAATACCAGGAGAAAGGTGTTGAAAATTCGCTAGCAAACTGAAAAAAAAAAACAAGGTGACCAAATGGGTGCTTTTATAAGCATTGGCACCCCTAGTAGCCTTGCAGTCAACTCTTCAACCAAGAGTTCAAAATCCATCCTACCTCCTTGAATTGCTCTAGACCACTTGTTTAATTAAATTTAAAATAATTTGATTTAATCCCCAAAATAAATGAATAATCTTAATAATATCCTCTTTATATCCTTGGAATTAATAATAAACAAAATGCTCCTATTATCCTTAATTATCCCATAAAAAAAAGAGTTTAAAGAGAGAAGGGACTCTCCCTTCCCATGCCGTCCAAAAGAAAGATAAAAGGGGAGAGTTGTGACTCGAACCAAGGCTCTCCCTTGCTTACTATGGCGTCACTACTAGGCTCTTAAGTGGCCCTCCTTTGCCACCTATTCTAGGCTCATTTTATGTCAAATGTTTCCTTATTTATTCTTATAACACCCTCCTGCTAAGGCTCCCTACCTTTAAAGTTACAAACTGAGATTTTCTACCAAACCGTGCACACTCAAAGCCTTAAATTAAGCTCTACTATTCAATAAATAAAATCTCAGCAGTCCATACATAAGAAAAATAATTAAATTCCAAATAACCCCATTTTTGGGATGTTACAGTTCTACCCCCCTTAGAATAAATTTCGTCCCGAAATTACTTAACTAAAACAGATGAGGGTACTGCCGCCGTATCACATCCTCAGGTTCCCACGTAGCTTCCTCAGCACCATGGTTCCGCCACAGCACTTTCACTAAGGGCACTGACTTCCTACGCAGAACCTTCACATCCCTATCCAAGATCTGAACCGGTTCCTCCTCAAAAGATAAGTCTGCGTTAACCTCAATTTCTGTCACAGGCACCACATGTGATGGATCCGACCGATACCGTCTAAGCATCGACACGTGGAAAACGTCATGAATCGACTCGATTCTGCGGTAACTCTAGTCGATAAGCTACCGGTCCCACTAAACTTCTACAATCAGATATGGCTCGATGAACCTTGGGCTTAGCTTCCTTTTCGCCCAAACCTTAGTACCTTCTTCCAAGGCGACACCTTCAGAAAACCTTATCCCCATCAGATACTCCATTTCCTTGCGCTTAAGATCAGCATAGGACTTCAGTCTATCTGATGCTTCCTTAAGACGGGCTCGAATCGCCTTCACTTTATCCTCGTTTTCGCAACCAATTCTGGGCCCAACACTTGTCGCTCACCCAACTCATCCAACATGTCGGAGTTCGGCATTTCAATCCATCAAGATTTCAGATGGTGCCATCTGAATACTCGCTTGGTAGCTATTGTTGTAGGCGAACTCGGCTAAAGGTAAGAATTCCTCCCAACTACCTCGAAATTCCAAAACGCAACCCTCAAAGATATCCTCTAAGATCTCAGATGACCTTTTCGATTGCCCGTCCGTCTCGAGGATGGAAAGTCATCTTGAAATCCAACCGCGTACTCTAACGCTTGATGTAACGCTTTCCAAAACCTCAAGTGAACCTTGGGTCCCTATCCGAGATAAGCGACACGGGTACACCATGCAATCGACTATCTCGCCACATACAACTTTGCTAGCTTCGGGTGAGTAGTCCATTCTCACCCAGGTATGAAGTGAGTGATTTAGTCGACGGTCTACGATTACCCAAATCGCATCTTTCTTCTTTGGGCGTAAGGGGTAGACCACGACGAAATCCATAGTGATCCTCTCCCATTTCCATTGAGGAATCTTTACTGGGTTGAAGTAGCCCAAGGTAATCGGTGTTCACCTTAACTCACGACACGTCAAACACTTCCCTACGAATCCGTTATCTCCGCTTCAACCCGCCACCGTAATCGCTTTCAGTAGATCTCCATACATCTTGCTTCCTCCCGGATGCATAGCGTATGGGCTGCTATGTGCATCATGGAGAATTTTTCGCCTTAACTCCATATCCTTTGGCATACAGGTCGTCCTTGAAAACATAACACACCATCACCAGTCAAACTATACCCTTCTAAACCACCATCCTGAACTTGCATTCTCTTAGCATTTAACCCTTCATCCACTAACTGTTTGTCCTTGATTTCCTCGATCCATGTTGGCTTAACTTGAAGCTCTGCCAAAAGGCTTCCATCGTCATATAGGCTCAACTGAGCAAACATTGCTCTTAAATCCGCCACAACCTTCCGGCTTAACGCGTCAGCCACCACGTTAGCCTTACCCGGATGATATTCGATGGAATAGTTGTAGTCCTTCAATAGTTCAATCCATCGGTGCTGTCTCAGATTCAGATCCTTCTGAGTCAGAAGATACCTCAAACTTTTGTGATCCGTGTAAATTACCGACTTCTCCCCATAAAGATAATGTCTCCATATTTTCAAGGCGAAGACGACCGCTGCTAACTCCAAGTCGTGAGTTGGGTAGTTAACCTCATGCGGTCTCGGTGATGGGACGATAGGCTACTACCTTCCCTCTCGCATCAACACACACCCCAAACCAAGTGTGAGATGCATCACAATGATCGTGAATAATTTCCACGCCTCGGGTTGTACTAGAACCGAGCTTAGTCGAATCCTCCTCAACTTATCAAAACTTTCTTGCTTCTCTAACCATACAAATGGAACACCTTTCCTTAGCAACTTAGTCAATCGGCTGCGATCGGGAGAACCCTTCCACAAACCTCCGATAATACCTGCTAAACCCGAAAACTTCGTATCTACGCCACCGACTTAGGCGGTTTCCACTCCAACACCGCTTCAATCTTGCGGGATCCACTCTAATCCTTCCACCGACACTACGTGACCCAAGAAAGCCACCTCCCTTAGCCAAAATTCGCACTTCATCAATTTGGCATATAAGCTTTTTCCCTCAACACTTGCAGA
Source organism: Gossypium rotundifolium (assembly GCA_025506655.1). Lineage (NCBI taxonomy): Eukaryota > Viridiplantae > Streptophyta > Magnoliopsida > Malvales > Malvaceae > Gossypium > Gossypium rotundifolium. Next base: position 5,622,912 of record CP106722.1, on the reverse strand, counting down.
ACTATCCGTAAATGCTTGTCGTGCTCCTCCTCCGTCTTAGAGTAAACCAATATGTCGTCGATGAACACCACGACAAATTGGTCTAGGTACTGTTGAAATACCCTATTCATTAAGTCCATGAACGCCGCCGGGGTATTAGTCAACCCGAATGGCATCACTAGGAACTCGTAATGCCCATACCGAGTTCGAAATGCCGTCTTGTGGACATCGGCCCCCTTCACCTTAAGTTGATGGTAACCCGACCTAAGGTCTATCTTCGAAAACACCGATGCCCCCTTCAACTGGTCAAACAAGTCATCGATCCGAGGCAATGGGTACTTGTTTTTGATCGTTAACTTGTTTAACTGACGGTAATCGATGCACATTCGCATAGAACCGTCCTTCTTCTTGACAAACAATACAGGCGCTCCCCACGGAGATATACTAGGTCGAATAAACCCTTTATCCAAGAGCTCCTGAATTTGAGCCTTCAGCTCCACCAATTCCTTTGGCGCCATTCGGTAAGGTGCTATAGACACAGGTGCCGTTCCGGGTAGCAAGTCTATACCAAATTTGACTTCCCGATCTGGAGGCAGACCCGAAAGTTCTTCTGGGAACACATCAGCAAATTCCCCAACCGTTCGGACCTTTCCAACTACTGACTCCTTAACTTCCAAAGCACAGATTTGAACCAAAAACGCCTTACAACCCTTCTTGACCATCTTCTCAACCTTCAAGGCAGACACCACGTTGGATAGGTAATTCCTTCTATCACCTATCATAACCACTTCATCGTTTTCAATTTGTCTTAAGAACCATGCGCTTAGCCAATAATCCAAATTCGCCGATACTTAACCACCAATCCATTCCAAGGATCAAATCGAACTCCCCAAACGGTAGTTCCATTAGATCGGCCACAAATACTACCCCTTGGAGTTCTAGGGGTACGTCTCTATAAAGTTTGTCTACCACTACAGAGTGACCTAACGGACTAACTACAGTCATCTCCCTAGAAGCAGTTTCAGAGTTTAGGTCCAAAGTCTCTACCACACTCATCACTACGTACGAATGTGTAGACCCCACATCAATTAATGCATAATAAGGAAGACCAAAATCGAAGCGTCTGGTTATGACATCCAGTGCGTCACCCTCCTCGCGACGTCTCTCTGCGTAAACTAAGCCAGGCTGCCTAGCCTCAGTGTTGCCTGAACCTCTACCCTGAACTCCACGACCTCGGTTAGGACCGTTGCTTCCTCTGCTATTACCACGACCCTCCGTGGTCCCACATTTCTATCTTGAGCACGTTACGTCCCTCTGGTGATTCTTAGCTAGTTTCGAGGACAATCTCGACCCGATGCTCCAAAGACCCACACTCAAAACATCCTCTATCGCCGGTCGAACAACTTCCACAATGGGTCTTTCCACAATGATTACAATTGAGTCGACCTCGATTAGCAGTCATGGGCCTTGTTACCGATTTGGCCCACTTGGCCTAACCTTTTTCTCGACACTACCATCGGATCCAAATGACCCAAATCCTCTCTTTTGATTATTCCTACTATAATTTTGTCTCACACCTCCTTGATCCCTTGGCTACCTTAGCCTTTTCCACTAGAGATGAAAACTCACGAACTTCTTTGTGGGCAATCAAGAACCTCAAATCATCTCGAGTCATCTTCAAAGCGGACACACGCTATCGTGTTCGAGAGCCACGATGCGTCTAGCATACCTACTCGATCTTAAAACTCCGCCTCATATTCCGCCATCGACTTAGTTCCTTGCACTAACCCCGAAAGGCTTTCCTCCGAGCATCTCAGATAACGGGTGCCCACATACTTCTTCCGATAGGCGATTTTGAAATAATCCCAAGTCAAATCATCTGCCAGTAAGCGCCATCTCGAATCGTCACCACCATCGACACGCTTCATCCTTTAGAAGCGTCGGCCCTTCGGTTTTCTCCTCACCAGTCAAGATCATCCATGATCCTTTCATTGACTCTAGCCATGATTCTACTGCTGGGTGCCACTCGACACACCGAACACCTCACCCGTTGGACCGAATTCGCTCGGAACAGATTTTGAGCTCCTAAATTTCCACCATTGACCACCAATTCGAGGACTCGCAACACGACTTGCGATCGCCTCTCCTCGTCGATCTCTCCTCCTCCGCTCCAAAAGTGGAGGTGGTGGTGGCGGTGGTACATCATTTTAGAACCTTGTCCCGACTGACGGTTCCGACACGATCATCCTACCCCTACCGCGTCCCACGACGTCCACGTCCTCTAGAACTCATTCTATCTCTGCGCTTTTAATCGATTAAGAGAAATTTTATGTATTAGCGTTTGTTCCACTTCATTACTCAAAGAAATTTTATGAAAAGTTGAATAAGGGTTCTTTCGATCAAACAATGTTTTAAGTATTCTATCCTAGTTCACACAAAAGGCCACATTCATTCCCTAACACTTTCCATACCTATTCACTCCTCGACAGCCTCATCCCTGCTTTCTAACTGGGGTATTTTCGTCATTTTCCTCTGAGGGTATTTTTGTAATAAAATTCGAGAGATTTCAAACTTTGATAAAGCGGTCACTTGAAATTTCCAAAAGCAAGAGCGCTTCGAAAATTTGAAAAATTTGAAGATATGGCATCATTTCGAGAATCGGGGTATTTTGGTAATTTTGTCAATCGGGGTAATTTTGTAATTTTGACAAATCAAGGGTGTTTTAATAATTGTAAAACTCGAGGGTCCTTTTGAGAATTTTCCTTTCTTAAAACGGTGATGTTGCAAAAATTTTGTACTCAGGGTCGTTTTGGTAATTTTATAAGTTGAGGGCGTTTTCGTAATTTTTCCAAAACCAGAGTGTTTCATTGATGATTTCCAAAGCTGATTTGAATATTTGAGAAGTAGTTAAAATTTTTGGACAAAATCATTGAGTTGATGTTTTATGAACCAAGGGTATTTTAGTAATTTTACCCTTCAGGGCATTTTCGTAATTTTCCACAAATAGAACTTTTCGGGGAAACATTGTAAAAAGAGTTGTTCTTACGTTTGAAGGAGTGATTTCAAAAGTTTTTAAAACCAAGTTTTGTTGTTTCATTCCGCTTTCGAAAATCAAGGCTAATTCCCTTTCGGGTTTTAGTCATTATGTTTAGCCTATGACCGAGCCTTCTTGGTCAGGGTGAACCCAAGCTACGCACCAGGCAGGTTTCGTGTGGAGAGGAGGTGAGTCACGCGGACTGCTTAAATACCAAGCTCCCACCGAACCTTTCTAGACATGCGCACAGAGGTTACCACACCGCTGAGCCCTCTGAGTTAGGGTGAACCCAAGCTACGCACCAGGTAGGATACCTGCGAAGAGGTGGTCGATCACTCGGATTTGCTTAAATACTGTGCTCTTCCTGTTCCAATCCTAGACATGCGTCAGAGGGTTACCACACCTAGCTCGCTGACTAAGTCATAGGTTGGGTTCGTTCTTTAAGTCTTATGTTCAGTTTGTGTGTTTGAGTAATCTAATCCTAGGGTTCAAATTCCTATAACTCTATCTACGTTCCATGCTTCCTACCCTTCTACAGAATATAATTCACAAAGAAGTTTAGATGTACTTACCTGGGCGGATCGGTGCCGGAGACTCGGGCCATGCTGCCTTGAAACAATTAATAAGGCCTACTAAAACATTTTTGGGCCTTGGGCCCCCCCATAGCCGAGCTTTGAACTGGGCTCTGATACCAATTTGTAATAGCCCAAACCCGGCCCAAATGTTTCGATCGGATTTGGTTTGCTACGGAGAAACACTTTTTGAAATCTATTTTAAAAGCAATTTAAGATTTGTTGAAAACTTCTCGTTTTAAGTTATCTTGCTGAAATCATACTTAGACTAAATTCAAAAATTTAATGAAGTCAAGTTATTATACAAATTTCAGATGTGCCCGATGGCACGATAAAACATTTTTCGTGTTAATTTGGAAAACGTGTGATTCAAATTTATAGTAAAAAAAAAAGATATCCAACATATAAGAAAATAGCTAAAGTAAAGTATATGGAGGCCTTATTACATCCAAAACAAAACAACCCAATAATAAAATTTATCATAACTAATTTAAAGTTCATTTAATTCTAAATCCACCGCATGGCCACCTCGAGTCCCTCCGGCTCCATATCCGCGATCTATGCATCACCTGAAAAAAAATAATGGAGAAGGTGAGTCACCAAGACTCAGTATGTAACCCTTCCCCGTTTTAAAACATTTTCATACACAACACATAACCATTAATATGCATAATATTAAGTACCCATCCTAGCCATCCAAACGCCACTTTGCTACCCGTTGTGGTACCAAACCACCGGTGGTGCCAAACCACCGGTGACATATAGTCACAATGTGTTACTAAAACACCGTGTCCGTGAACCACAGATCATTTGATGGGGCCAACCCATCGTGTGATACCAAATCAGCGCGATTTATCCCATATCTCAAGTGGGGCCAACCCACGGAGGTGTTAACCACGAGGACAAGTCGCTATGAGGTGCCAAACCTCCGAGGTACCAAACCTCTGGTGACCGTAGTCACGGTGTGTTACCAAAACACGGTGCCCGTCGGCACAATAATCTGCCCCTCCACTCATTAATCCCACATCACCATATATACATATTTGTCTCATGCCATCACATGCTTAAATTTCATGCATCAATACATTATGCTTACCAAAAGCATCAAATAACAAAGTCACGATAACAGGGACTTACCTGAATCACCATCTATACCGATGTGGTATATCATCCAATGCTACATAAAAATCAAGATCGCATTCACAACAATCAACATATTTAACAAGGTATATGTGTGTATGTACACACCTGTCACCACTGGATAGTCTAAATCCTGAAAAGAAGAGTCGACCACCCTAGATCTACTGCCTCTATATTCGGCCAAGACATGAGTTAGTACATTCGGCCAAATCAATCAATTTTAAGGGTTCTCCTTTTGAACCCGAATCCTTACCGAAAGTCTTGAGTATCACCTTTTGTTTCACCACCTTAAAATCGGTTTAACTAAATTAGTAGCCTTGACTTAAATGAATATCAAGAATAAAGAAAGTCGATCTTACCACCTTACCCTAAAACCGATTGCTATAGATTTGGAGGATTCAACCTCTCGCTTGGAGATCCCAAGTCCTAGGTGAAATCGGCTTCAACCAACAAGATTAGCCCATCATTAGCTTATGCCAAATTTTGGCTTTTCCTTAAGTCCAAATCGATAGATCATAAGAGTGAATACTAAAAACATTCGGTTAGTACCCCTTACCTTCTCAACCGATTGGAAAGATAGTCCCGAAAAGTCTTGTATCACCTTTGATATTCGGCCAAAGTGCCTCCAAATAAGAGAAAAGATTTTCGGCACTTTGATAGGGACTAGATTAACTATGATTGGTTTTAAACAAGGCTGGACTTTTAGTGAGAAAAGGAAGAAGAGAGGTAAAGGGAGTAGATGATTCTGCTAGTAGGAAATAAAAGAAAAAGGAAATTGAGAATGAGGTTTCGGCAAGGAGAAGTAGAGAGGGTTTCGGTAAGGTTTTGAGAGAATGGAAAAGGAAAAATACCAGGAGAAAGGTGTTGAAAATTCGGCTAGAAAACTGGAAAAAAAAGAAAACAAGGTGACCAAATGGGTGCTTTTATAAGCATTCGGCACCCCCCTAGTAGCCTTGCCAGCCAACTCTTCAACCAAGAGTTCAAAATCCATCCTACCTCCTTGAATTGCTCTAGACCACTTGTTTAATTAAATTCAAAATAATTTGATTTAATCCCCAAAATAAATGAATAATCTTAATAATATCCTCTTTATATCCTTGGAATTAATAATAAACAAAATGCTCCTATTATCCTTAATTATCCCATAAAAAAAGAGTTTAAAGAGAGAAGGGACTCTCCCTTCCCATGCCGTCCAAAAGAAAGATAAAATGGGAGAGTTGTGACTCGAACCAAGGCTCTCCCTTGCTTACTATGGCGTCACTACTAGGCTCTTAAGTGGCCCTCCTTTGCCACCTATTCTAGGCTCATTTTATGTCAAATGTTTCCTTATTTATTCTTATAACACCCTCCTGCTAAGGCTCCCTACCTTTAAAGTTACAAACTGAGATTTTCTACCAAACCGTGCACACTCAAAGCCTTAAATTAAGCTCTACTATTCAATAAATAAAATCTCAGCAGTCCATACATAAGAAAAATAATTAAATTCCAAATAACCCCATTTTTGGGATGTTACACTGATTACTATTTAGGTATTGTGTACCGTTAAGGCACAATGTGTCGTACTGGTGTGTTTGGATTGGAATCCGTGTATCTATCAAAGTCCACGTTTGTTAATAGAGTGAATAACTAAAATGAGAAAATTAAATAAAATTTTATTGATCGTACTATTAAAAATATGAGAAAGTAAAATTATGAATTGAAATTGAGATATCGAAATAAGAAGTGAAAATAGAATGAATTGGAAATAATGAAATAGTGTATGAGTTAATTGAATATAATTTTATGAATTAATTATAATTATTTTTATTGAAAAAATAATTATTGAAAGACTAATGTTGTAAGGTTTTAGATATGGAATAGAATATGTTATTGAATTAGGATATAGAAATGAAATATATAAAATAATGATTTTATGAAATGGATATTGATATAATAAGAAGATATATAAATTAAAATAAAGAAAAGCTATTTAAGATACATATTATTAAAATAAATTTAAAGTTTAAATGCATGAATGATTTATTGAAGGTAAAATAGTGGTAAAATAGTGGGTGTATGCTCAAATTACGGTTTGTTTCCGTGCGCAGATTAGGTACATAAATTTTTTAGAGTCAAATTTGAGATTGCAAGCTTTCATCTCATCACATCTTCAAGCAACAATAGGGTATGTTTTAAAATTTTGAATAGAATGGCATGTACTTAGGCAATGTCCCAAATAGTAGTAATGGGTTTAAATTTAAATTATTTAAATTTATTATTTATCCGTTTTTATGGTCAAATCTAATTAATTAGCCAAGAATTACTTTGGAACCAAATGTAATATTCCTATATCAGGTTCCTTGAGTTGAATATGGTATAGAGGTGTTACAAAGATAGATTAGTAGACAACCCTAAACATATCCTTAGTCTAATCAGAAATGAGCAAATCGATTAGAAGACTAATATGTCGTCTATCAAGTCCAATTAGGGAGATGTATTGTCTTGGGCATCGGAGTATATGACTCCCAAAAGATAGAGACATAGAGGTGGTATTGGACCGACAGTACATCGGACAGGACCTAAGAAAAATAGATCATGAATTCATTTATAGATTTATTCACTTGTGACATTCATAGTATGGCATACCTAAATCCTGAGTGGATGGCGGACTATGTATGCGTGACTCGTACACTTTGATTTAAGTAAAAACCTAAGTTCAAATAGATAAGGAACCGAAAACTATTGTGTTGGGTGTACGACTTTTGTAGTATGTAGCGTCATTCGCAATAGTGGAATTCATAGCCCAAAACATGGGTAAATGATATCCTCTCATTGGCATTACATGGTTGATGAAAAGTAAACGTAGCCACAGGCCGTCCGTCTTTCTGATGAAAAGTAAACATTGGCATTACATGGGTAAATGATAGTGATTGACTTTTCATGAAGGAAGATGTAATGGTTACCTTGAGAAAAAATGGGATCATATTAGGAGAACAGATATTATCCCAAAAAGATCAAGGATATCCTATGAAGGTAACACACTTATGACAAGATCATTAGACGAGCATTGAGTAGTTGTTTTCATAATGGTATGTCATTAGGGAGAGCTCAGTCACAATACTATAGTGGAATGACTTCGTGACTAAATGAGTTTATAATTAATAGGAGAAAATCTGAAACTTATTCATAAATCATTTGAGCCTCAACTACATATGTCCAATCGGTCCCTTCACTAGCTTGTTGAAACCATAAATGAATTGTGTGTTTGAATAGAAATGAACGGAATGAATATGTAACGACAGAAATTTATGGTTATCGAAAGTATATTTTCGGGTCTTCATTTTCGTAAAACGGATTCGTAAATATTTATTAAAAATATTTACTAAACTAGTTGTGTGGTTAATTAGGTCTTGGTTACGTGAATTTGTTTGAATTCAGGTTATTTAGGTATAAGGATTAAATTGAATAAAGTGTAAAAGCTTAATTATAGAATAGAGAAAAGTTAAGGGACTAAATAAGTAAATAAACCAAATTGTGACAATTGTATGGAAATGGTAATATACATGTGTAATAAATATATACATACATTTGTAATATATATATATATACTTACTTTTTTATTTAAGAAAATATTTGATAAACCATAATTTACACATATTTTAACCCCATGCTTGGCTTATTTTTGGATGAATTTTCATTAGATTTTATGAATTCGATGCTCCTAATCCCTTAATTTCATGTTTTATACTCAGGAGAGCTTAGGAAGTCGAAAAGAACGAGAAACGGGCCAAAAAGGGACAAAATGGGCCTACATAAAAAATCACACGGCCTGGACTATCGACCACGGGCAGATCATACGGTCGTGTGTGGCGAGCAGAATTGACCACAGCCGAAGGAGTCCACCACGGGCGTGTCCCTACTGTAGCAAAGAAGAATTCTATTCGGAATAGGCTACTTGTTGGCCAAGAGGGGTGTTCCAAAGCCTATATAAACACCTTAGGGGGTAACCTAAAAGGAGACGTTGAATAGACGCCGAATAGGAGGCAAAAATACTCAAAGACAGCTGACGGGAATAGCTTAGGAGAAGGATCTCCATCAAGACTGAAGATCTCCCATCAAGTTCTTTAGAAGTTTTTTGGTTTTCATTATGTTTGTATGAACTAAATCCCTTAGATACTTAAGGGGATGAAACCTAAGACGAATCTTATTATTATTTGATTTATAATATAAATACTTGTTCTTATTCTTAATTGTGAGTTTTTATTCTTGTTTTGATAATTCAGGTTATTGATTTAAGTCGAATGTGCTTATTCAATAGAGCAAAAGTCCCTGTTTAAGAGTAGATCAACAAAATTAAGCGGATTTGATTGCAACCCTAGAAATAGGGCGACGAAAATCTGCAGGATTAGAGTCAAATCTAATAAGGGAATCCATAGATCGAGTTAATGTGACAGTAGGGGTTTTAATTAGAAAGAGATTTCCATTAATCAACCTAGAGCCAGTTGTTAGTAGCCTCAAAAGAGGTATTAATATAATTTAGAGATTTCTACAGATTAAGACAAGTGAATAATCGTATGAATCAAAAGTAATAAGTGAAATCTAGGTGGATTCTTCCTTAGGTATTGCCTATCTCATATAAGTTGTCCAAAAGTATTTCCCAATTCACTCTATGTCACGTTCATAGTCATGTAGTTAGTTAAATTAGTTAGTTAATTTTAGATTAAAAATAAATCCCCTTTAATTATTAGGCTAGATAATAAAAAGATAGTTATTACTAGTAATTTTAGTCCTTAAGGATACGATATTCCAGACTCGCCAAAACTATATTACTGTTCGATAGGTGCGCTTGCCTTTGTCGAAATAATAGTTAGTTTGAGCTCCATCAAGTTTTTGGCGCCGTTGCGGGGATATCGTTGACACCCCTCCTCCTTGAAACACCCCAAACCCGACCCATGAGCCTTGACCGGATCTGGTATGTTCCCCGGTGTAAACCGTTTCAAATTCTTTTGTTACTTAGGAAAAACTTGTGTATTTTGGAAGAAAGATTGTTTTGGGTTGGGCTTGAGTTGAAAACAAGTTTATTTCATTACTAAAATCCTTTACTTTAGGTGACAAAACGTTTGGGCTTCATTTTTAAAAAAAATGATTACTTAATCTTTTAATGAATAAATGTTTGTAAGCTTAACAAATAAAAACAGAATAAAATATTCCTACTAAGGCCTTATTACATAAAATAATTCCCAAAATTTAAATTCAAAATACTTAAAATAAAATAAAAGTCCAAGTCGTAAATTTCTTCTTTGTGCATGGCCATCCTAAGCTTCTTAGAACCCGGTCCCTTCATTGTCGTCACCTAAAAATAGTCCCACAATGAGGTGAGTCAAACAGACTCAATGTGTAACCAACACTAAAATTAACATTTCAAGCATGCATTATCATATCACATACATGTTCATATAACGGTAAAAATAATGATGCAACCCAAACCCAAACCTAGTTAGCCATCCGCTACACTCCCCGTACCAACTCAGTACAAGTAGGGACTACTAAGTCAACCTCTATCCGCTACACACCATCGAAGGCGTCATTGCAATCGGCGTGCTCATCGCCCTTATAAAATTCGTGGTCTTAGGTCACCACATTCAGATTTCGTGGTCTTAGGTCACCACATTCGGATATCGCGGTCTTAGGTCACCGCATTCGATTTCGTGGTCTTAGGTCACCACATTCGGATATCGTGGTCTTAGGTCACCACATTCACTTCCCTTTTCAATAACCCATATGCCCAAATCATATTATGCATTAACATGCCAAAGTTCACATTCTTATCATTATTCTCATGTTACTTATAACATATTTCATAATCCTATTGGGAGGAGGAAGCGTGCACGAGTACTTTGTACCATAGCATGGTACTTAGCCATATTTTCACATTCTTAATATTTCATTTAATTTAAACATAGCCATGAACATATCAAGACTTAGGATAGGGTACACACGATTAAACTTAACGATTTCACTTGAAATCCGAATTTTTGATCTTTAGATCTTTAACTCCTACATTCGCCCATATTAAATATTTAATGAAAAACTCATTCGACACAAAACCAAATCCTAGTAGGATTTGTACACTAAAACTTACCTTGGTGCCAAATCCAAAATCTTTACTATACTCTTTCTTGTATTCGCAAAGCTTTAAATCACTTTAACAAATTAGTTTCGCTTTTGAATAAATATGAACTAGATCTAAAACACCAAAAATAGGCCTTGGCGAATATTCGCATGTCTTACCTTGTGGATTTTAAATCCCAAAATTCACCGAATAACTAGGGAACACGCGCCTATGGTGTACCTTCGGAAAAGAACTTCTCCTTCTTGTAGTTGACTTAAATAAATCCGAAAAGATCTCTTCAAAGTTTGACAACAAGATATTAATGGGGTTAGTCCTAGATTTGACAAATCTTAAAAGAAAAAGGATGAAAATCGAATGATAACTAGTTCTTACCCTTAATCTGAAGTCGACAACCCTTGTTTGAAGTCTCAAAACTATTCGGCTATGGCCTTGATTTTAGCAAACTTTCGGCTTTTGGAAGATTATGAAAGAAGAAGAGAAAAGAGTTTGAGCAATTTGGTAATGAAGTTTGGCTACACAAGGTGTATTTTCGACTTGACAAAGCGATAAAGAAAGGAGATATTTGCTAGAGAGAATTAAGAGAAAGAGAGTTAGAAGAAAGAATGAATGGCCCTCTTTTCCTTTAATAGCAAAATTACTAACTTAGAATCCCTTACTTGGCCATCACTCTTCTATTTTGATAGCTTTATCTCTTTAATTAAAAATTAAAGAATAAACCCTCAATTATCTCTTTGAAAATAATCTAAAATAAATCATCATTTATCCACCTATTTAGCCGAGTTTTAAGAAGAATTAAACTCTTCCTTAAGAGTCCCTATTGCAGTCCATTGCTTCCTCTTTAAGTAATTAAATAAAAATCACTTAAAGTTTTAGCTAGATGCTAGTCCACCCCTTCCCTTGATGAGCCAAATTTAAACTTATTCTATTGGACTCCTTGTGGCCATCGAGGCCCAAATTATCCACCTAAGTGGCGCCTCCCTATGATTAGTTTAGCTTTAATAATGAATTGGGCATAAGCCCAATTCAGACCTAAAAACACTCTCGAAATGCTCTCCTTGCTTCTCGAACCTAAGCTTGCACACATGTTTGGTGGCGTCATTCTTGGGCTTTAAGTGGTGCCTCCTTGCCACTTTTCCAAGCCCTGTTCTTGTGTCAAATTCCTCCTATTAATTTTCTTAAGGCCACCTTGCCTTAGTTTCCTCTTTTAAACTTTAAAACTTGACATTTCCTTACATTTCGGGTTTCCAAAATGTTCGTTTCCTCCTTTAACCTAACATTTCCTTACATTTCCAAGTTTCTGAAATGTTTACTTTCCTCTTTGAATCTAAATCATTTCCTTACATTTCCTAGTTTCCAAAATGTTCACTTTGAACTTAACATTTCCTTACATTTCCGGACATTTCCTACATTTCCTTACATTTCCATACATTTCCTTACATTTCCATACATTTTCATACATTTCCTTATATTTCCATACATTTCCATACATTTCCTTACATTTCCTTACATTTTCTTACATTTCCATACATTTTTTTACATTTCCAAGGTTCTAAAAATGCACACCACATATCACAGTAAACATGCTATTTCATAAAATTAAGAAAAAATGCACACAATGGGATTCGAACCTCTTCCCTCAAAGTACTTCACTTGATGCCATAACCCTTGCACCTTAGGTGGCGTCCCTTGCCACTTTTCCACATCACTCCTTATTTTTAACTTAAAAACCAATAATCGTCCAAAGCTTTCTCTTCCATCCTAGGATTTTAAAAACCCTTAATTCACTTCCAAACACTGCCAAAACCTACTACTCATGAACTATGCACAAACGCATAACCCCTAATCTAGGATATTACATTTCTACCCTCCTTAAAAATAATTTTGTCCTCGAAATTACTTACTAACAGTCATACAATCCTTCTCACCACACTATGCTTACGCTGCGCACTCTGATCTTAATAGAACCATCATACTTTCCAGGCACAATCTCTAAGTTCACGTCCCTTAGAACTCATTTCTAACGTCGCGATTTAATCTGATTAAGAAGTTTTATGTATTAAAAAATTTTATTTCACTGATTAACCGCGAAGAAGTTTTACGGAAAGAATTTTTAGAAGTGGTTCTTTCGTATTCATACATTCACACAGTCTTTACATTCATACATCCATCAATCAATTATGAACTTTCGTTCATTCAGAGAAATGTTGTAGTTTTCATTGTTGTTGTTTTTCCACTACCCAGGGGTATTTTCGTAGTTTGCCCTATAGGGGTATTTTCATAATTTGTTGAAATAAGGTCTCTTGGTGATTTGGTCAATAATGGTATTTTGGTAATATTTGAGATCCAGGGAGTATTTCATAAATTTTGAAATTACAGGGGTATTTCGGTAATTAACCAGGGTAAATTTGTAAATCTCAATAAATCAAGGGTATTTCAAAATTTGCAAAACTTGAGGGTTCTTTTTGAGAATTTATTTTCCAAATCGGTGATGCTGCAAAAAATTTGAAAATCAGGGTCATTTTGGTAATTTTGTCAATCGGGGTAATTTAAGTAAATTTTCAAATCGGAGTATTTTGGACTCTCAAAATAGGGTTTTAAATACTTTTACAAAGTGAGGAAATTTTATTGAAATCAAGGGTAATATGGAAATTTTAGAACCAAGGGCATTTTAGTAATTTCCACCCCAAGGGTATTTGGTAATCTTGTAAATCAAAATTCTTAGAAAGTTTTTTTTAAAAATTTCATAATTCAAAAGGGTAGTTTGTCGACTTTTAAAACTAGGGTTTCCATAAAAATACGGCTAGTCCCTTTCGGGTTTTAGTTAGTGGTTTAGCCCGTGTATAAGTCCTCTTGGATAGGGTGAACAGAGGCTACGCACTGTAGGATTCGAGTGGAGAGGAGGTGAGTCACTAGGACTGCTTAAATACCAAGCTCCCACCGAAACCAATCCTAGACATGCACACCATGGTTACCACACCCTAACTCAGCGACTTAACCACAGGTGTGTTTAGTTAGGCATTTAAGTCTTATGTTTTTGTTGGGGTACACTAGCCCTAGGGTTCAAGTACTTAAATCTCTATTCTACGTTCCATTTCTACCCTTCTACAAATCATAATATAGATCACCTAAGAGATCGGAGTACTTACATGGTGGACTTCGGGTCGGAGACTTAGTGGGCCATGCCAGAAAAACCTGCTTAATTCACTAAATTTCTTTTTGGGCTTAACTTTGAAAACGTTTTGGGGCCTTAAACCCAAGGCCGAGAGTTTAAAACTGGGCTCTGATACCAAACTAAACACCCCAAACCTGACCCACGAGCCTTGACCAGATTTGGTATGTTCCTCAAGTAAACTGGTTTCAAATTCTTTTGTTACTTAGGAAAAACTTGTGTATTTTGGAAGAAAGATTGTTTTTGGTTGGGCTTGAGTTGAAAACAAGTTTATTTCATTACTAAAATCCTTTACTTTAGGTGACAAAATGTTTGGGCTTCGTTTTTAAAAAAAATGATTACTTAATCTTTTAATGAATAAAGGTTTGTAAGCTTAACAAATAAAAACAGAATAAAATATTCCTACTAAGGCCTTATTACATCAAATAATTCCCAAAATTTAAATTTAAAATACTTAAAATAAAATAAAAGTCCAAGTCGTAAATTTCTTGCTGTGCATGGCCATCCCTAAGCTTCGCAAAACCGGTCCCTTCACTGTCGTCACACCAAAATAGTCCCACAATGGGTGAGTCAAATAGACTCAATGTGTAACCAACACTAAGAATTAACATTTCAGGCATGCATTATCATATCACATACATGTTCATATAACAGGTAAAAATAATGATGCAACCCAAACCCAAACCTAGTTAGCCATCCGCTACACTCCCCTATACCAACCTGTACAACGTGGGGACTACTAAGTCAACCCTCCATCCGCTACACACCATCGAAGGCGATCATTGCGATCGGCGTGCTCATCGCCCTTATAAAATTCGTGGTCTTAGGTCACCACATTCAGATTTCGTGGTCTTAGGTCACCACATTCAAATATCGCGGTCTTAGGTCATCGCATTCAGATTTCGTGGTCTTAGGTCACCACATTCAGATATCATGGTCTTAGGTCACCACATTCACTTCCTCTTTTCAATAACCCATATGCCCAAATCATATTATGCATTAACATGCCAAAGTTCACATTCTTATCATTATTCTCATGTTACTTATAACATATTTCATAATCCTATTGGGAGTAGGAAGCGTGCACAGTACTTTGTACCATAGCATGGTACTTAGCCATATTTTCACATTCTTAATATTTCATTTAATTTAAACATAGCCATGAACATATCAAGACTTAGGATAGGGTACACACTGATTAAACTAACGATTTCACTTGAAATCCCGAATTTTTGATCTTTAGATCTTTAACTCCCTACATTCGGCCCATATTAAATATTTAATGAAAAACTCATTCGACCACAAAACCAAATCCTAGTAGGATTTGTACACTAAAACTTACCTTGGTGCCAAATCCAGAAATCTTCACTATACTCTTTCTTGTATTCGGCAAAGTTTTAAATCACTTTAACAAATTAGTTTGACTTTTGAATAAATATGAACTAGATCTAAAACACCAAAAATAGGCCTTGGCGAATATTCGCATGTCTTACCTTGTGGATTTTAAATCCGAAATTCACCGAATAACTAGGGAACACGCTGACTATGGTGTACCTTCTGAAAAAACTTCTCCTTGTAGTTGACTTAAACAAATCCGAAAAGATATCTTCAAAGTTTCGGCAACAAGATATTAATGGGGTTAGTCCTAGATTTGGCAAATCTTAAAAGAAAAGGATGAAAATCGAATGATAACTAGTTCTTACCCTTAATACTGAGTCGACAACCCCTTGTTTGAAGTCTCAAAACTATTCGGCTATGGCCTTGATTTTAGCAAACTTTTGGATTTTGGAAGATTATGAAAGAAGAAGAAAAGAGTTTGAGCAATTTGGTAATGAAGTTTGACTACACAAGGTGTATTTTCGAACGGCAAAACGATGAAGAAATGAGATATTTGCGAGAGAATTCGGAGAGAGAGAGTTAGAAGAAAGAATGAATGGCCCTCTTTTCCTTTTATAGCGAAATTACTAACTTAGAATCCTTACTTGGCCATCACTCTTCTATTTTGATAGCTTTATCTCTTTAATTAAAAATTAAAGAATAATCCTCAATTGTCTCTTTAAAAATAATCTAAAATAAATCATCATTTATCCACCTATTTAGCCGAGTTTTAAGGAGAATTAAACTATTCCCTTAAGAGTCCCTATTGCAGTCCATTGCTTCCTCTTTAAGTAATTAAATAAAAATCACTTAAAGTCTTAGCTAGATCTTCCACCCCTTCCTTGATGAGTCAATTTAAACTTATTCTATTGGACTCATTGTGGCCATCTGAGGCCCAAATTATCCACCTAAGTGGCGCCTCCCTATGATTAGTTTAGCTTTAATAACGAATTGGGCATAAGCCCAATTCAGATGCAAAACACTCTCGAAATGCTCTCATTGTTGCTCGAACCTAAGCTTGCACACATCTGGTGGCGTCATTTACTGGGCTTTAAGTGGTGCCTCCTTGCCACTTTTCCAATGTTCTTGTGTCAAATTCCTCCTATTAATTTTCTTAAGGCCACCTTGCCTTAGTTTCTTCTTTTTAAACTTTAAAACTTGACATTTCCTTACATTTCCAGGTTTCCAAAAACGTTCGTTTCCCTCCTTTAACCTAACATTTCCTTACATTTCCAAGTTTCCTGAAATGTTTACTTTCCTCTTTTGAATCTAAATCATTTCCTTACATTTCCTAGTTTCCAAAAATGTTCACTTTGAACTTAACATTTCCTTACATTTCCAGGACATTTCCCTACATTTCCTTACATTTCCATACATTTCCATACATTTCCTTACATTTCCAAGGTTCTAAAAATGCACACCACATATCACAGTAAACATGCTATTTCATAAAATTAAGCAAAATGCACACAATGGGATTGAACCTCTTCCTCAAAGTACTTCACTTGATGCCATAACCCTTGCACCTTAGGTGGCGTCCCTTGCCACTTTTCCACATCACTCCTTGTTTTTAACTTAAAAACCAATAATTGTCCAAAGCTTTCTCTTCCATCCTAGGATTTTAAAAACCCTTAATTCACTTCCAAACACTGCCAAAATCTACTACTCATGAATTATGCACAAACGCATAACCCCTAATCTAGGATGTTACACTCCTCATTTCTCCTTCCCTCCCTTCTTCACAGCACGCAGTCCACGCTCGTGTGAGGTCAACACGCCAGCGTGACACCACCACGACCGTGTGCTACCGCCACGCAACCACTCCAACACCCTCGTCGATTCACAATGCTTCACCACTGTTGCTTATTTCATTCATTTTTAATTATTTATATGATGCTATTCTTTGTTCTTACTATTATTTCCATTATTTCAATTTTATTTCAAATGCGATAGTTCTTTTGATAGTTTAATATTAGTTGGATTTTATTAGCTTTATTCTTCTTAGAAATCTTGTCAATTCAATGGATTTTATTTTCTTTTTCAAATTCTATTGCTAATAACAATAATGAACTTGTTTTTAATTCATACTAGTATTTACATGTCAAGACTATGTGATGAACTATTATAGGATTATACTAGGATAAAACAATTGTTTGGCGGCCATTATTAGTTGATTATGGAAAATCTTTGTTTTCTTTTTCAGGTTGATAATTATTCCCCAACGTGGGAAAAAGACCGCTGTCCCTGCCGCTAAAAAGCGAAAGGACCCGGTGCGACCTCCTCGAGCGCCTTCGCCAAAGTGCGCCATCCATTCTTACGGTTTCCTCCAGGACCCTAGGAGGACCTTTTTCAGATACTTCACGCACGACCCCTCAGCGTGGGGAGGTGCATTGATTGGACCACTTTGGAGCAGGTCCAACTAACCAACTACGTCTAGGCCCTCCTAACTACCGAACCATGGGGGCAATTCTTCAAGATCGTCGAGCCCACATACCTAGAGCTCACTTTGGAGCTCTGTTCCATATTCCACCTCCAGACAGTGATGACGAACCGTGATGACCCTGGCACAGTCCAATTCCGTCTTGGATGCATTGTACGTGAGCTGAGTGTCCCACAGTTCGGGGCCGCTTTGGGACTCTACACCAACGAATTCATGGAGGATAATGATCTAGAGGACCTCCACCGCCACATCCATAACTCCCCTTCTACCTGCTGGAAAGCCTTAGCCCCTGTCTCGGCCACCTATGACCCCAGTCACTCCAAGGCGACTGCTCGCGCCCTATCCCCGAGATACTTACATGCCATCTTAGCTTATATATTGACAAATAGGCAAGAGAGCACCAGCATCGTCAACACTCACGACGCCTACTTCTTATGGTGCATGACAAACGGGCATGTCTTTGACTTAGCCTACTTCATAGCTCGAGCCATCCAACATCAGACAGAGCAGCATAGGAGAGGGGTCATCTCCATGGGTCCTTACATCACACGTCTGGCTCGATATTTTGGGCTCCTCAACACCGCCGCTCAATCCTCCTCACTCACTCTGATAGGATAGATGTCCCAACAGGGCATCCAGACGATGCTTCACATGAGGATGATTGAGCGTTGCCGTGGATTCGATCCTCCCCAATATAGGCTATCACAAGCCATCGAGCAGGACAACCCACAGGACATTACTGATGATGTCCCCCTAATAAACCTCAATTTGCACATATTTTAACCCCATGCTTGGCTTATTTTTGGATGAATTCTCATTAGATTTAATGAATTCGATGCTCTTAATCCTTTAATTTCATGTTTTATACTCAAGAGGGCTTAGGAGTCGAAAAGAATGAGAAACGGGCAAAAAAGGGACAAATGGGCCTACATCAAAAATCACATGGCCTAGACTATCGACCACAGGCAGATCACACGGCCGTGTGTGGCGAGCAGAATCAACCACGATCGAAGGAGTCCACCATGGACGTGTCACACGGGTGTGTCCCTGCCATAGAAAAGAAGAATTCTATTCGGAATAAGCTACTTGTGGGCCAATAGAGGTGTTCCAAAGCCTATATAAACATCTTAAGGGGCAACCTAAAAGGAGACATTGAATAGACGCTGTACAAGCCCATTTTTGCCCGCCCAGACCCAAACAGATTAAAACCAAAAACTAAAAACCAATAAGCCCACTAAAAACCCAATACAAACCAAACTTACCAGACCCAAAAATTAAACCCAATTCAGAAGCCCAAACCCCAAACCAGAATTTTCTAACCCTAGGTGTGCCGCACCTAGGATCTTCTGACCTAGCTGCTACCCCTATTTGCCTGCCACCGTGGTCTTGTCCACCGCCCAGCACCGCCCAAACCTACAAACAATAAAACGAAAGTGACAGAAAGCAAGAAAAAAGGGCTATATAAGCCGATTCAAACAATTGTAATGGGGACTTCCCCTTTTTGAGCAATACAAAAAAAACAATAGATTTACTGATATTGAGCAATAGATTCGCAAATACAAAAACACAAATACGATATCCAAACAATGAAGAAGTAGATTAATCCTAAAAACTAGAATCAAAACCGAGAAAGAGAGGTGATTTCTTCTTTTTATTTTTCGTTCTTCTTTTCTTTTTTTTTTTCTTTCGGCCTATACATATATATAATATATTATTTAAAAGAAAAAATCAAATTTTACCTTTTTCTACCACCATGCGGTGGTGGTGGCAGCGATGGTGCCGATGATGGAGGCGCGACGGTGGATGTCAAGTTCCTCCCCTTGCAGAGAGAAAAAAAGAAAGGAGCTTAGTTTTTTTAAAAACATGGATGAAAATGAAAATTTTTAGAAAAACCTTGCCTTTTATAGGTGCACGAAACGACGCCGTTTTGCAGGCGTCCTTAAACCCCAAAATGACGTCGTTTTGCCTCAAGATCCGTGTGTTGACCCGACCCGCCTCAGGCTCCGCGTGTTTTCTAAAAACTGGGAATTTATGCGCGCAGTCCCTCCGCATTTTCATGGTTTTATAATCAAGTTTTTCGTTTATTCAATTTTGCCCCAAAAGTATATTTGGTTTTCAATTTGGTCCCCCCGCTGCTGCGCGTTTTGGTCGGAGGGGTTTATTACATCTTTGGTCCCCCCACTTCTTTAGCGCATTACAATAAGGTCCTCCCCTCTTTTATTTATTTTGCATCCGCCCAACTGTAACAGACCGAATCTGACCCTAATCGGAAAGGTGGTTTTGGGACCACGAATCCGAGCCCGAGAAATGTTTACATATTACATTTAGTGTTTATTATGTATGTATTTATATGTGTGAAAGTTTCGTAGAAAAATTTTATCGTTTAAGTGTTGAATTTGACAAAAAGGACTTAATCGCATAAAAAGTAAAAGTGGCCAACTAAAGTGTAATGTGTTAAATTGAGCATGGATTTTTAATGTGAGGTATTAAAAGGGCAAATAGCCCATTTTTAGGTTAATGGCCGGCCACCTTGATGCATGTAATAGTGTTTGAGTTTTTATAATATATATTATTACATTATATGTTAAAATAACTAATAAATATATGTTAATAAAACAATAAAATAAAAAGCCATCCATTTGTTCATCTTTGGCGAAAAAAACACAAAAGAAAAGGGGAGAAAAGCCTTAGAACATTCGGCATTATTCAAGCTTAATTAGGTAAGAAATCTAGCTCGGTTTTTGTTAATTTTTACGTTTTTGAGATCGTTGCTTAGTATATTAACCGACCCATGCTAGAATTTCTAAGATTAGTGTGTATATATGAATCGGCCATGGATGAATTCTTAAGGTTTATGATGTTTGATGATGTTAGATGAAAGGTAGGTTAAAATTTGTATATTATGTGTTGGAAGTTTTGGTGAATTTGTGTTTTTAGGGCCAATTTGTAAAAATAAAATTTTAGAGGGGCTTGATTGCAAAATAAATGAAAGAAATAGACTTGTATAGTCTTTATACACATTCGGCCCTTAAAGAGTATGGGGAAATTTGATGTATTTTGAGTTTTATGCAAATAGGACTAAATTGCAAAGTATTGAAACATTAGAGGCAAAATGGTAAATTGCCCATTTGTGTGTTTTGGGACTAAATTGAGATGAACTGCAATTAAATGAGCTAAATTTTAATGTGTTTTAGATCAAGAGCAAAGAAAAACGAAATTAGGCCAGGAAAGAGCGAAGGTTCTCGAATAAGCCGATTCATGCGGACTATCGACAACCGAGGTAAGTCCTAAACAAATTTATGTCGAGAAATTATTTACTGAAAGTAGTGTATGATAAAAATTGGTATTGAATGCAAGAAAATGGAGATAGGCCAATGTGGGGTATGAAATGTTAGTAAATTTATTTGTTGAGTGTGATGTGAATAATTATGTTCGGTTTAACATGAATTTGTAAAATAAAGAATACGAGGTGGATGTGATTTTAGCTTTAAGTAATGTGTATGAAAATGTTGATTGGTTTGATAATCGGGCTTAAATGCCTAGCAGGCCTCGTGCCGGTGATATATTCGGGCTTAGTGCCTAGCGAACCGTCTTAGGTGATCATTTGGGCTAAATGCCTAGCAGGCCTTGTGCCGGTGATATATTCGGGCTTTAATGCCTAGCAGGCTTTATGCCGGTGTTTAAATCTTGGACCTTTGGTCTAGCAGGTTTTATATTAGCGAGTGTTAATTCGAGCTTATGCTTATGAATAGAAATGGTCTAAATATGATGGTAATGAATAAGTCAAGGTTTGTTACTATAGTATTCTACTGAAAGTTAGGTATTGAATCAAGTTTACAATACTTGTGATGCTTCGTGAATAAATAAGTTGATAGAATGTGTTGGTATATTTGGTATGTGAAGTATTTGATTAAAATAAAAGACATTGAGTTGATATGGATTATTTCCATATAAGAGCAATTATGTTATATATATACATATATATATGTATATAGTTAACCATGCTTTACGATATATATATATACATTCAACTATGTGAAATCATTTTAGATGTGCATTGAAGATGTTATTCAGTGGTGTGAGAAATTGTATAAGAAGTTATTTATCGATCAAGATACTTTCGATAAGTTTTACAAGTCAAGTATACAATGAATAAGGCTTCGTTATTTATATATGAACATTGAAATTTGGCTAAGATGGTATATAGTGTGTATATGTCATAAATACTGCTTGGGACTTACTAAGTTAGTAAACTTATTTGTGTGTAATGTTCTCCTCTGTTTTATAGATTAGGTAAAGGCTACTTGCTCAACGGGATCGTCAAGACAGTCGACCATACTATCGATCGCTATTTTGGTATTTTAAAAGCTTGAACTTTGAACCTATGGCATGTATAAATTTGGTTTTTTATATGTTCGATTTTGAAATTTGTATATAGATAGCCATGCGAAAATGGCTTGATTATAATGTTAAAGCTTGTGTGTATGTGGCTATGTCCTAAACTTATTTTGAAAGCATGTTTTTGGTATATATTTTTGTGATGTTTTGTTATATAGGTTCGGTTGCTAAATGATAAGTAATGAATATGTTTTATGACTATTTTGTTGATTATTTTGTACGGATCCAAATGGTAAATGATGGTTATGATTTAGGTATGTTTTGGATAGTTTTATTGGATAGTTAAAAGTGCCAAGTTGATGTTAATATTAATATAGGTATGCGTACATGTATGGTTGTAAATTCGGTTACAATAATTGGTTCATTTTGGATAAGCATATGATCTTGATTATGGTGTGGTGAATCAATGATTAGTTAATAAGATGAAATATGAAGTTAGGTATAATAATATATATGCGAATTAGGTGTACATTGAAATGTTATTTGTGTTTAAATGTTAAATATGGCTTTTGTTTTAGGGTAAAATGCACACTATATATATATGCATCAATAGTATGTTCTACCATGTTGTAATGTTACTAAAGTCGCATATATGATTGCATAAAATTAATGTAATATGGTTTGAATGGTTTTATTATGTGCTTGTGTAGAAGCAATGAAATGATATGTTTGATATTCAACTAATGAAATAGATATATAACTTATATTTGATGTATGGAATGTAATGATATAGGTCGTAAAATGTTTTAAGTATACAAATGCCATTAATATTATAGTCATATGTATTAAGTACATGAAACATGGCTTTGTTGCATATTAGTTAATTCGAATATGTGGATATATAGATAATGTTAATATGGTTGAAATTTGAAGCATAGTTTGTATATGTATTATAAGTAACTAAGCATGATTAATTTTACCTAGTTGTGTGTTTCATATGTGCAAATTTAATTAATATGATTTAGCGGATGATTGCTATTGGATTTAGAAGTTATATCATATATAAATTGATATAAACTTGTGTATGAAAAATGATAAATGACCTGTGGAACTGGTTTTGTCCTAATGCCTCGTAACCCTATTCCGCAGACGGATCACGAGTTAGGGTGTTACACCAACACTTTGTTTTTAATCTAATTTTCGTCCTTTTTTGGTTATTTTACTTATTTATTATAAGATCAAATTTTTATTATTTCTTTATATTTAGTATTATATTTATTATTATTATTATTATTTTATTTCACTACTAGTATTATTTTCATTTCTATTAACACTATTATTTATTTACATTTTTACTATTATGAACTCCCATTATCATTATTTCATTTTTATCACTACTATTATTATTAATATTATTATTACAAATACTATTATTTAGTTATCTTTTACTATTTATTATTATTATTATTATTATTATTATTATTATTATTAGTATTAGTATTAGTATTATTATTATGATTTAGTATTTTTATCATTATATTATTATTATTACTATTATTATTATCGTTACCATTATATTATTAGCATATTATTATTATTTTCTTTTCATTGTAATTATCCTTACTAACACATTTTTACTTTTGTTATGTTTATTAGTCTTTTTATTTTTATTATCTTATTATTACTTAGTTATTATGTTATTATTTTTTTCTATTAGTATTGCTATTATTTTTATCATTACTATTGTAATTACATTTTCTTTTCGTATTTGTACTCATTTTTATTTATCATTCTTACTTTCATTTTCATTATCTTCATTTTGGCTCGTTTATTTTATTCTATTTCATTTTTCGTCTTTTATGTTTTCATTCATACTAACGCATTTATTTCCATTTTGCTATGCACATCCGTATTGTAATTTGTTTTTTTTTTTGCATTGTATTATAAACTTATGTTACATTAACCTTTATTCGATACATCAAGCTTTAAAATGATCGATATTCGTATTTAGAAGTTCGAGGAATCGTGCCCAATCGTGCTGGGTTTTGATTTCTCGTTCGTCTAAATGGCTAAATATCTTTCTAAGATTTTGACCGTGTTTTTTTAAATAAAGGCAATATTTCGCATTTGGACATTCAAGGAATCGTGCCCAATCATGTTGGGTTTCATTTTTTTTTTTGATTTGGCCAGATAGTGGAATACCCTTTTTAAAATCGCAACGCATGAATATTGGAAATCATGAAATGATCTTGGTGTCGATGGCTGAAACATCGTGTCCCATCGTGTAGGATGTGATATTTCATCTTTTTCGGAACCAAAGAATTTCGATATCCAATTCGAATTATCTAAACATTTTCTAAGAGGGTTTGTATTTTAAAATCTTTTCCAATTTTCGACATTAGGACATTAATAATCAATTCGGTTTTCCAATTTTGGGCGATCGAGGGTGTTAACCCTTCCTCGTGCGTAATCGACTCTCGACCCCATTTTCTAAGTTTCAGAGACCAAAATCGTTGTTTTGATAAATCAAACTGTTTATTAAAAACAACTGTTTTACGAGGTGACCCGATCACACCTCAATAAAAAGGATTGGTGGCGACTCCCATTTTATTTTCGTTTTTCAAAACCCAAGTCGACCCGTTTTCCAAAAAATGGTTACGACAGCTTGGCGACTCCACTGGGGAAATATAAGAGAGTCAGGTCGTAAAGTTGATTATTCTTTATCCTTTTGTCGAAAATTTGGAAAATTGTTTTGAGAAATCATGTTTCTTTTGATGCATTTGAGGGTACTATGATTGTAATAATGTTGAGTCTCATAGGACGTTTCTGCATTCATATTTGCATGACCGTTGTGGTCACACCCCTTAAGTGGGAGCGAGAAGCTATGCCTTCGTGAGGTTTTCACCTCCGCATGGGCTAGCGGACTGCTTCCGGAATACATCCGTACCTATGGTTCCGTGAGGTTTTCACCTCCGCATGGCCATAGGGAAATGTATTCCTCTGAACTGAACTCGATCCGTATGAGCCTATAATGGGTGAGGATTAAAGAATCTGCTGGTTCGGGTACCTCAAACTATAGAACCCAAAACCACATATAGTGAACCCTAAGAGCCTACCTTAGGCAGAACTATGTCAAACCTTAGTGGTCACCCCGATGGAGATTCGTTTATTTTACTTGTTTCATATATGTTATGCTGCGGTACTAACTTGTTATGTTTTATTTTTATGCATATCATGTCATCTCTTAAGAAGTATCGATTCACGGTCAGTTTCTAAATTAGAAAGCTGGTTATGGAGAATGAATTCCTTGATAAAGTAGAAGACAATGCAGCCGTCCGCGTATGGTCAGAACAAAGCTAATTGGAGAAAGGGGACAGCTTAGCCGACGGGTATGTATCAGAACTATGGGATTTTACTCGTATTAGCATCACACAAAATGAGCTTTGCGAGTTGATGAAGATATGGAACCAATGGGACGATGAGGCAAAACAGTTGTTTTGTTATAGTTATGGCGATATACACTACCTGCTTGACATTAAGGTCGATAAACATTTATTCTGGGCTATGACTCAGTTCTGGAATGCTGCTTATAGTTGCTTCACTTTCGGGAAAGTAGATTTAGCACCCACAGTGGAGGAATATACAACCTTACTGCGCTGTTTAAGGATCCAAATCGACAAAGCATATTTTAGGGCTGCCAATGCCCCTACTTTTGTGAAGAAGTTGATGAATATCACAGGGATGATCGAACAATGGGTCTCGGCCAAAATTCAGAGAAAATGCAAGGGTAAGTGTATACATTGGGAGAGTTTGAAGGACCTGATCCTGTCACATCCCGATATAAAAAAAGAAGATTGACGTCTTTGCCCTATGTATTTACGGCTTGGTAATATTTCCTAAAGCTCTCAGACATGTAGATGAAGCAGTTACGAATTTATTCAACCGACTAGACAAAGGGGTTACGCCGGTGCCTGCAATTTTAGCCGAGACGTTCAGGTCCTTGAATGAATGTCGGAGAACAGGTGAAGGCAGGTTCATTGGTTGTGCACAGTTATTGATGACTTGGTTTCATAGTCATTTCTAGAAAGTGGAAAAAATGTCTTGCCGGGTCCTCTCTGAGACTTACTCTCCATTGAAAGAGATAGTCTCCACGCCAAGGAGAGCAGACATATCCGAGGAAGGCTAGATAGCGATCCTTCAAAATCTCCAAGAAGAAGACATCGAGTGGAGGGCTCATTGGTTGATCCCCAATAGAATCCTTTATCGATGTGGAGATTTCAACTAGGTTTCCTTACCAAAATTTGGGGGGCCATTGGGTATGCCCCTTTACTCGTCCTGAGGCAGTATGGTTCAAGGCGGTTTGTACCAACCACATATGGGTTAGCTCAATGCGAGTTTTCATATAGAGGGGAAAGCTATAAAAAGAGGGTTAAAGATATTGTTGGTGCTTGGAATCAGATTCATAGAATGAAAAGGTTATCCACAGGCCCGATGACGACCCTAGAGTATAGCGGATGGAGGATTAGAAGGATTAATGATAATGTCCCTGAGCCAAATCCAGAGGGTGCCCGATCGAGAGAAGAATGCTTGTGAGTGGTCTCATCAGAATTAGAGATTGTGAAACAAGATTTTGAACGGATAAGTTCGAGCTTGGAAAAAGGATAGAAAAGCTGGAAGAAGAAAATATGCTCCTCAAATTAGAGGTGGATGGTCAAAAATCGGAGGCCGAGAAACTTAGAAAGGAAAAATAGAAGGTAGAGGAAGACCGAGCTTGAAGACAGAATACAAGAAGATGCGTCTGATGATAAAAAATGCTGGATTAGGAAAAACTTTGGAGCAGTGGCTACAAGAGATCCAAGAGGAAAGAGCCAGAGTTAGCAGTTGGGAGAAAAAGTTTCAAGAAATGCAAACACAAAACGAGGCCTTAGAGAAGGGCATGGAAGAAAGCCAAAAGGAGAAAAAGGGATTAAAAGCTAGAGTGGCTGAGCTTGGGTGGTCTCTGTACCACTATCAAAGTCAAGACTCAGAAAGCAAACTGAAATCAAGTCTGAACAGAATCAAGGAAATGAAGGGTAGGGTTGAAGAGCTAGAATCGGCATTACATAGTGGTGAGCTTTGGATTGAGCTTCTGGAAACAAGAGAATGGCGTTGGAAGGAGGAGCTTCGCCATTCTTGTGAGCAAGTTAGAAGCTGGAATTACCTCATGGGTGAAGCAATAATTCAGATTCGAGAGGTAGCTGATCACCTACAGACTTTGGCTGCAGAGGCTGACATATTGAGCGTGAGATATGAGCTACAGTAGGGTTGTAATCAAGAGCTAATCTATTTACTTGGGAAAATCAAAACCTTAGACCTTAGGGCGAAAACATATTTGTAGTCTGTTTTATGTAAAGGATTTTGTTTTCTAATAAATTTTTCTAAAATGAAGTTGAATCTGAATCGATGCCTTCTTCTTGCATTCATGCATTTGCATTGCATCATATCATATGCATTTAAGTCTATAAAAAGAGCCTAATTAGTTAAAGTTATCAGAGAAAAGAGAGGGAGAAAAAAAGAAATCTGGAAACTAAACACCTTTACAGTACACGTGCCAAGTAAAAGAAAATAGATCAAAGGTTTGAACAATTTCAGAAGGACTTACAAGACCAGATGCAAGAACAAATGACAAAACTCTAACAAGAAATGAGGGACCAGATGTTAGAGGCTCAATGGAATATGATGGCCCAAATGACCTTAATGATGAATGGGATAACGGACAAAGGAAAAGGCCCTACAGCTAGTACCAAAGAAGAGAGTGAAGGCCATCCCCAAGGATTCACTCCACCTCACGTCCGTGCAATGCAAAGAGGATATTCTCAAGGGGAACCTGCAGGCCTGGAGCAACGACCCACACCACTTGCTCATCTAGGGCAAGGTATATTCGCATCGAACCCCGGAGCTAATCCTGTTAATCTAATTGTTCCAGATTTGGATGATCCAGTAGAAATAGCCAGGTTGAAAATGGATGATCATAATAAGTACAGGAGCTTGGAAGAAAGGCTCAAGGTAATAGAAGGTACTGAAGTCTTCTCTGCACTGAGTGCCAAAGAGCTTAGTGTGGTGCCCGATCTGGTTCTGCCTTCGAAATTTAAAGTACCAGATTTCGAAAAATATGATGGAACGAGATGTCCAAAGGCGCATCTCATCATGTTTTATCGGAAGATGACTGGTTATGTGAATGAAGACAAATTGCTAATACACTATTTTCAAGATAGCTTGGTCGGATCGGCCCTTCGATGGTATAATCAACTCAGCAGAGAAAGGATCCGATCATGGAAGGACTTAGCATCAGCATTTTGTGAACAATACAAGCATGTCTCTGACATGGTGCCTGATCGACTAACTCTGCAGATGATGGAAAAGAAGCTAACAGAGACTTTTAGACAATATGCGCAAAGATAGAGGGATATCTCGGCCCAAGTAGAACCCCCATTAACTAAAACTGAGATAACGGTCCTCTTTATCAACACTTTGAAAGCGCCATTTTATGATAAGTTGGTAGGAAACGTCACAAAAGACTTCACCGATATCGTAATATCTGGGGAATTTATAGAAAATTCCATCAAGAGCGGAAGGATGGAAGGCCCCGAGAGTTCGAAAAGGGCAGTACCTATAAAGAAAAAAGAGGCAGAAACCCATATGGTGGGGACTGAGAGCCACTCTGCTTCTAATCCGTACCAACCCAATCACGACCTTAATACCGCCCACCTCTAAACTTTTATTTTCCTCCTCAAAGCCCTTACTATCAAGCACCTCCTCCTTACCCCGTCTACGCCACAAAGAACCAAAGGCCATTCACTATATTTCCACCAAATACTATGCCTGCTCAAAGCCAACCTAAAAACGAACAAAGACCGACAAAACCCAATCCTGAAAAACCTCAATTCACCCCTATTCTTGTGTCATATGGAGAGCTTTGCCCTAAATTACTAGAAAAACAATTAATATCCCCACATTATATGGCACCCCTGAAACCTCCATACCCAAAAAGGTATGATCCTAACGCTAGTTGCATGTACCATGCTGGAAACCAGGGGCATTCTACAGAAAATTGTCTAGCCTTTAAAAGAAGGGTTCAAGGCCTTATTGATGTAGGGATTTTATGATTTGATGGTACTAGTAATGTGGCTAGAAATCCACTCCCTAACCATACTGAAAGAAACGTGAGTGCGGTGACAAAGGAAGACATGCGACAAGCTAAAAGTTACGTTTCTAAATAAAGACACCTTTACAGAAAGTTTGGGAGGCAATGGTTGAAAGGGGCCGTTCTGTTATCCCAATAGAATTTTCAAAAAAAGAAAACACAAAAAGTCAATATTTTTGTGATTTTCATGGTATCGAAGGGCATGACATCCAGTCTTGTGAGAGATTCAAAAAATTACTTCAGAACATGATGGATAAAATGGAGGTCAAGATCTTTGATAAAATGGACAAAGTCGAGGGAATGGAAATATGCGCCTCTGATAATCAACCATCAGCTATCCCTTATAGTGCCGATCGACCTCTGGTGATTTATTATGAGGCCAAGAAGAAGGAAGTCAAACCAAAGGTGGTGATTGAAGTGCCATCTCATTTCTCTTACAAGGACAACAAAGCAGTACCATAGAAATATGATGTCAACATTATCATACCCGAAGGTGAAAAATCCAAAGCTACGACTAGAAGTGTTAGCGAAGTAGGACACTTTACCCGCAGTGGGAGATGTTATTCTCCTGAGGTGGTTGAACCAAAGAAGAAATTCGTTGACTCGATTCAGAAAGGAAAGGCACCAATGCATGATGCTGAGGTTGATGTTGAAATACAGTCTGAGCAAAAAATTAAAAGACCTGTGAATGAGGATGAAGCACATGAATTCTTAAAGTTCATCAAGCACAGTGAATATAACGTCGTGGAGCAGTTGAACAAGCAACCGATGCGAATCTCGGTATTATCCCTACTGTTAAATTCAGAACCACATCAGAATGCTTTGCTAAAAGTGTTAAATCAAGCGTATGTGGCGAGCAACGTATCTGTTGAAAAGCTTGATAGGTGGGTGAACAATTTGAATGCGGATAATTTTATCTCTTTCAGTGATGACGAAATACCACCAAACAATAGGGGCTCTGTAAAAGCATTGCACATCACAACCAGTTGCAAATGTTATATAATACCGAATGTGCTAACTGACAACGGGTTCAGACTCAATGTCATGCCTTTGGCCACACTTTCTAGGATGCCAATTGATATGTCTTGTCTGAGGCCTTGTCACTCTACAGTAAGGGCATTTGATGGGACACGATGAGAGGTCATGGGGAAGATCAAAATTCCTCTAGAAGTGGGCCCATGTACATATGATATAAAGTTCTAGGTCATGGACATCACGCCCTCGTATAATTGCCTTTTAGGGAGGCCTTGGATCCATTCTGCTGGGGCATTTCCTTCATCTCTCCATCAAAAAGTAAAGTTTATCATGGATAGCCGCTTGATCATGGTCGCTGGTGAAGAAGACGTTGTTGCATCTATCTCTACTAACGCACCCTACATCGAAGTAAACAAAGATGCAGTAGAATGTTCCTTCCGTTCCTTCAAATTTATCAATGCTACATTTATTGCCGAAGGAAATAGCATTCTGACACCCAAGCTGTGAAGGAATACCAAGATGGGAATTAAGCTAACTGTGGGAAATGGAGCCCGAGCGAAGAAAGGTTTGAGAAGAAATCAGTAAGGGATAGTTAGAGCACTAAAACCAGTACATCACAAGGCTCGATACGGTTTAGGATTCCAGCTGAATATGCGACAAAGAAGAAAACAGTTGTAAAAAGATTAAGAAAAGAGGATTGCAAGAGCCTCAGGTCGGGATTTGGAATGGGAGCCCATAGCGTATCCTCCTTTGTCAAAAACATTTATGTCTGCAGGAATGATGTACCCAGGGCGAGATAATCCACAAAGCACGATGTTATGGGTTGAAAAGGGTCTTCAAAACATCAGTATAAATGTTGTTGACAAAGGGGATGATGCAATTGAAGATGCTTCAATGATATGCCCTTGTCCTCCTGGATTCATTTTGAACAATTAGACTGCTGTGGATCTTCTTGTAGTTTCTAAGTCCTCTCCAGCGTAATGCTCAATATTAACTCTCTTTTTGCCCCTAAGTAATAGTGGGATTCTTTTGTTAGAGCTTATGTTTGCTCTTTATCATTTAAATGAACATTAATGGAGATGCATTTTTTCATAGTCTTTTTATTCTTGTTAACTTCATAATTATTCCCTCTTCTCACAGTCTATCCTTACATGTACCTCATATCATGCCATAACATTATGTTTGTTTGGTTCCAATACTTTGATGCTCCTCTATAGTTTTTTTTTCCATTCACCTTTCAGGTGCTCAAATACCAACGACATGAATAATCCCGTTACAAGTCCTGAAATCGATTTAGAGAAAGCTATTTGTTTAGGAGAATTCAAAGCTAAGGAAAATGCTGAAGATTATGTCTCGTCTCCTGACTTACTAAGAATGATAGAACAAGAAGATAAACAGATTCTACCCCATCAAGAATCTATTGAGCCAGTGAACTTGGGAAATGAAGAAAAGAGGCAGGAAGTGAAGATTGGGACCTCCATTTTAGAGAAGACCAAACATGATTTGATCGCCTTGCTTCATGAGTACAAAGATGTATTTGCATGGTCGTATCAAGATATGCCAGGGTTAAACGAGGATGTAGTGGTCCATAGACTCCCATTGAAACCAAAATGCGAACCCATTCAACACAAGCTAAGACGAATGAGACCTAAAATGCTGTTAAAGATAAAAGAAGAAGTCAAGAAACAATTTAATGCTGGCTTCCTACAAGTCTCCAAATACCCAGAATAGGTAGCTAACATAGTCCCAGTACCGAAAAAAGATGGCAAGGTACGAATGTGCGTGGATTATCGCGATCTGAATCGAGCAAGTCCTAAAGATAATTTTCCCTTGCCACACATCGATACGTTGGTGGATAACACAGCAAAACATTTATTGTTTTCATTCATGGATGGATTCTTGGGTTATAATCAGATAAAGATGGTCCCCGAGGATATGGATAAAGATGGCCCCCGAGGATATGGGTTATAATCAGATAAAGATGGCCCCCGACGTTGAATAGATACTGTACAAGCCCATTTTTGCCCTGCCCAGACCCAAACAGATTAAAACCCAATTAAAACCAAAAACTAAAAACCAATAAGCCCACTAAAACCCAATACAAACCAAACTTACCAGACCCAAAAACTAAACCCAATTCAGAAGCTAAACCCCAAACCAAAATTTTTTAACCCTAGGTGCGCCGCACCTAGGGTCTTCTAACCTAGATACTACCACCACTTGCCTACCACCGTGGTCTTGTCCACCGCCCAGCACCACCCAAACCTACAAGCAATAAAACAAAAGTGACAGAAAGCAAGAAAAATGGCTATATAAGCCGATTCAAACAATTGTAATGGGGACTTCCCCTTTTTGAGAAATACAAAAAAAAACAACAGATTTACTGATATTGAGCAATATATTCGTAAATATGAAAACACAAATACGAGATTCAAACAATGAAGAAGCAGAGATTAATCCCTAAAAACTAGAATCAAAACCGAGAAAAAGAGATGATTTCTTCTTTTTATTTTTCGAAGTTCTTCTTTTTCTTTTCTTTTTTTCTTTTCGGCCTATACATATATATAATATATTATTTAAAAGAAAAAAATTAAATTTTACCTATTCCGGCCACTATGCGCGGTGGCCGACGCGGATGCGATGGAGGCGACGATGGATCGCCAAGTTCCTCCCCCTGCAGAGAGAAAAAAAGAAAGGAGCTTAGTTTTTTAAAACACGGATGAAAATGAAAATTTTTAGAAAAACCTTGCCTTTTATAGGCGCACGAAACAACGCCGTTTTGGCAGGCGTCCTTAAACCCCAAAATGACGTCGTTTTACCTCAAGATCTGCGTGTTGACCCGACCCGCCTCAGGATCCGCGTGTTTTCTAAAAAATGGGGAATTTATGCGTGCAGTCCCTCTGCCTTTTCATGGTTTTACAATCAAGTTTTTCATTTATTCAATTTTTCCCCGAAAGTATATTTGGTTTTCAATTTGGTCCCCTCGCTGCTGCGCGTTTTGGCCGGAGGGGTTTATTACATTTTTGGTCCCCCCACTTATTTAGCGCATTACAATAAGTTCCTCCCCTCTTTTATTTATTTCGCATCCGCCCCAACACTTTGTTTTTAATCTAATTTTCGTCCTTTCTTTTGGTTATTTTTACTTATTTATTATAAGATCAAATTTTTTATTATTTCTTTATATTTAGTATTATATTTATTATTATTATTTTATTTCACTACTAGTATTATTTTCATTTCTATTAACACTATTGTTTATTTACATTTTTACTATTATGAACTCCCATTATCATTATTTCATTTTATAACTATTATTATTATTATTATTATTATTACAATCACTATTATTTAGTTATCTTTTACTATTATTATTATTATTATTATTATTATTATTATTATTATTATTATTATGATTTAGTATTTTTATCATTATATTATTATTATTATTACTATTATTATTATCGTTACCATTATATTATTAGCATATTATTATTATTTTCTTTTCATTGTAATTATCCTTATTAACACATTTTTACTTTTGTTATGTTTATTAGTATTATTATTTTTATTATCTTATTATTACTTCCGTTATTATGTTATTATTTCTTTTCTATTATTATTGCTATTATTTTTATTATTACAATTATAATTACATTTTCTTTTCGTATTTGTACTCATTTTTTATTTATCATTCTTACTTTTATTTTCATTATCTTCATTTTGGCTCATTTATTTTATTCTATTTCATTTTTCGTCTTTTATTTTTTCATTCATACTAACGCATTTATATCCATTTTTGCTACGCACATCCGTATTGTAATTTGTTTTTTTTTTTTTTTTGCATTGTATTATAAACTTATGTTACATTAACCTTTATTCGATACATCAAGCTTTAAAATGATCGATATTTTGTATTTAGAAGTTCGAGGTATCGTGCCCAATCATACTGGGTTTCGATTTCCCGTTCGTCTAAATGACTAAATATCTTTCTAAGATTTTGACCGTGTTTTTTTAAATAAAGGCAATATTTCGCATTTGGACATTCAAGGAACCGTGCCCAATCGTGCTAGGTTTTATTTTTTTAATTTGGCCAGATAGTGGGATACCCATTTTAAAATCGCAACGCATGAATATTGGAAATCATGAAATGATCTTGGTGTCGATGGCTGAAACATCGTGTCCCATCGTGCAGGATGTGATATTTCATCTTTTTCGGAACCAGAGAATTTCGATATCCAATTCGAATTATCCAAACATTTTCTAATAGGGTTTGTATTTTAAAATATTTTCCAATTTTCGACATTAGGACATTAATAATCAATTCGGTACCAATTTTGGGCGTATCGAGGGTGCTAACCCTTCCTCGTATGTAACCGACTCCCGAACCCATTTTCTAAGTTTCGTAGACCAAAATCGTTGTTTTGATAAATCAAACTGTTTATTAAAAACAACCGTTTTACGAGGTGACCCAATCACACCTCAACAAAAAGGATTGGTGGCGACTCTCATTTTATTTTCATTTTTCAAAACCCAAGTCGACCCGTTTTCCAAAAAATGATTACGACAAACGCCGAATAGGGGGCGAAAAATACTCCAAGATAGCCGTCAGGAACAACTTAGGAGAAGGATCTCCATCAAGACTGAAGATCTCCAATCAAGTTCTTTAGAAGTTTTGGGTTTGCATTATGTTTTGTGGTTTTCCCTATTTTATGATGTTTCCCTATATTAGTATGAACTAAATCCCTTAAATATCTAAGGGGATGAAACCTATGACGAATTATTTGATTTATAAGATAAATATTTTTTCTTATTCTTAATTGTGAGTTTTTATTCTTGTTTTGATAATTCAGGTTATTAATTCAAGTTGAATGTGCTTATTCAGTGGAGCAAAAGTCCCTGTTTAAGAGAAGATCAACACAATTAAGCGAAGCTGATTGTAACCCTAGAAATAGGGAGACGAAAATCTGTCAAATTAGAGTCAAATCTAATAAGGGAACCCATAGATCGAGTTAATGCGACAATATGGGTTTTAAATAGAAAGAGATTTTAATTAATCAACCTAGAGTCAGTTGTTTTCAGTCTTGAAAGAGATATTAACATAAATTAGGGATTTCTATGGATTAAGTCAAGTGAGTAAATCATATGAATCAAAAGTAATAAGTGAAGTCTAGGTGGATTCTTCCTTAGGTATTGCCTATCTTATATAAGTTGTCTAAAAGTATTTTCCCAGTTCATTCTTTGTCATGTTCATAGTCATTTAGTTAGTTAAATTAGTTAGTTAATCTTAGATTAAAAATAAATCTCCCTTAATTATTAGGCTAGATAATAAAAAGATAGTTATTACTAGTAATTTTAGTCCTTGAGGATACGATATTCCGGACTCGCCATAACTATATTACTGTTCGATAGGTGTGCTTGTCTTTGTCGAAATAATAGTTAATTTCGAGCTCCATCAAGTTTTTGGCACCGTTGCTGGGGACTAAGATATTAGGAACACTAATTTTTATTACTTTAGCCATTTTTACTTTATTTGCAATTTATTTATTTATTTTTATTTTTATTATTTTCTTTACTAATTTTTTTCTATTATTTGCTTTTGGCAGGTAACTCTAGTTTATGACTAGAAGGAACCCGTCAGGACCATTACTTTACGATAGTGATATAGAAGGTACCGTTCGCAGAAACCGAAGAGAAATAAGGCGAAGCTTACAATACATAGAAGAAGAGCAAGAAGATGAAACCAATAATACCAAAGAGATGGCTGATAATAATCCGCTACCTCCTGTGGTTCCCGCAAATCCAGTGAATCAAAATCCTGCTCCTCGTACTATGTATGGTTATGCTAAACCTAATTTAACAAGAACTGAATCAAGTATTGTTAGACCCGCTATTTCTGCAAATAATTTTGAACTGAAACCTAACACTATACAGATGATTCAGCAATTTGTTCAGTTTGATGGTTTGCAGGATGATGATCCAAACAATCACTTGGTAATTTTTCTAGAGTTTTGCGACACTTTCAAAATTAATAGCATTTCTAATAATTCCATTCACCTTCGGTTGTTTCCCTTTTCGTTGAGGAACAAAGCTAAACAGTGGTTGAACTCGTTACCACGAGGATCAATCACTACATGGGACCAAATGATTGAAAAAATTTGCTAAAATATTTTCAGCCGACCAAAATGGCTAAGTTGAGGAATGATATTACTTCTTTTGTGCAGATGGATTTAGAAACACTCTACAACGCATGGGAAAGATATAAAGATCTACTAAGGAGATGCCCTCACCCTGGGTTACCTCTGTGGCTATAGGTTCAAACCTTTTATAACGGTGTGAACCCCTCAACTAGGCAATTGATTGATTCAGCCGCCGGTGGAACCCTAAATAACAAGACCCCTGAAGCGGCTTATGTAACACCCCAAACCCGGCCCATGAGTCTGACCGGATCTGGTATGTCACCGGGTAAAATAATTTGGGTCAATTTGAAAGTTTGGTGAAAATTCGATAAAATTTGGCTAAGGTATTAAAGCGGAGTTTGAAAACTCAATTGGGCCTTTTATAAATACAGTTGGGTTTTATAAACCCTTTTGGGAACGATTGATCATGTATATTTTAAAAACATCAAGTTGTAGTTGACTAGGTCTATTTTTGGTTACCCGATGGTAACGTCTTTGGAAACTCGTAGAAGTTATAAGTTTGAAAAATTTCTTTTAACCGGTTCATTTAATATTTATAAAATTCCATTTGTATGAGTAAAATTAAGCCATAAAATAAAACATCAATCAATAATAATAGCGGCCTTATTACAATCCCAAAATAAAAACTTAGAAAATAAATAACTAAAACTGAATTAAACAAGTTCCAAATATGAAAAACAAGCATGGCCGCCTCGAGTCCTCTCCGGCTCCATCTCCGCGGTCTACTCATCTACAAAATGTTAAGGGAGAGGGGTGAGTCACCAAGACTCAGTGTGTAAATCCCCTACCCGGTATAGCACTTATACACAAGATATTAATTAACATGCAAATATGCAACCCAACCTAGCCATCCATACTCCTCAACTACCCCGTGTGGTCAAAACCACTGGTGGTCAAAACCACTGATGACTTAGAGTCACAAATCAAATGATGGGGCCAACCCATCGTGTGGTCAAAACCACTGATGACCATAGGTCACAAATAATCAAGTGTGGTCAAAACCACTGGTGGTACCAAACCACTGGGACTTAGTCGCAATTTATCTATCGGTGTGGTCAAAACCACTGATCACCATAGGTCACAAATAATCTGATGGGGCCAACCCACCTTGTGGTCAAAACCACTGATGACCATAGGTCACAAATAATCTGATGGGGCCAACCCATCTTGTGGTCAAAACCACTGGCGACAGTCCAAAAATCATCCCCCTCCTCTCATCAATCCCACCATCACATGCTTATACATTAATTATCATATATCATGTCATAGCATTAAACATCATGTGATGGCATGCAAACATATATCAAAAATTACAAGATAGGGGACTTACCCGAAATCCATGATTATGCCACAAGCTAACCACAACCAAAAGATTTAAGGCAAACAATAACGTCATGTAAATTAATAAAGTGTGTAGAGAGATCTTACACACCTGTTACTATCGTAATTCCTAGATCTCGAAACTCCGATCTACAACGCTAGATCTTGACCCTACACGTCCTTTGAATACTAACCACCTTACGATATATAAATCCGTTTCACTTCCCTACAATCGGCAACCATACATATTAGTAGCCTTCGGCTTTTCGATCACTAAAATATTGTCTATTAAAATCGATCCTTACCACCACTTACCTTAGGGGAATAAATCCCGAAAGCTTTCCTTAATGGCTATGTCTTCCCACACTTATTGAAAATTGGCAGCACCCTTTTCCTCAAGGGAGATTCGGCCTAAGCACAATTGGAAGGCTGAAATTTTAGAGAAGAGGAGAAGGGTAGGTTCGGCTAGTGGAGGAAGAAAAGAAAAGAAAAGACTTAGGAGAGGGGTGGTTTCGCTTGCAAAAGGAGAAGAGAAGCTGGATTTTTTTTGATAATTTGGGCAATGCACAAAGGGGATTTCGGTAGCACAATGAAGAGAGGAAGAAGAGAAAGAATTTGCTGAAAATTTTCTCTCAAAAGAGGGGGTATATTCGGCAAAAAGGAAGCAAGAAAAACTGGAAATTTTTTGAACAATTTTGGCTATGGTTTAAGGAGATTTCAAAGACAAAGAAGAGAGAAAAGAAAAGAGTTCTTGAGTTTTTGACACTTCTTTCTGTACAAACTGATTATAGTCAGCCCCCAAAGAGTCCAAATTTCAGCAAACACCCTCTATTTTGTGATAATTTTTCAGCCTTGAATTATCACAATTAATCTAGCTTTATCATACTTTTTAATCTCCTAATCCCCTCAACAATTTAATAGCAAATAAAACACTATTAGTTCCCCTTCCAGCCGATAATAGGCAAAAAATAAGCAATTAAGAGTCCTATATGTTGCCATTACTCTCCTTTACGCCAAAGAACAAAGAAGAAATAAAATAAAATCAAAGTCTTTGCTTCTTGGCTCGAACGAAGAACTCGCAACAATGAAGACCCTCTCTAACACGCCCAAAGCACTACTCCCAATTTG
Organism: Gossypium rotundifolium; assembly: GCA_025506655.1. Classification (NCBI taxonomy): domain Eukaryota; kingdom Viridiplantae; phylum Streptophyta; class Magnoliopsida; order Malvales; family Malvaceae; genus Gossypium; species Gossypium rotundifolium. The sequence goes on along the minus strand of CP106722.1, from coordinate 5,583,948 downwards.
ACTTTCATGTCAAATATCCTCACGATTAAATATAAGCCCTTCATACTGCCCCTTTCTTTTAACGCCACTAGCCCAAAAAACAAAATATCTTCCTTGCGTCCCTTGCGTTTCGAACCCGAGACCTTCGTGCCAACACCCTTAAGTGGCGCCCCAAGCCACTCCGCCCACCTGCCTTTCATGTCAATAAGCCCCCTGATTTAATTATAAGGCCTTCCTAGGCCTAAAGCCCAAAAAGCCCACAAGGAAAAATATTTCCTCCTTGTATCTCCCATGGATCGAACCCAAGACCTCCCTTGCCAACCACACGCTACCAGCCACTGCACCGAACCATTCTTGTGTCATAATTAGCCCAAATTTTATTTAAGCCCTAACTTCACCTAGCTCCTCCTTTAAAACACTTAGGAAGAATTTTTTTTAATGCAGGTGGGCCTAGCTCAGGTTATTTTTTTAGACCCTAAAACATGCCAAATAAAATCATACTCTTTATTTCTTCAAGCACACAAGGAAATTAATTAAATTTTTAACAACCCCTAATTTAGGGTGTTACGACTTATGAGTTTATAGAGGAGATGGCACCAATAACTATCAGTGGCAAGTTATGAGGACAAAGCCAACAAAAGCCGCCAGTGTTTTCAACCTCGACGCAGTAACCATACTATCAAATCAGGTAGAACTGTTAAATAAAAAGATTGATGGTTTGTGTGGTTCTTCGCAGGTACATCTAGTGATGTAGTGTGATACATACGGAGGAGGGACGAATAATACAGAATACCCACCCTACAACCCTGGCATAGAAAACGAACAAATGAACTATATGGGTAATAATTCTAGACCCCAAAATAACCCTTATAGTAACACTTACAATCCAGGTTGAAAGAATCACCCAAACTTTTCATGGGATGGCCAAGGAAATCAGAAACAACAACTCCCCCAGGCTTTCAACAGCAACCCTACCCACAAGAGAATAAGTCGAACCTTGAAGAGATGCTAACAAAATTCATCGCGGTGTCAGAAACTCATTTCCAAAACACCAAAACAACACTAAAAAATCAGCAAGCATCGATTCAAGGGATCGAGAACCAATTAGGACAACTTGCTAAACTCATATCTGAATGGCCACAAGGCTGCTTGCCAAGCAACACTGAAACTAACCCCAGGGAGCAAATACATGCCGTTACTGCTTACGATAGTGAAGGGTTAGATGAACCAAAATTTAGGCAAGAGAATGTGGTAGAGGAAGGTAAGGTTGAGGTAGGCCATGATCAACCAAAACCAGTAATTACAGAGTACCAACCTCGTGTACCATACCCCAATGCGATGAAGAAAGACCGCACAGATGAATAATTCAGTAAATTTATTAAACTTCTAAAGAAATTACATATTAACTTATCATTTCTTGAAGCTCTTTCGCAGATGCCAAATTCAAGGAAATTTTTAAAAGAGCTCTTGATAAACAAATGAAAGTTAGATGAGGCGTCGCATGTGGAGCTAAGTGCAGTGTGCTCAGCAATCTTACAAAATAAACTACCGCAAAAGTTAAAAGATCCAGGGAGTTTATGATTCCTTGCATAATTTGTAGCTTATCTGCTAACAATGCTTTAGCTGATTTAGGGCCAAGTATCAATGTTATGCCTTATAAAATGTTTAAACAGCTAGGTCTCGGGAAACCCAAACAAACTAGGATGAGCATTCAATTGGCTGATAAAACTATTAGAGTTCCTAGGGGTATAATCGAAGATGTACTAGTAAAAATTGATAAATTCATATTCCCAATAGACTTTGTTGTTTTAGACATGGATGAGGACAACAATGTTCCTTTAATTTTAGGAAGACCCTTTTTAGCAACTGCTAAAACTAGAATTGATGTTGGTATAGGTGAACTCACACTTTGTATAGGTGACGAAACGATCACTCTTCAGGCTCTTAACTCAGCTAGGACATCAAGTAATAAAAGTGAGAATATAAATTCTATTAATGACCATTCAATTCAACCTTCTTTTCAGGAAGCACCACAAAATTACACAACTAAGCCAGATCCTAGACCTCTTTCTAACGGAGAAATAACTCATGAGGAGTGAAGGTTTCAGATCGATGAACTAGACGAGTGGAAGACACATGACAAAGAGAAATCGGGGAAACACGATGGACCAAAGCAAAACCATGTCAAACTTAAGGATGGGACAACCCAATTTAAGATTGGAGATCAGGTATTGTTAGATAAGAAAGAGCCTCGAATCGACATTTGGACCTTAATACAAATGAAGAGATCCCTTTCACCGTATTGAATGTCTTCCCATACGTAATAGTCGAGGTAACTAATCCTACATTCGACACTTTTAAGGTAAACACCACTCGACTTAAACTATATATTAATAACCGAATTGATAGCAAGAATAAGGAGTTTCAACTCTTCAAACCACCATGATTATGCGAATGAGAGGTAAGTCTAGCTTAAGACTTTAAATGAGCGCTTATTGGGAGGAAACCCGAGCACTAACCTCATTAATTTTCATATTTTTTTTATTTTTAACACCTAACTCAAAACTAACCAAATTAATGAAGCGCAATTTTCCCTACCACACGGCCTTGCACACCACTACCGGCGTGGCCATGGCATGCCCGTGCTTTGGCCGTGGTTGACACTTGATTAAGTATGGACACCATGATTTGAACAAATGGTGTGGCGTAGATCGTCTGAAACGAATAACGAAAAATCCCTAAACCACGGGCGACGATAAAATACCACGGCCATGTGATACGGTTGTGGTCGACACTAGAAAATCACACGGGTATGAGACATGCCTGTGCTTTGAGGCCGTGGTCAACACTGATTAAGTAACATGGGCATGGGAACATTTACACAGGAGTGGGAGAAACGAACGAGACACCACACTACTAAGACTATGCCGATTCTAACTTTGGTGTCTTAGGGGTTTTCGTCAGAGGCTAAGCGAGATCGTGTGACCCTAAGACGCCCATTGCACAAAGGCGTGGGTAACGATAGTTTAGTAATAATTATGTTAAACCACCAGATCCCTGATTCCTATTTAAAACCCTCCATTCTTCTCACCTTCTCCCCAAATTCTTCTTCTTCCAAACCTTAACCACTATAACTCTCTCTTTCTCTATTACCTTTCTCCTTTTATTTTCCTTTCCCCCTTTTCTCTCATTCTTCCTTTACACTAACACCACACCTACAGCCATCCTTGCCACCATACACAATGAACACTACTAGAGGCAAGACCAAGACCATCATCATGTCGAAGAAGCGAAAGGATCCTAGCATGGTTTCCCCGTGCGCGACCACTCCACATAAGTTCATGCCGGCCACTTCATTCCCTCGACAAGACAAGGACCTTTGAGTCCATTTAATTTTTCTTTTTCGTTTCTCTTCTCCTTTATTTTCCTTCTCTTTAACTTTCTTGTGTTTAATTTCTATTATTATAGTTTGATTTCTTTAATTTAGGTTCAAAAGGCTGTTAGGGAATCACCACACCACCACCGGAGTATCCACCTCCTCTACCCGAATTTACCAGATTTCTTTTCTTTGACTCCATCCAAAATTCAAGAAGTTTCACCTCTCTCCCTATCTTGAGATTTTATTATTATATTGTCATTATCTATCTCTGTACATTGAGGACAATGTACATCTTAAGTGTGGGGAGGTTATTGATTTCATTACCAGAAAAATCCCTGAATTTTGTCTTGTTCTTAAGTAATTTTCTCATATTACTATTAGAATGAAACTTCTATTGATTCATGATTTTTGTTGATATGTTTTGAAATAATTCATAAGTAATTGTGCATTGATGGTTTATACTTTAAGATACTAGAGAATCAAGCATGATAAGTCTATTTTCAGAATTAAAAATTTCTAAGTTGTTTTCCTAAATTTAAATGTTATTTTGAAGTTTGAAATTTACAAGATTGACATCAAAAGCCATAATTTTTGTGAGATTTTGAGCCTTTAAAAGCATATCCTTTTCTTGCTCACTTTTTTTTTTATTATGAGTTTGTCAATATTGATTTGTTATTCTAGAACTTGCTTCAATTATGCATGTCGAGACCATACTTTTGATTTGATATACTGAGATGATAAAGGCACCTAGGTTTTAACCCACTTATCCCACCAAAATTCTACCTTCATAATTAACCCCTAGTGAACCCTTTGATCCTAATAAACCGTTTCTTTGACTTAACCTTTAATATTAACCCAAAACTAAATTTTTACTTCCCTTATTTTCTTGACTCCTCTTATGTCGAGATTTGATTTAATCAGTTGCCTAACTATGTTCTCTATTTCAGTTGTTAAGTTCTTTCCTATTATTGTAAATACTTATTCTTAAAAAAAAAGTTGAAATTCATTCATTATTAGTTCTATGTTATTTGAGCTTAAGCAGTTAATTTTATATTTTGAGAAGGAGCTCGTTTTATTTGAATGCAATTAGTAATTATTAGTTCATTGTTTCTAGTTAGGTAAATTGGCAATTCAAATCTCGATTCCAACCCTTTAATTCAGCCTTTACCCACATCTCTAACCCAAACCCCATTACAACCCGTTTAAAAGACCTTTTGATTTGTGTATCATCTCATTTTATAGTGGTGGAGATGTGATTTTCATGCAAGCCTATGGTAATAACTTTTCATGTTTGACTGATGAGTGCTTTATTTTAAACCTTAAAAACTTTGAGTGATTTGAGTGAATCCTTAGTAAGGATGTCAATCCTTGTTGGTTTTGAATCAGAGGTAATTATTTAGGTAAGGGGAAACACTTATGTTTTCGTGCTATAAAAATTGATTTCTTAGATTGCTTGAATCTTTAGGACTCTTTGAGTTAAATTATCCATGTATGAATTATCTAAGAATTATTATGAGACATTATTGATGAGAATTATGAATTAAGGGAAGTTAATTGTGAGTTGAGAATTTTGCTTGAGGACAAGCAAAGGCTTAAGAGTGGGGATATTTGATAAACATCAATTTACACATATTTTAACCCCATGCTTAGCTTATTTTTGGATGAATTCTCATTAGATTTAATGAATTCGATGCTCCTAATCCTTTAATTTTATGTTTTATACTCAGGAGGGCTTAGGAGTCAAAAAGAACGAGAAACGGGCCAAAAAGGGACAAAATGGGCCTACATCAGAAATCACACAGCCTGGACTACCGACCACAAGCGATCACTGCAGTAGTGTGTCGCGAAGCGAAATCAACCACGGTAAGAAGGCGTGTCACAAAGACGTGTCCCTACCGTAGAAAAGAAGAATTTTATTCTGAATAAGCTACTTGTGGGCCAATGAGGTGTTCCAAAGCCTATATAAACACCCTAAGGGGCAACCTAAAAGGAGAGATTGAATAGACGCTGACTAGGAGGCGAAAAATACTCCAAGACAGCCGTCGAGAATAGCTTAGGAGAAGGATCTCCATCAAGACTGAAGATCTCCCATAAAGTTCTTTAGAAGTTTTTGGGTTTTCATTATGTTTTGTGGTTTTCCTATTTTATGATGTTTCCCTCTATTAGTATTAACTAAATCCCTTAAATATCTAAAGGGATGAAACCTATGACGAAGCTTATTATTATTTGATTTATAAGATAAATGCTTATTCTTATTCTTAATTGTAAGTTTTTATTCTTGTTTTGATAATTCAGGTTATTAATTCAATTCGAATGTGCTTATTAAGTGGAGCAAAAGTCCCTATTTAAGAGAAGATCAACACAATTAAGCGAAGTTGATTGCAACCCTAGAAATAGGGCGACGAAAATCTGCCGGATTAGAGTCAAATCTAATAAAGGAATCCATAGATCGAGTTAATGCGACAATAGGGGTTTTAATTAGAAAGAGATTTCAATTAATCAACCTAGATCAGTTGTTTTTAGTCTTGAAAGAGATATTAACATAAATCAGAGATTTCTACGGATTAAGTCAAGTGAATAAATCATATGAATCAAAAGTAATAAGTGAAGTCTAGGTCTTAGGTATTGCCTATCTCATATAAGTTGTCCAAAAGTATTTTTCGAATTCATTCTCTGTCACGTTCATAGTCATTTAGTTAGTTAATCATAGATTAAAAATAAATCTCCCTTAATTATTTGGCTAGATAATAAAAAGATAGTTATTACTAGTAATTTTAGTCCTTGAGGATACGATATTCTGGACTTGCCATAACTATATTACTGTTCGATAGGTGAGCTTGCCTTTGTCGAAATAATAGTTAGTTTCGAGCTCCATCACCCCCTACAGCATGAGGAGCCACCATTTGCGCCACCATCGCCACGCCGACCAGCTCATGCGGCAGCTTCATTGACTGAAATTTCTGAGCGCCTCACTAGGTTTGAGCAGTATTGTACACAGCAATTTAACGACAATGCTCGACGTTTCGACGGCATCGAGGCGACTCTTCAACAGATTTGTCAGCATTTTCACATATCACCGCCACCCCCACCTCACGATCCATCTGGGGATGAGGACTTTTGAGTCCATCTATTTTTAATTTTTCTTTTTATTTTCTTTATTTTTTTTAAAATTTTAAACTATTAAATTATTTCTTTTTATGTTTCGTGTCTTTAAATTATATTAATTATGTTTATCTCTTCTTGGCTCTTTATTCTCGAGTAACCATAACAACGTCCATTAATAAAACCTCCCCTAAAACTTTACTGATGACTACCCAGTTTTAAAAGGTTCAAGGTGCTACTAAAGAACGAACAAACTAACGGAGTATTCTCTCCCATATTCACCTCTGCCTAGTCAATCATGTTTATCACTGGCTCTATCTTCACTCCCTAAGGATTTCATCCATAATTTAGGAAGTTTCACATCTCTCCCTCTCTTATGATTTTCTATATTGCTATTATATATCTTTGTACATTGAGGACAATGTACATCTTAAATGTGGGGAGGTTATTTAACTGATTATCAGAAAAATCCCTGATTTTCTCATATTACTAATTAAAATGAAACTTCTATTGGTTTATGAGTTTTGATTATATGTTTTGGATTAAGTCATAGGTAATTGTGCATTGATGGTTTAAACCTTAAGATATTAGAGAATCAAGCAGGATAAGTCTGTTTTCAGAATTAAATTTGTAGGTTGTTTTCCTAAATTTAAATATTACTTTGAAATTTGAAATTTGCAAGGTTGACATCAAAAACCATAATTTTTGTGAGATTTTGAGCCTTTAGAGTATATATCTTTTCTTGCTCACTTTATTGATTATGAGTGTGTCAACATTGATTTGTTATTCTAAAACTTGCTTCGATTATGCATGTCGAGACCACACCTTTGATTTGATATACTGAGATGATAAAGGCACCTAGGATCTAACCAACTTATTCCACCAAAAAGTCTACCTTCATAATTAGCCCCTAGTGAAACCTTTTGAGCCTAAAAGACTGTTTCTTGACTCACCTATCAATATTAACCCAAAACTAAATTTTTGTTTCTTCCATTTTCTTGACTCCCCTTATATCGAGATTTGATTTGATCAGTTGCCTAACTATTTTATTTCAGTTGTTAAACTCTTTCTTATTATTGTAAATACTTATTCTTAAAATAATAATAATAATAAATTCATTATTAGTTCTATGTTATTTGAGCTTAAGTAGTTAATTTTATATTTTGAGAAGTAGCTCGTGATTATTATTATAAGTTTTCAATTGATGTAATTATTCAATATTAGTCTATTGTTCTAGTTAGGTAATTTGACAATTCAATCTCGATTCTAGCCCTTTAATTCAACCTTTATCCACACCTTTAACCCAAGCCCCATTACAACCCTTTTAAAGACCTTTTGATTTGTGTATCATCTTATTTTATAGTGGTGGAGATTTGATTTTCATGCAAGCCTATGGTAATAACTTTTCATGCTTGACTTTTGAGTGCTTTATTTTGAACCTTAAACACTTTGAGTGATTTGAGTGAATCTTTAGTGAGAATGTCAATTCTTGTCAATTCTGGATCAAAGGTAATTATTTAGATAAAGGGAAACACCTATGTTTTCATACTATAATGGATTGTTTAAATCTTTAAGATTCTTTTAGTTAAACTATCCATGTATGAATTACTTTGAATTATGATAATACAGTATTGATGAGAATTATGAATTGAGAGAAGTTAATTTTAATTGTGAGTTGAGGATTTTGCTTGAGGACAAGCAAAAGCTTAAGTGTGGGGATATTTGATAAACCATAATTTACACATGTTTTAACCCTATGCTTGGCTAATTTTTGGATGAATTTTTATTAGATTTTATGAATTCGATGCTCTTAATCCCTTAATTTCATGTTTTATACTCAGGAGAGCTTAGGAAGTCGAAAAGAATGAGAAACGGGCCAAAAAGGGACAAAATGGGCCTACATTAGAAATCACATGACCTGGACTATCGACCACGGGCAGATCACATGGTCGTGTGTGGCGAGCAGAATCGACCACAGCAGATGGAGTCTACCACGGGCGTGTCCCTGCCGTAGCAAAGAAGAATTCTATTCAAATAGGCTACTTGTGGGCCGAGAGGGTGTTCCAAAGCCTATATAAACACCCTAGGGGGTAACCTAAAAGGAGACGTTGAATAGACGCCGAATAGAAGGCGAAAAATACTCGAAGACAGTCGATGGGAACAGCTTAGGAGAAGGATGTCCATCAAGACTGAAGATCTCCCATCAAGTTCTTTAGAAGTTTTTGGGTTTTCATTATGTTTTGTGGTTTTCCCTATTTTATGATGTTTCCTTCTATTAGTATGAACTAAATCCCTTAGATACTTAAGGGGATGAAACCTAAGACGAATCTTATTATTTTATTTATAAGATAAATACTTGTTCTTATTCTTAATTGTGAGTTTTTATTCTTGTTTTGATAATTCAGGTTATTGATTCAAGTCGAATGTGCTTATTCGATTGGAGCAAAAGTCCTATTTAAGAGTAGATCAACACAATTAAGCGGAGTTGATTGCAACCCTAGAAATAGGGCGACGAAAATCAGCCGGATTAGAGTCAGATCTAATAAGGGAATCCATAGATCGAGTTAATGCGACAATAGGGGTTTTAATTAGAAAGAGATTTCAATTAATCAACCTAGAGTCAGTTGTTAGTAGCCTCGAAAGAGTTATTAATATAATTTAGGGATTTCTACGGATTAAGACAAGTGAATAAATCATATGAATCAAAAGTAATAAGTGAAGTCTAGGTGGATTCTTCTTTAGGTATTGTCTATCTCATATAAGTTGTCCAAAAGTATTTTCCCAATTCACTCTCTGTCACGTTCATTGTTATTTAGTTAGTTAAATTAGTTAGTTAATTTTAGATTAAAAATAAATTCCCTTTAATTATTAGGCTAGATAATAAAAAGATAGTTATTACTTGTAATTTTAGTCCTTGAGGATACAATACTCCGGACTCGCCATAAATATACTACTGTTCGATAGGTGCGCTTGCCTTTGTCGAAATAATAGTTAGTTCGAGCTCCATCAATATTATTATATTATACTATTATATTATATTACTTGTCGAAACCATTTTAAAAATCGGGTTTAGAAAATGGGGATCGACTTTAAAAACAAAAACAGGAGTCGCCACCAATCTTTTTTTACTTAGGTGTGATTGGATCACCTTGTAAAACGTTTTATTTTAAAACATTTTTGGTCCACAAAAACAAGAAAACGAGTTTGGGAGTCGGTTACGTATGAGGAAGGGTTAGCACCCTCATAACGCCCAAAAATTGGTACCAAATCGATAAGATCATGTCCGAATGTTGAAAATAAAGAAAATTACAAAATATGACCCTTTTATTAGAAAGAAAACCAAGACTTACCTATCTCAAAGAAATAAAGTACTTTACCTAATAAGTTAAGGTATAGCACCTCATGACTTTGAAATTAAGCTCGTCTTTATTTTAGGAAATCCCCATCTCGAAACGCAAAATGTGGAACCCAATAAGTTAAGGCACAACACCTTGAATTCCTAAGAATAGGTTTTTTATTTTGAAATTGGTATGTTTCGGTTTTAAAAATGAAGGGGTATCTAATACTTTAAGTTCTATGAGAAAAATCACAACCCAATAAGTTAGGGGCATGATTCTTCTCGAAGAGCCCAAATATCATATATCACCGTTAAAAATATAAAAAAGTCTTTAATTTCAAAGATATTTTTATAAAAATGGTATGAGTAAGACATTGTAACATACATATCAATTGCAATTTTATGATTTATATTAGTAATGAATAATAAAAGATTAATATAAAATAAATAAATGATAAGAAAATGTAAGAGTGATAATAATAAGAATATAAAGTTACGAGATAAATATAAAATAATTAATAAAAAATCGTAATATATAATAATATAAAATAATTAGTAATATATAAGGATTATAAAAATAAAATAATTAGTAAATAATAATTTTAAATAAAAACATATATATATATATACATAATATACTAATCATAAAAATTATATATGTAATAAAGAATATATTAATAATAAAAATAATATTAAACCACATAAAATGAATAATAATTAAATATGTAAAATATATATAAAACTTATATTATGAATAAATTAATATATAAGTTATAAAAATATATGATATGATAAAACATTTAATATAATAATAAAATAATTTAAATAAGAAAAATATAAAAATAAATAAAGAAAGAAATTAAGTAATATCTGGGATTTAGGGGTTATGCATTTTCACTTAAATGTGTGCGGTAGCATGCTTGTGTGTGAATTGAATGTGTTTTGGGGGCTTCAGGAACCTTGGGTTGTAGGTAGAAGCCTTAGAAAAATATCTGATTTTAAGCCTAAAAAGGGGAACAAAGGGAGCTAGGCCTTAAGGAGTTTAGCGTGTGGCTTATGACACAAGAACTTAGCTAGTGAAGTGGCAAGGGAGGCACCACTTAGAGCATAGGGAAGTGACGCCTCAGGGAGTGTGAAGGGGGCCTAGGTTCGAGCAGCAAGGGGAGCATTTTGGGGTTGTTTATTTTTTTTGCATCAGACAAGAGAGGAGTTGGACGGCACCTAGCTACAATTTAGGAGTGTTTATTCCTTTTTTTTTTTTTGATTAAAAAGATGACAATTAAGAGGGAATAGATGGATTTAAGGTGGCCTCTTTTAAAGGAGAGATAAAGGTTGGGTTATCAAGATGGATAAAGGATTATCGGAGGGAAAGAGTTGGCCGAAATTCCAATTCTGAGGTGTGTGCTAGTGTGCCGAAAACTTAATACCATCAAAGTGCCAAATCGGTCACTTTCTTGTAGCCGAAACTCAGCTTCTTTCTCTCATAGTTCTCACTCTTTTCTTCCATAATCAAACCACACCAAAGTCGACCCTTTCTCACTTATTAGACCTTGGCCAAAACACCCAAAGACCATTAAGGTCACTTGTTTTTTTATCTTTTATCTCTCTTCTCCCTACTCGTTTTCTTAGAAGCCGAATCTAATTCCCCTTCTCTAGTATCTTCTTTGATCATCTTGTTCTTCTTTTCACAATTCCTTCTGTCATCAAAAGCCGAAAGAACCTTTTTCATTTACTGAGATCATAGCCGAAACACCATAAACCCTCAACCCTTTCTTTTATTTTTCATTTGCTTAAAAGCCAAATAATCCATCTTATTTCCTTGAGTGTTGGCCGAATATCAACCAAGCAGAGATCTTCCTTGATTTCTTCTCTAATCGGTTTGGAATAGGTAAGTCCGTCATGACCGAATCTCCTCTATTCTCCCTTACTTTTCTCTGTCGACATGTGTAGGACAAAAGCTGAATTTCGGCATTTATCTTGACTTTTAATCAACCATGCAATCGGTTTCTTTTAGGATCTCCGGGATCTTGAAGCAGTAGATCAGAGTCATCTTCTCCTTGTCAATCGATTCCAGTAAGTTAGTGGTAAGGATTCATGCTGATTCAATTTGTCTCTTAGATATTTGAAAAGCTGAAGGCTATTAAGATTAAGTGATTAATGTTGGCCGATTGTAGGGGGAGATCAGTCTCGCATATCTCGGGTTGTGGCTAGTATTCGAAAGGTGTTACGGTAAGGATTATGGTTGTGTGTCAGCCTTTCGGGATTTGTTTGAATAGTCGAATGGCCTTTGCTAATGATCTTAGTGTTGGCCGAATGTAGGAAAGGGGATCTAGTGCGTTAGATCGGGATTTTTGGGATTCGGTAATCGCGTTAGTAACCAGGTGTGTAACCTCTCACTAAATTCTCGATATATTATTAAGTAATAATGTTAAGCATGTGTTAATAAAGTCACGAATAAACATGGCTAAGGGTACCATTCAATGGTGCAGTGTATTCAGGTATGTACCCCTTAATTGTAACATCCTAAATTTTTGGGCCTATGCGTTTAATAGGTAGGATATGTTTAATGTGTTAAAGTGTTAGGGGTCCAAATTGGGCTCAAGCTTAGGTAGAGGCCTTGATTAAAATTATCTGTTTGGGCATTATAGGGTTTAAAAGGTAGTATCTATGTTTAAAATACCAAAGTGGGCTTGTGGCCCAATCTTAGGAGGTGACTCCACATAAGGGAGTAAGGGCCCAAATTTAAGCTTCATGGAGCCCAATTCCTTTAATTTAAGTTAGCTAAATTTAGGGCATTAGGATTAGGTGGAGTGGATGGCAACAAGGCTAAAATTTAGGGGTTTTAATGTTTAAAATATGTGGATAATAAGCAGATAAAGGCTATTATTTAAGAATTTATTTTATGTGGATAATAAGCGAGATAAAGGCTAAAATTTAGGGATTTTAATGATTAAATTATGTAGATAATATGCTGATAAAGGAGGGAGGAGTTAGAGATAATTAAGTCTCTTTTAGATGAGCTAGTAGATTAAGATAAATGAGAAAAGATAGGATTTACCTGCAAGGTTAGGTAAGTGCCGAAATTTCTATAAATAGGGGGAATATTTCTTCAATTTTGGCATTTGGGTTTTTCTCTCATTCTTTTCTCTTCTTCTCTGAGTAAAAGCCGAAAACTCCTAAAGTTCCATCTTCCTCTTCATTCTCTGCAAAAGCTGAAATCTCTAAGCCTATTCCCTCATCTTCACTTTGATTCAAAAGCTGAAACTACACCTATTCTTCTCCTTAATATTCATTGGTCGAATCTCCCTTAGCCATCTTTTCAATTTTTAGTTCTTTCAAAAGCCAAAAGCGCGATAGATCATCTTTCCGAGATTTTTCCTAGAAGCCGAAACTCATAGATCTCTAAGTTATAGAATCGTGTTACATTCGAGATTTCAAGGTAAGAGGATTTGTTTATTCATATATATAAAATCGGGTAGAATACTAACTATGGTCGAATATAGGAGAGGCCTATTTTCACATCTTTCTGGCTTTTTGAAGCAAAACGTAGATCGATTTAGCAAGGGTATCTACATTAATCAAGTGTGTAATACCTCCCCACCATCTAGATCTACCTAATATTGTACGTTCATGTGTTTTATATGTTTTGATAAATGTCAAAATCTCGGTTTATTGATGCAACCCCAAGGAGGTAAGCGGATCCCAGTTAGTAAATAATCTGCTTAAATGTTATAAGTAAAATGCTTATATGTGATTGCATGGGTTGGGTTAATGAAAGGAGGAAGTTATACGTTATATGTGTAGCGGCTAATGCCGTGAATCTATATCTGAAGCTTGACCATTAAATGCTATACGAACTTCGCCATTATATGTTATAAGGGCTTGGCCATCATATGTGGATAAGCGACATGAGCGCCATCATGGTGTGTAGCGGTGTGGGTTGATTGTAGAAATCCCCAATGGTGTGAGCGGTTGATGCAGGGGTGTGTAGCGGATGAAAACCTAGGCAAATGGGTGGGGCCTTGCATATTAATTGCTATTAATTTTATTATGATTATTACTGCTGTTTATTTTGTTTAATGGGCTTAAGGCCCAAACTCTAGTGGTGCATGAGGGTTGCACACTGAGTCTCATGACTCACCCTTTAATTAACATTTCGGTGATACCTAGTGATTCTGGACCGGGTTTGGAGAGGAAAGCAAGGTGTATCTGAGAAGAATATGTAGATTTGGCAAAAGAGACTCAAGTTTTATTTTATCTTTTAATTAATGGACTTTAAATCTCATTGTAATAAGGCCATGGGCTATAATGTTTTATTATGGGCTTCTATTACTTTAAGTCGTTTAAGTTTTTATTTTAATTAAAAATGCATGTATTTAAGTTTGGATTTTTACTCTACTTAAGCATATTCTATATAAAACATATTTGGGCTTTTCTGAAAATACGACATGTTTCGATAGAATTTTTCTTGGTGACATACCAGATTCGGTTGTAGTGTATGGGCCGGGTTTGGGGTGTTACATTAATACTCGTTAATAATGTGTATAAACATTGATAGGAAAATATGTGAAATTTCGTTATGGCCATGGGGTAAGGTAAATTGCATGATATTTGTATGTTTTGTATGTTGCATGGGCATATGGGTGATAATGGTAAAGGGGAAGTGTTCTGGTGGTTTTATCACATTATCGGTGACCTATGTCACATATTATGAATCTGGTGACTCTGCCACATTATCTGGTGGCTATGCCACAATTATAAGGGCGATGTGCGATTGATCGCAATGACGCCTTCGATGGTGTGTAGCGAATGGAGGTCGATTTAGTAATCCCCACGGTGTGATTGGCAGGTACGGGTGATGTGTAGAGGTTGGATATCTAGGTGGGTTTGGGTTGCATCATTGCCTATGTTTATTATATGTGATATAGCATGTTTGGTCGATTGGGAATCTATGCTTTGGTTTGTTACACACTGAGTCTGTTGACTCACCCTTCGTGGCTAACATTTTGCAAGTGATACTGATAGATGGACCGGGTCGGCGGGGACTTAGTGGTGGCCAGGCTCAGCTTAGTGTTACCGATTTTTCTTATTAAGTTTTTTTTTAGATTTATTTTGGGTTTTTTTTTGTTGTAATAAGGCCATTACTATTTAAGTGTTTTATTTTTGTGGTTTAATTTTTATTATGATACGAACAACATCAAACAAATGATTAAACATTTTTCGTAAAATAACTTCAATTGTTTTGACACCTAAACACCTAAAATTTGACATTTCTTTTAACTTAAAATTTTTGACCACATAATAATAATGTTTCAATACAAACTTTAAAAACAGTACGGTTTTCAAACTGATCACAACTCAAATCCAATTTCTTTAAAACCACTAATTTTTTTTCTAAAAATGTGAAAAAGGTTTAGCTACATTTTACTCAAGGAGCATGCGGATCCGGTCAGGGCTTGTGGGCGGGTTTGGGGTGTTTTAATTTAGTATCGAGTCAGGTTCAAAACTCACCTTGAGGGCTTTTGGGCCCAAAATGCTTTTATTGAAATTTAGTTTACTAAAGGTTGAGCAGGTTTTCTGGCATGGCACCTGAGTCTCCGGCCCGAAGTCCACCAGGTAAGTACCCCTAACCACTGTGTGATTTGTGTATGGGTATTATGGCGACGTAGACTAGTAGATTAGGAGCTATTGAACCCTAGGATTAGCTTACTCCAACACAGAATTACATAAAATTTAAAGTCTAATCAAACAAACCTGTGAGTGAGTCGCCGAGTTAAGGGTGTGGCAACAGTTGTGCGCATGTCTAGGATTGAATTCAGGGGGAGCTTGATATTTAAGTAGTCCTAGTGACTCACCTCCTCTCCGCTAGAATCCTACCTGGTGCACAGTGACGGTTCACCCTAACCAAGAGGACTTATTCACAGGCTAAATTCAATAATTAAAACCCGAAAGGGACTAGCTACACTATTTTATAAAAACCTTAGTTTTAAAATCACCAAATTACCCCTTTGATTTGTAAAAACTATTTTGAAAAGAAATTTTTTGAAATACCCCCTAAATTTTCAAAATTTTTGAAATACCCCCAGATTTTCAAAATTATCGAAATACCCCCAGATTTCTAAAATTACCGAAGTACCCCCAGGATTACAAAATTACCAGAACACCCCTATTTTATAAAATCACCAAGGACCCTATTTTGAAAAAAATTATGAAAATACCCCTGTAGGATGAAATTACAAAAATACCACTAGGTAGTGGAGAACAACAATAATGACAACCACAACACTTTTCTGTAATGAAAGCGAGTTCATGAATGTTGATGATTGAATGAATGAACTTGAGATTGTAGTGTGTATATGAATTCGAAAGAACTACTTTTTAGAACTATTAATCATAAGACTGTTCGCGATAAATCAGTGGAAAGAACTAATGAATCATAAAATTCTTAATCAGATAAACGCAACTCGGAAGAATGAGTTCTAGGGACATGGTCGTAATGTGCGAGGGCGTGGTAGAGGTAGAATGACCGTATCGGAACCCGTTAGGTCTGGTCAAGAGTCCAAGAATGAGATGCCACCACCACCAGCTGTTGATATTGAATATCGGATCGAATGAGGATGATGCGATATCGCAGCGATCTTTGCGAGTTCTTGGAGGTGGTGGAGCAAGTAGAGGCATGGAGCTCAAAAATCTATACCGAGCGACTCGAGCCAATGGAGCCGAGGTATTTCGTGGCGTATCTGGTGTGGCACCCAATACGGCTGAGTATTGGTTGGAGGCGATGGAGCGAATCATGGACGATTTGGACTGATGGCGAGGAAAAAGCGAAAGGGGTGGTGTCGCTTCTCGCGATGAGTCATACCGATGGTGGCTCACGATGCAGGATGGTGCCGCAGTGAGATGATCTTACTTGGGAGTATTTTAAGGCGTGTCGGAAGAAGTATATTGGGACTAGCTATATTGATGCTTGAGAGAAGGCATTTCGAGGTCGGGTTCAGGGAATAAGTCCGTAAGCGAGTCTGAGGCAAAATTTTAAAAATCAGCCTGCAGATGCTCGAGGCATCGTGGCTACGGAGCATGAACGATGTGTCGGGTTTGAGGACGGATTGAGGGATGACCTAAGATTGTTGATTGCTCCACAGCAGGAGCGGGAGTTTATCGTGTTGGTGGGGAAAGCTAAGGTAGCCGAAGGGGTTAAGGAATCTGTGAAACAGAATTCTGATAGGAATAGACCAAAGAGAGGTTTTGGATCATCAATGTCATCCGAGAACGTTTAAAAGAGACCTAGAGTTGAGGGGCCGCGAAGTCAGCAGGTTGTCAGGGGAGGACAATATCGTACTTGTGCTCAGTGTGGAAAGATGCACCTGAGAGAGTGTTGGAAGAAGACAGGGGGATGTTTTAAGTGTGGATCTAAGGATCACATGATTAGGGACTGTCCTATGAAAACAGACGGGAGCCGACCAACAAGTCAGGGTCTTAATCAGGCTGGAAGAGGTGGACAGTAGCCATCGTGAGGTCGTGGTCCGGTTGGCGAGAGTAATGGTTCGGAAGAGGTCGGGAACACCGCGAGGTGTTGGTAACACGCAGGCGAGGCAATAAGTGTCAGTGTATGCAATTCGTCGGAGGAGGATGGTGGCGCCGGACGTTATAACCCAATCGACGTTCCTTATAGCTGACAAGTCTTACTTTACTTTAATTGATGTTGGCACGACCTACTCATATGTTGCATGTAGAGTAGCTGAAACACTAGGTGTAGTATCCGAGCCGTATGCATTAGAGAGATGATCTGTAGTGAGCAGTTAGGTCAAGCGATAGTGGTGAATAGGATATTAGGGTATGCCTCTAGAAATTGTGGTGGTATTTCCTACCAACTTGATGGAACTACCCTTCGGAGAATTTGATCTCAATTTAGGCATGGATTGGCTAGTAGAACATTGGTCTAAATTGGATTGCGCAGCGACTAGCGAATGGAGTTGAGGACTCCGGAGGATAAGGAGATAATAATGATAGGGGAAAGAAGAAACTATTTGGCTAACGTAGTCTCCGCATTAAAGGCTGATAAGATGGTTCGAAAATGGTGCAAGGCATTTTTGGCCTTCGTGAAGTGCTTTGGATACAAATGAATAAGAAGTTAGTGGAGTGAAACGATGGGAATTCGTGGATGTCTTTTGAAGGAGTCTGCTGGGTTACCCCTTTGCAAGGAGGTAGAGTTCGGGATTGATTCTTTCGCCGCGACTCGCGTGTCAATTGCTCCATACCAAATGGCACCAAAGGAGTTAGTAGAGCTTAAAGCCCAAATCTAAGAGTTACTCGATCGTGGGTTTATTCGGCCTAGTGTGTCTCCATGGGGAGCACCGATCCTATTTCTTGAAAAAGAAAGACGGGACTATGCGCATGTACATAGATTACCGACAGTTGAATAAGCTGACCATCAAGAACAAGTACCCATTGCCAAGGATAGACGACTTGTTCGATCGACTTAAAGGGCATGATATTTTCAAAGATAGATCTACTGCGGATATCATTAGCTTAAGGTGAAGGAAGCGAGATATCCATAAGATGACTTCCAGAACAAGGTACGAGCATTATGAATTCTTAGTAATGCCGTTCGGATTGATGAACGCCCCAGCTGCGTTCATGGATATGATGAATCGAGTTTTCCAACCCTACTTGGATCGGTTCGTCATTGTGTTTATAGACGACATCCTAGTGTATTCTAAGTCTGAGGAAGAACATGATGAGCATCTCCGGGTTGTATTGCAAGTGTTAAGGGAAAAGAAGCTATATGCTAAGTTCAGCAAGTGCGAATTTTGGCTGAAGGAAGTTACATTCTTAGGGCATGTGGTGTCTGTGGAAGGAATAAGGGTTGATCCTCGGAAGATTGAGGCAGTATTGGATTGGAAACCCCCTAAGTTTGTGGCTGAGGTTCGTAGTTTCTTGGGGTTAGCAGGCTACTACAGGAGATTTGTTAAAGGGTTCTCAACAATAGCAGCACCTCTGACGAAGTTATTGAGAAAGGAGGTACCTTTTGTATGGGCGGATAAGCAGCAGAAGAGTTTTGAGGAGCTTAAGAGAGTATTGACTGAGGCTCTGGTTTTGATTCAGCCAGAAGCAGGGAAAGACTTTGTGGTGTATTGTGATGCTTCCCATACAGATTGGGATGTGTCCTTATGCAAGACGGAAAAGTGGTCGCTTATGCGTCTCTTGATTGAGGCCACATGAAGTTAACTATCCGACACATGATCCGGAGTTAGCGAGTAGTATTCGCCTAAAAGTGTGGAGGCACTACTTGTATAGAGAAAGGCCGTGATTTACACGGACCACAAGAGTTTGAAGTATCTGTGACTCGTAGGAGCTAAATTTGAGACAATAGTGGGTGGAGCTGTTGAAAGACTATGATTGCTCAATAGAGTATCACCCGGGCAAGGCGAATGTGGTGGCGACATACAAGTCGGAAAGTGGTGTTTGGATCTAAGGCGATGTTTGCCCATCTTAGCCTTTATGATGATGGAAGCTTGTTAGCGAGTTACAAGTGAAGCCGACGTGGCTAAGCCGGTGAAGGAGAAATAATTGGTAGATGGTGAACCCAAAGCTAAGTCTACAAGTACAAAATGGGAAGTTGGAAGACTATGGTGTAACAATGATGGAGTCTTTGTGTTTTTGGGGCAAGGTCCGTATGCCAAAGGATGAAGAGTTAAAGCAGAAATTCTTGAGAATCGCACGATAGCCCCTTACGCTATGTATCCCGGGGGAAGTAAGTTATATAGGGATGTATGGGATCAGTTTTGGTGGCCTGGTCTTAAGCGGAAAGTTACAAAATTTGTAGGAAGTGCTTAACATGTCGACAAGTCAAGGCTGAACACCAGGTACCGTCAGGATTGCTTCAACCGATAAAGATTCTGCAATAGAAGTGGGAGAGAATTACCATGGACGTCGTTAGTGGGCTTCCCCTTAAGCCTACTAAGAAGGACTCGGTATGGGTGATAGTAGATCAGTTGACCAAGTCTGCACATTTCATACTAGTGCGGGTGGACTATTCCCTGCAGAGATTGGCAAAATTGTATGTAGCAGAGATCGTGAGGTTACACGGAGTGCCGATGTCGATTATCTCGGATAGGGATCCGAGGTTTACGTCTCGATTTTGGAAAGCACTACATTAAGCATTGGGCACCAGGTTGGACTTGATCTGACATTCCATCCGCAATGGACGGCCAATCTGAAGCGGGTAATTTAAGTGCTAGAGGATATGTTGAGAGGTTGCGTGATAGATTTTAGAGGAAGTTGGAAGGAGTTCTTGCCTTTAGCGGAATTTGCATAACAATAGCTATCAAGCAAGTATTCGGATGGCACCGCAAGGTGACCGTATGGAAGGAGGTGTCGCGCGCCTACGTGTTGGATGAAATTTGAGAACGTCATGTTTTGGGGCCAGAGATTGTGGCAGAATCGGAAGAAAAGGTTAAGGTAATTCGGGCACAGTTGAAGGAGGCATCTGACAGGCAGATGTCATATGCAGATCTTAAGTAGAAAGAGAAAGAGTTTGCTGAAGGAGATCAAGTGTTTTTAAAAGTTTCGCCATGGAAGAAGGTGATGAGATTTGGTCGCAAGGGAAGGTTAAGTCCCAGGTTTATAGGACCTTATCGGGTTTTGAAGCGGGTTGGACCGGTGGCGTACCAGTTGGAATTGCCTTTGGAATTAAAGTAGATGCACGATGTGTTTCACGTTTCGATGCTACGTCGTTACTGATCGGATCCATTTCATGTAATACCGGTTGAGGAGGTGGAGCTAAGACCAGATTTATCTTACGAGGAAGAGCCGATTCAGATTCTAGAACGGGATGTGAAGGTGCTACGAAGGAAATCAGTTCCTCTAGTCAAAGTGTTATGGCGTAACCATGGATCGGAAGAAGCTTCGTGGGAGCCAGAGGAAGCAATGCGACAACAATACCCTCACTTATTTTAGCCGTAATTTTGAGGTCGAAATTATTTTAAAGGCGAATCGTAATATCTCGAGATTTAGGGGTTATGCATTTTCACTTAAATGTGTGTGGTAGCATGCTTGTGTGTGAATTGAATGTGTTTTGGGGGCTTCAGGAACCTTGGGTTGTAGGTAGAAGCCTTAGAAAAATATCTGATTTTAAGCCTAAAAAGGGCAACTAAGGGAGCTAGGCCTTAAGGAGTTTAGCGTGTGGCTTATGACACAAGAACTTAGCTAGTGAAGTGGCAAGGGAGGCGCCACTTAGAGCACAGGGAAGTGACGCCTCAGGGAGTGTGAAGGGGGCCTAGGTTCGAGCAGCAAGGGGAGTATTTTGGGGTTGGCTTTTTTTGCATCAGACAAGAGAGGAGTTGGACGACACCTAGCTACAATTTAGGAGTGTTTATTCCTTTTTATTTTTTTTGATTAAAAAGATGATAATTAAGAGGGAAAAAATAGATTTAAGGTAGCCTCTTTTAAAGGAGAGATAAAGGTTGGGTTATCAAGATGGATAAAGGATTATCAGGAGGGAGAGAGTTGGCCGAAATTCCAATTCTGAGGTGTGTGCTAGTGTGCCGAAAACTTAATGCCATCAAAGTGCCAAATCGGTCACTTTCTTGTAGCCGAAACTCAGCTTCTTTCTCTCATAGTTCTCACTCTTTTCTTCCATAATCAAACCACACCAAAGTCGACCCTTTCTCACTTATTAGACCTTGGCCGAAACACCCAAAGACCATTAAGGTCACTTGTTTTTTATCTTTTATCTCTTCTCCCTACTCGTTTTCTTAGAAGCGAATCTAATTCCTTTCTCTAGTATCTTCTTTGATCATCTTGTTCTTCTTTTCACAATTCCTTCATCATCAAAAGTCGAAAGAACCTTTTTCATTTATCGAGATCATAGCCAAACACCATAAACCCTCAACCCCGTCTTTTATTTTTCATTTGCTTAAAAGCCAAATAATCCATCTTATTTCCTTGAGTGTTGGCGAAAATCAACCAAGCGAGATCTTCCTTGATTTATTCTCTAATCGGTTTGGAATAGGTAAGTCCGTCATGACCAATCTCCTCTATTCTCCTTACTTTTCTCTCGTCGACATGTGTAGGACAAAAGCCGAATTTTGGCATTTGTCTTGACTTTTAATCAACCACGCAATCGGTTTCTTTGAGGATTTCTGGGATCTTGAAGCAGTAGATTAGAGTCATCTTCTCCCTGTCAATCGATTCCAGTAAGTTAGTGGTAAGGATTCATGCTGATTCAATTTGTCTCTTAGATATTTGAAAAGCTGAAGGCTATTAAGATTAAGTGATTAATGTTAGCCGATTGTAGGGGGGAGATCAGTCCCGCATATCTCGGGTTGTGGCTAGTATCCGAAAGGCGTTACGGTAAGGATTATGGTTATGTGTCAACCTTTCGGGATTTGTTTCAATAGCCGAATGGCCTTTGCTAATGATCTTAGTGTTGGCCGAATGTAGGAAAGGGGATCTAGTGCATTAGATCGAGATTTTCAGGATTCGATAATCGTGTTAGTAACTAGGTGTGTAACCTCTCACTAAATTCCCGATAGATTATTAAGTAATAATGTTAAGCATGTGTTAACAAAGTGACGAATAAACATGGCTAAGGGTACCATTCAACGGTGCAGTGTATTCAGGTATGTACCCCTTAATACTCGTTAATAATGTGTATAAACATTGATAGGAAAATATGTGAAATTTCGTTATGGCCATGGGGTAAGGTAAATTGCATGATATTTGTATGTTTTGTATGTTGCATGGGCATATGGATGATAATGGTAAAGGGGAAGTGTTCTGGTGGATTTTATCACATTATCTGGTGACCTATGTCACATATTATGAATCTGGTGACTCTGTCACATTATCTGGTGGCTATGCCACAATTATAAGGGCGATGTGCGATTGACTATGACGACCGCTTCGATGGTGTATAGCGGATGGAGGGTCGATTTAGTAATCCCCACGGTGTGATTGGCAGGTACGGGTGATGTGTAGAGGTTGGATATCTAGGTCGGTTTGGGTTGCATCATTGCCTGTGTTTATTATATGTGATATAGCATGTTTGGTCGATTGGGAATCTATGCTGGTTGTTACACACTGAGTCTGTTGACTCACCCTTCGTGGGCTAACATTTTGCAGGCGATACTCAGTAGATGGACCGGGTCAGCGGGGACTTAGTGGTGGCCATGCTCAGCTTAGTGTTATCGGTTTTTCTTATTAAGTTTTTTTTTTAGATTTATTTCGGGTTTTGTTTGGTTGTAATAAGGCCATTACTATTTAACTGTTTTATTTTTGCGGTTTAATTTTATTATGATCGAACAACATCAAACAAATGATTAAACATTTTTCGTAAAACAACTTCAATTGTTTTGACACCTAAACACCTAAAATTCGACATTTCTTTTAACTTGAAATTTTGAACACATAATAATAATGTTTCAATACAAACTTCAAAAACAAAGACGGTTTTCAAACCGATCACAACTCAAATCCAATTTCTTTAAAACCACCAATTTTTTTCTAAAAAGTGTGAACGAGGTTTAGCTACATTTTACTCAAGGAGCATGCCGATCCGGTCGGGGCTTGTGGGCCGGTTTGGGGTGTTTCAAATTAGGATCAAATAACAATAAAAGGGTTAAAATAGCAATTAAAGCAAATATAGAAGGACTAAATTTAAATGCGTGTTAAATTACAAGGATTAATATATAAATTATTCAAAATATTAAAACAGTATCGTTTTGATTTTTTAACCTTTAAAGCAATCCTGGATTTAATTAAAATAACATAAACTTTTAGGGTTAATTTAAAAAATATAAAAAATAAAATTAAACAGAATTAAAAATATAAAAATGAGGGAGGCCTAAAATAATAAATTTCCCATTTTGCAGAAACACTCGGATCTTCTGAGTCAATTCGAGTAGGATCTCGGGTCTGGTCTCCTAAACGGCGCCGTTTTGGCCCATTGGGTTGGTGCAAAACGGCACCGTGTTGATGCCCTATAAAAGTCACCCTTTTGTGAAAAAAAAATCATTTCTATCATCAGCAGAAAAAAAATTGAGAGCTTTCAAAAAAAATTTCCCCTGGGCGATTTCCGATGTCACTCCGACGAAGCTCCGGCCGCCATCCGTCACCGTCGCCGCCACTGTGCACGGTGGTCAAAATTTCCCAAAATGTGAGTTTTTCTTCTTTTTTAGTACTTTTTGTATATATTATATATATGATAAAAATAAAATAAAATAAATCAGTATACGAAAATAAAGATAAAAATAAAATCACCTTTGCGAAACAATCTATATAATTCCAGAAATTTTTTTGTATTCTCTATTGTCTTTGTGTTACTGTGTATATCAATCCCCTTTTACAAGTTTATTCTGGGTTTTTATAACCCGTAAAAATGAAAATAAAAAAAAGGAAATGTATTTGTCTAGATTTGTTTCTTTTTCTTTGTTGTATTTTCCTTGTTTGCAAATCAGTGACGAGGATTCTGGCGATGAATGGGCGCGACTTTCGGTGAGATTAAGGGCCGCCGTGTAAAGCTGCGTCAATCGGGGCTCCTGCTTGTTTTTGCGGCGCGAACGGCGTGATGATCGATGTGATACTGTCATTGCGGCGCCTAGGGTTTTTGGGGAAACCCTAGGTCTGAAACTCATCTTATTTTTTGGGCCATGTAGCCTTGGGTCAAGTCTGATGAGTTTGGGCCATGGGTATTTGGACTGGTGTTTGGGTGTTGGGTCGTCTGGGTTTGTATTTGTAATGGGTTTGGTTAATGTATTGGTATCGGGTCAGCAGTATTGGGTAATGAGTAATTGGGCTTTCGCTTTTAATTTTCGGGTTTGTAAATGGACTAAAAAAATTTGGACTTTTTTTATTTTGGGTTTGTTTTATTATTTTGGTTTATGGGCCCGGGCAAAATTAGGCATTTACATTACCATTATAATTAAATTAAAACAAACAAATAAAGAAACAAAAGAAATAAAAAGGAAACAGAGAGTGAAATGAAATAGGAAAGAAAGAAAGGAGAAAAGAAAGAAAAGGAAATTAAGGTTTTAAGGATTCAAATTCAAATTGGTAAGTCAATTTAGTTCCTTTTATTATAATTTTTGAGTTTTAATAATCCTAGAAAAAATACTACTTGATTTATGTTGAAATTTTAGAAGATAGTGGATTTTATATGTTGATTATGTTGAATAAATTGAAGTATTAAGGGTTAAATTGATAGAATTTCAAATTAGAATTGAGAAAAGGATTCAATTGTAAAATAAATTATATGTTTTGAAGTAACAGGACTAAATTGGGAAATTTCAAAATTTAGGGTTTTATGGTGAAATTAGAGAGTTAAGTTCAGTTTAAGTAGAAATTGAATGAAAATAAAGAATAAATTGTGAAGAAAATAAAGTTAGATTTGATTAAGGACTAAATTGGAATTTTAGCAAAATTTGAATAAAAATTGAAATATTTGATATGAATTTGTGTGTTTTGATGATTTAAATGGTTTTAATTTCCATAGCTAACGTCGAGCGAAAAAATTGGCCAAGAAAGGAAAAGACAAGATTAACAAGGAGTAGCTCAAGAATTACGGTTTGTATTTCTATAATCCAAATTTAATAATTGTTGTTGTATTTATTATTTAATATGTATGGTAAGTGGAATTGAGGTAAGCATTGGTATTGTGGTAATGAAATTGAATTGAATTGAATTGAATTGAATTATTAGTAGATGTGATTATTTGAATTGAATAAATATTGGTTGAAATTGAAAAGTGATGTGAAACCCTATTAACTGTATCGGGCTGAGTCAGATATAGTTGGCATGCCATAGGATTGGAAGTGTTCAGGGATACTTCGACTACAAGTCGATGAGACACTTGGTGTCAAACTATTACTTGGATAAATTTGATAAGGTACTAGGTACCAACTTACTTCGGCATGGCCGATGAGACACTAGGTGCCATACTGGTGTGTTTTGGTTGGATACGTGTATCCACCAAAGTCCGAGTCTTGTTAATAGGGGTGAATAAATAAATTGGCAATATGAATGATATTGAATGATTTTAATCATGAAATTGGAATAGATATTGAATTGAATTGTTCAAATGGAATACATGAATCATGGATTCATGGAAAGATTATTGATATTGATAGATGATTGTGAGAATCAAGTTGATAAAAGCTATTGAGATAGCTATTGATGAAGATTAAATATATGATAATGATTTATCTATGAATTGATTAATTGAATGATTAAAGATTTTAGATGATTAAAACGTTTATGTTTTATCATTTATTTAAAGTTTTCGGATTATAGAAATACCACTGAGTTTATACTTAGCGTACGGTTGTTTTTCGTGCGCAGGTTAGGTTAAAGTCAAATTGTCGAATCAGCATCCAAAGCCGATCTCGAACTCAAAGCGGTGAAGTATATTTATCTTGGTAATGGCATGTACCTAGGATGTCATATGTGTGTTATTTTGTGAAATGATTGTATATGATGTTATAAGATGATACTAGCTACTTATATATATAAGAACATATATATATTATGTTGAGGTATAATATGGTATGTTCAAGTTAATACTCAAGTGGATATGAAATATGCAAATCTAAGGATGAAATGGTATGAAAATTTGGGTTAGCTTAAATGGTGGTATGGTGGATTGTTGAACAATATATGTAAAATACCTATGAGGGTACATTGATTAGGTCTTTAGATTGATGATTTTGGTATGTATTAAAGGTGTTTGAATGTGTTTTGGATTGGTTGGAAGATTGTATTTTGAGTTTTTTTTTGTTCAAGATTTGTAGGGTTGGTCATGTGAGACACACAGCTAGCACATAGGCGTGTGGGTTGGCCATGTGTCCCCTGCAACTTAAACTTTTCAAAATAGAATGCTCAGGTATTACCACACGGGCAGAGACATGGGCTTGTGTCTCAGCCGTGTGAGGAACACTACCTAGTACACTGGCATGTGCCCTGGCCGTGTGAAAATTGCACTTAATTTTCGAAAATAAATTTATCATATGGCCTAGCACACAGGCCTATCACCTAGGGGGAGTTTTGTAACAGTTCAGTTTTGACCCTAGTCATAATAGTGGTTTCAAGACCACAAATCTGAGTCAAAAAATATTTTAATATTATTTTCTGTGTCTACTGTATGTGATTAAGCATGTGCTAAAGTTTAGTGAATTAATTTGTCCGTTTGTGTGCTTAATTTGAGAAAAGGACTAAATCGCGTAAAATAAAAAAGTGGCTAATTAATGTGTAAGTGTTAATTTTCTAATGTCTTTATAATGTGAAGTCCTTAATAGGCAATTAGCCCACTAATAAATAAAGTGGACGGCAATGGTCAAGAATGACCTTATATTATATGTTATATATATTTTGTATTAAAGGTTAAAAATGGACTTTGTTAATTAAGTTAATGTATAATAAAGCAAAAGCTTAAATCAATGTTCATCTTTCATGTTCTTCACCGAAAATAGAAAAGAAAAATAAGGTTTAAAGCTTTGTAATATTCGGCCTAGGGTTAAGTTCAATTAAGATAAGTTTTTTACTCGGTTTTTGATAATTTCTATGTTTTTGTAATTGTTGCTTAGTGCTCTTCAAAACTCATGCTTCAATTTTTTGAATTGATGAAAGTTTTGAAATGTACCATTGATGAACACATGAATTTTGTGATGTTTGAAGATGAATTATGAAAGATATGTGATAGATTAATATAGTTTGTCTTTGAATTTTTGATAAATTTGAGTAATTTGGACTTAATTGAGAAAATAATATTTTGAAGGACTAAATTGTGAAATAAATAAAATTTATGGATTTTTATTATTATAGTGAACATTCGGCCAAGCATGGGTATAAGCAAATAATGTATATTTTATGATTTTGTGAAATAGGGACTAAAATGTCAAAATGTGAAAATATGAGGGCTATTTTTTAAATTGCCCTAAATATGTGTTTTCGGATTGAATTGAATGAATTAGTGAATAAATGAGTTAAATTTGAATATGAATAGATCAAGAACCGAAGAAAATAGACTTAGATCATAGGAAATCGAAAGTAATTGAGTAGCCGAGTTCGTTTCCATTTAACCGAATCCGAGGTAAGTCTATATACAAATAAACGTTTTTACATAGATATATGTATGTTCATATGAAAATTTATAATTATGAATGTATATGAGATGATGAGTACATGAAATCCGAGATAGTATCGACATGGTAACAACATTCGAAAAAGCCTCGTATGAACCTAGGAATAGATAGGAATACATATGTCATGACATAGGTCTCTGATATGTGATATCGTGTAAGACCACGCCTGGGACGTTGGCATCGATTTGTGATTTATGTGTAAGACCATGTATGGAACATTGGCATCGTATTGATTCATGTAAGACCCTGTCTGGGACAGTGGCATCGATATCTGGTTACATGTAAGACCACGTCTGGGACGTTGGCATTGTACGACCATTCTGAGTATTCTGAGCTTCCTATTAGATTTCGAACGGTTCAACGAGCAAGTTTCGAGAAAACGAAAGGCTATGTGAAATGTTTAAACGAATCAGGTACGTTTGAATTGTACACTATGTATGTGTATGGAATGTAAGTATATATATATATGTGAACTTACCTAAGTGAGATATGTGCATAGATTTGTGGATACAAAATGTGATATATGTATGACTATGAAATAAGTAAAAGAGATGTTTGAGATAAGATATGTTGGTAAACTTTGGTTAAACAAATGAGCCAAAGAAAATGTTATGAATTTGCTATTGGAAAATATTGATGACATTGTATTAATGTGTTTATGTGCATTTATGATAAGTTTATTTGTATATGGCTTACTAAGATTTTGAAAGCTTACTTTGTGTGTGTTTGATTTGTTTTATAGATCGTCAAAGCTACTGAGGGCTCGGGAATTGTCGAGGATTGCCATCACACTACTCAAATCACATTTTGGTATCTTATGATCATGTATATATTAAGTATGGCATGTATAGTCTAGTTGAAATGGATTATGTTTATGATATGTAATAGCCATGTGATATGGCTAGTTAAATGTTGTGATGTGTATGAGTGATTAAGTTATATAATGTTTGGTTTTGATATGGTATGGTGGCTAGTAAAATGGCCAAAGTAATGGTATAGTTGAAATATCATTGATGAGATCATGCTTTAATGTTGTTGTAAATTATGGAAGAATCATGGTTGGATATACTTGTAAATTAGTTAAGTTAAATGGCAATATGAGTTGGTATATTTGAAAAATACTTGAATGAGTTAATAAGGATGCCCAATTGGTATGTTTTTGGTTGCTATTTTGTTTGGTATAATGCTTGTAGGTGCTTATATGGATGACCCTAAAGTGTAGGTGGCATATTGGCCTTAAAATTGCCTATAATTGCTCACACGGTTGAACACACGGGCGTGTGGCTCGACCGTGTCCCTCATGGTTGTATTTCAAAACAAGTCAAACTCGACCACGGGCTCAACACATGGGCATGTGATTGTCGTGTGGTGCAAGTCAGTGTCGACCACGGGTGAGGCACACGGGCGTGTCCACGGCCATGTGGACAAGTCGAGTATGTATGCCCTGTTTTGACACGGCTTAGACACACAGGCGTGACTAGGCCGTGGAAGGCATACGGCCTGCCCACACGGGCGTGTGACCTCTGTAACTTAGAAAAAATTTTAAATTTTCGAGAAGTTCTGTATGTTTTAGGTTTAGTCCCAGCTCTATTCTAAAGCATGTTTGAGGTCTCGTAGACCTATTTAAGGGACACTTTGATTCGTTTCATTGAATTATATTATGAAATGTCTGCGAATGTTTCTATTTGTCCTGTAATACCTCTTAACCCTATTTCAATGGTTACGGGTTAGTGGTGTTACAAGTTTTGTCAGTTGACAGTTATGATTGCTAATGGAGTCAAATTATCTACTCAATGGTCGTGTAGATCTATCACTTAGAAAGCACAATGGTACATGTTTACTACTAACTTCATGGCTCTACCCATCAAAGGATGTGATCTTGTCTTAAGCATCTAATGGTTGTTATCATTGGGGTCGATCATATGAAATTTTTCATCCTTGACCATGCAATTCGAACACCAGGGCCAATCTTGCACTCTTCAAGGTATACTTCCTGGGAGCCTGCATATTTTATCTGGTTTTCAACTATCCAAGTACTTCAGTCTTATGGGACATGAACCTTGTCCCATGATCTTAGCTACCAACAACCACACATCTTTGAATTTACCATCCCAAGGCATGTACAAGGACATACAAGCTCTCCTCGATAAATTTGATGATGTGTTTCAACTGTCACGGGTTTACCTCCCACAAGGATACAGGACCACAGGGTTCCTTTACATGATGAATCCAATGCGGTCAAAATTAGACCCTATCGATATCCCACAGTTCAAAAATCTGAAATGGGAAGGCACATTCAATAGATGTTGCAAGTTGGGATTATTAGGGACAACAACAGCCTTTTTGCATCCCCTATTGTCATGGTAAAAAAAGAATGATAGTTGAAGGTTGTGTATGGATTATAAACAACTCAACCAATTAACTATAAGGGACAAATTCCCAATTCATGTGATAGAAGAGTTATTTGATGAGTTAGGGCAGGCTAAGTTCTTCTCTAAATTGGACTTAAGATCAGGTTACCACCAAATCAGAATGTCGAAAGGACATACATAAAATAGCATTTAAAACTCATGAAAATCACTATGAGTTCCTAGTCATGCCTTTTGGCCTGACAAATGCACAATCCAGCTTTCAATCCTTAATGAATGGAGTTTTTAAAAGGCTACTAAGAAGGTCAGTGTTAGTGTTTTTTTATGATATACTTGTATATTCCACTAACTGGTTTACACATGTGACTCATTTGAGAGAAGTTTTGCACCTTCTAAGAGAAAATCAGTTGTTTTCAAGAAGAGTAAATGTAATTTTGGAAATACTCAAGTGGAATACTTAAGCCATATTATCTCTAATGGGACAGATTCCATGGACTCTTCTAAAGTAGAAAGGGTCCTTAGCTAGCCAACACCTCAGTCAATCAAGGAATTGAAGGGCTTTCTTGGGTTATTAGGGTATTAAAGGAGGTTTATAAGGCATTATGGAGTTATTGCCAAACCTCTAACCACATTACTGAAGAAGGATGTACCTTGGTGTTGGTCTGACACATCACAAGCAAGCTTTAAGCAGCTTAAAAGGGCAATATGTACAGCACTAGTTCTGACCTTACCAAATTTTCAGGAAGAGTTTTGGGTGGACACAGATGCTTGTGGCCAGGGATTGGGGGTAGTGTTGCATCAGAAGGGCATCATATTGCATATTTCAACAAGGGATTGGGAATCAGACACCAAACATTATCCATTTATGACAAAGAAATGCTAACAGTGTTGCTAGCTATAAAAAATTGGC
This sequence comes from Gossypium rotundifolium, assembly GCA_025506655.1. NCBI lineage: Eukaryota > Viridiplantae > Streptophyta > Magnoliopsida > Malvales > Malvaceae > Gossypium > Gossypium rotundifolium. The sequence continues at coordinate 5,552,735 of CP106722.1, read as the reverse complement.
GCTCAAACTTAGTGGTAGGCACTTTCAGATCAGAACTGATCATCGAGTTTAAGGTTTCTCTTTTATAGGCAAGCTATTACACCCTATCAACTAAAGTATGTAGCCAAAATGTTGGGGTTTGATTACTCCATCAGCTACAGGAAAGGAGCTCAGAATATTTTTGCTAATGCCTTGTCAATAAAGCCTTAATTGCAAAAAGGCCAACTTCTTTAGTGTGAAGGAAGTATCACTTGGTCTAAGATATGGGACCAGATCCTTGATTCATGCTACAATGATTCTAAATTGCAGCAAATCTGTCAAGATATTCAACAGAGACCTCCATTGCATCCAAAATATTCTTAGGATGGCAGTACCTTAAGGAGGAAAAGCAAAGTGGTGGTAGGGAACAATGGCAGTCTTAGGAGGTCTTTGTTTGAGCTTTTTCGTGGTGGATCAATTATGGGACACTTAGGAATCCATGCTACAAAGCATAGAATTTCGAGCCTTCTCTAGTAGAAGGAGCTCTCTAGATATGTCAAACAGTGGGTCAATGAATGTGTAGTTTGCCAAAAAAACAAGCATGACACTTCAACATCACTAGCCTTGCTGCAACCCCTTCCCATACCTAATCGTGCTTGGGTAGCAATTAGTATGGATTTTGTTGAATGACTCTCTTTGTCCAAGGGTAAGAATGCCATAATGGTAGTGGTGGACAGACTGACCAAGTATGGCCATTTCTTAGCCTTGTCACACCCATTCTCTTTCTTAACAGTAGCTCAAGTTTACCTAGACTAGGTATACAAACTACATGGAGTTCCTAAATCTATAGCCTCTGATAGAAACAAGATCTTCATCTAGGAGCTCAACTTCACCACTCTACTACCTATCACCCATAAATTGATAGCCAAACTGAAGTGGTAAACAAGTGCTTAGAAGGGTATATGAGATGTATGTCTAGTGAGAGACCAACAGACTGGGTTTTATGGATGCCATTGGCTGAATGGTGGTACAACACTACCTACCACACAGCTATACAGTGTACACCCTATGACGCTTTATATGGTCAAAAGATTCCTCATCACATGCCTTATTTGGTTGGCTCTTCTCTTGTAACTACTATAGATCGAAACTTGCAACATAGAGAAGCAGCTAGGTAATTGCTTAAATTCCATCAAAAGAGGGCATAAGAACGAATGAGACAAATGGCAGACGAAACGATTTGATAGAGAATTTAAGATGGGAGACTTCGTTTATCTAAAACTCCAACCTTATAGACAACACTCTTTAAGAGAGGAAGGAATCAAAATGGCTCTTAGATACTTTGGCCCATATCCAGTGGCAGGGAAGTTTGGAAAGGTGGCCTATAAACTAACTCTATCCGAGGACTCACGTATTCATCCCACATTTCATGTGCCCAAGCTTAAAAGGCATATTGGTGCAGCTCCTAGCTCTACTATTCTACCTCCAACAGACGTTGATGGCAACTTAAGAAAGATACCAATTAGAGTGTTAGAAATAAGGGTGGTAAAAAAAGGAAATCAAGCAACTACTGAAGTCCTAGTGGGATGGGCTAACCCTTTTCCTAAGGATTCGACATGGGAAAATTTGGTTGATCTCAAGAAGAAGTATGCATTGTTTGATCCTTGAGGACATGGATCATTTTCGAGCGATGAGTACTTGTTATGAAATAAACTGCAGCAATGGTCATCAACCAATATTTTATATTTCTATTATTTCCTTGGAATTAGTGTCAAACTTAAAATATTATATTTTGGGGTTTAAGTATTTTAATAAAACGATGTGTATTATAGGAAGTTGAGTCAGGGTCTTCAAAACGGGTCATTTTGGCTAAAAGTCATGACTTTAAATGAAAACGGTGCATGATGTGTGTCCTATGTCAGGTTGTCACAAGGTCGTTACCCACTTTTTTTATTGCCCAATCAGAGTAGGGGAAGACCGTTAAGGAATTACAACACAATTTTCTCACTTTTTCCTCTCTTATTTTCTCTCTACTGCTCTTTTCTTCTATTATTTTCTTCTTCCTCTTCAATCTTCCAATTTCTTCTTTATCATAAATAAACAATTTCTACCACATCATCCATGATACCTACTCCAATTATATTATCCATGTAATTAATAAATTTTGTCAACAAAATTGTCCAAAAATATTACCTTTTTATTTTTTTCCTATTTTGACTAATCCTGTTTCCATGCACGTGGCTTGTTTCCATTTGTTGATTTCACCATTACAAAGATGGCTTCCACACTTTCTCACCATGCTTTCGCTTTAAGCAAATGTTCGTTTGGGTTAAGAACATGAGAAGTGAGGGTGTCAAATCGAAATCAGGTGAAGAAGCTTAAACTGGTTTGAACACGAATGAAAATGAAGGTGGACAGGGGAGCCAGGTAATAAATATAGAGAAGGAGCCATTGTTATTGGCAGAAAGAGATTTCTAGATCCAGTTAGGAAGTCTCAATCATTTTGGGGTTTTGTTGAATTAGTGGCTACAAAGGTAACAAAAGTAAATAAAAAAAAAATGCTCTAAAAGTAGGGGAATATGATACAGTACCAAGAGGTCATCGACATCAGCCTCCTGCAAGAGCAATGGGAAAAGTTGTTTACTGTTTTGTAAGCCGGATGCACAATCATTTGAAAGACAAACTTGAATTCCCACCACCAAAAATTAATCTAATTTAATTTCAAGAATATATACTTGAGTTATCTATTCTTTTCTTTTCTTTTCTTTTTAACTGAAGGGTATAAAAAAATTTAAATTTTAAAAAAAAAAATTAAGTACCTACTTTCTTTACACTTAATTAGGTACTTAAACTTTTAAAATGTATAAAAAAATCCTTAATTTTTTTCAGAAAAAGCAATTAAACCCTTGTCTTTTTTCATTTAATTGGGTACTTAAACTTTTAAAATGCATAAAAAGGCTCTTAAACGTTTTCAAAAAAGCAATTAAACCCCTGCCTTTTTTCACTCAATTGGGTACTTAAACTGTCAAAATGTATCAAAAAAGTCCTTTGATCATTAACTTTAACAGTTAACTGTTACAATTAACTAGCCTTAATTTTTCAATTAAAGTCACCACGTGTCACAATCACGACATGATATGTGACAAAAAGTTAATAAAAAATAAAAAATTAATAAAAGTTATATAAATTATTAAATTTTAATAAAATATAAAAATTATTAAAATTTTATAAAATTTTCTAAAATCGTAAGAAAAATATAAAAAATATAAAATTCGTAAAAAAAAATATTGTGCCAAAAGAAGCATTTTGTAATTTTTCTATAATTTTTATTTTTTTATCATTTTTCGCCAAATGTCACCCTGTATTGCGACACTAATGGTTTTAACTGAAAAAAAAAACTAAAGGTCATTAACTTTAACGGTCAAATGTTAAAGTTAATAGTTAAATGGCCTTTTTATGCATTTTATAATTTTTTTACGATTTTTATAATTTTAATAAATTTTAAATATTTTCTATTAAACTTTAATAAATTTTGTAACTTTTATTGATTGAATGCAAAAAAAGAGAGAGAGAGAGAGTGGGATTACTTGATTTTTTTGAAAATATTTGAGACTCTTTTTGATATATTTTAAAAATTTTAAGAACTCAATTGAGTAAAAACAAAAGAAAAGTAATGAATTAATTACTTTTATTGAAAAATGTTAGGATCGACCCGATTAAGCAACAAGAAAAATAGCGGAATAAATTGAGAAATTGAACACACAAATTTAACGTGAAAAAATCTCTAAAGAGGATAAAAAATCACGGGCAAAGATAATTTTACTATAATGGTAAAAGAACGAAAAGTACAAAAGATAGAGATAAAAACTAAACCCCGAAAACAAAGAACCCTCAAAACATAAACACAAAACTTTCTAAATGTGTTATGAGTTCTAATATCTAATGGGTGTGTTTTATAAGGTTGTAAAAAAGCCTATTTATAGGCTAAATTCATAGGTCAAATAATAATAAAATAATCTAAATTAATCAGTGTTTGATTGAAACAAATAAATAGAGTTTAATTAGAAGATTACTTCTCAAATTTTACTAAAATAAGAGTCATATTTAATAAAAAATATTGAGAACTTGAGACTTTATTTTTTAACCCAATTTATTTTGGTTTTGGTATCAACTTTAACATCAATTGCTGACATAGAAGCCAAAACTCAGAAAATTTCCCCTCGCATGGCATAAGCCTTGTTCTACTCTCTTTGAATCTCAGCCTTTTCCACTAAGATTGCATCTATTTTTGTCATGACATTAGGATTTTAATGCATTATATATGTCACATAACTTCTGGCATTACCAATGGAAAAATAGTTTTACATGGAATACTATGATAGGAGAGATCATACATAATAATAAATTCTCCTACAATATTGAAGATAGCAATACAATTAAAATTATCGATTAAGTCTTAGCTTAATTAGTATTGATGTTGTTGCTAGTGCAAGAGGATATGAGTTTAAGTACACAGAAGTGCATTATTCTCCTATTTTAGGGCTGGAAGAGATTATAAGTAATTTTAGACATTTTATAAAAAAAATACAACTAAAATATAATCCACACTTATTTTTTTATTATGGTATTAATTATAACAACATAAAACTATAATAGTAATAATAATGATCTCATACTTTTTTATTTTAAAATATTAATTTCAAATTTAACATGATATCATGAGCCATAAATAAAAACATAAATAAATTGATAAAACTAAAAGAATAAATTTTATAAGTTAATTGCTCCAAATATCCTCAAACTATGACCATTATTCTAAGTTGGTCTTTGTTAGAGTTGTGTAACTCAAATTCTAGGAGGTTACTTGCAAGTCAAGTTAAATAATAAAAGATTTAGTAGTATAATATATTTAGCATTTATTAGCATAATATGTTTTACATTTATTAGAAATAGACTTTTTCAACTTATAAATAGATTTAGTCAAAATTGCTCTTATATAATTTGTATTCAACATTAGTGAATTTTCTTCTCCTTTGCCCGTGATTTTATCCTGAAAGGGTAGTGAATTTTCTTCTCCTTCGCCGTGATTTTGTCCCGAAAGGGTTTTCACGTAAAATCTGTGTATTCTATTTTTTTTTTTTGCTATCTTTCTACATTGTCATTATCGGCGTTCAGTTTTTAACAGTCTCTAAACTTCAAAACATTCAAATTACATCCCTAAACTATCGCTATTATATTAATCAAGTTCTTTCATTATTAAACCATTAAATTACACATTAAATCTTATGTAGCTAAATATAAAATAAAGTTTTAAATAAATAGAACGTTGTTGCATAATGGCTAAACATAAAACTAAAATAAAGTAAAATTGAAAAGAAAAAAAGAGTGAACGATAAAACTTCGTAAAAATTCAAAGACCTCAAAATTAAGATTTTAACACATCTATTTTAACAATATTCATTTTTTCTTAAATTTTTCATTTTAAATAATGTCTCATAAGATCGACATGTCATTTAACAATTAAATTAACGATTTTAGTATCTAAAGGACCTAATTAATATAACCTCAATAGTTTAGGAACATAATTAAAATGATTTAAACTTTAGAAATCAATTTAAAATAAGGGTCAAAATTTAAGCCAATTTATTAAAATATACCAATTTTAAAAAAAATTATGGACAAGGGCCGACAAATTAATTATTTACCGAAAGGGTCATTTTCCCAAAACGCGTCCACGGTCGTTTTGAGGATGAATCAGAAAAGCGCGTCCAAGAGGGCGCGCTTTGTAACATCCTAAATTTATGGGCCTATGCATTTAGTATGGGGATATGTTTAATTTGTTAATTCAAGTAAAAGGGGTCTAAATTTGGGCTTAGAATTAGGCAAAGGCCCAGATTAAATTATTTTAAGATGGCATCATTAATAATTAAAAAGGAACAAGTTTTGGGTCGTAAGGAGCCCATGTTTTTAGGTCAATTTTCGGCACTTATAATGGAGCAAGGGGTGGCGCCACACACAAGGAGTAAGGGGCCCAAATTTAAGTTTCATGGAGCCCAATTCTTTTAATTTAAGTTAGCTAAATTTTGGGCATTAGGATTAGGTGGAGTGGATGGCAACAAGGCTATTATCTAGGAATTTATTTTATGTGGATAATAAGCGATAAAGGCTAAGATTTAGGAATTTTAATGATTAAAATATGTGGATAATATCTTTGATAAAGGAGGGAGGAGTTAGAGATAATTAAGTCTCTTTTAGATGAGCTAGTAGATTGAGATAAAGGAGAAAAGTTAGGAATTTATCTACAAAGAGAGTGATGGCCAAGAATCCATCACTGAGAGGAGTAAAGAAACCAGCTACTACATGGCAAAGGGTTGCCGAATTTCCTATAAATAGAGGGGGCTAGCTCCTTGTTTTTGACATTAATCCTCTCACTTTTGTGCCGAAATTCCCTAGCTTCTTTTCTCCAAATTTCTTTCTCTAATTTCTTTAAAAGCCGAAAACTTTTCCCCACTTTCTTTTCCCTTGTGCTGATTTCTCTAAAAAGCCAAAGCATCCATCGCTTTTTTCTTTTATTCATCCTATTTGAGAAATTGTTCTACACTTCCAGCATTTAAATCTTCCATCGGCATTACCAATCCTCTCCTAGTCATAGCCGAATCTCCTAAGCTAAGGTAAGAGTCTAATTTTGATTAGTTCTCATAATCTATTTTGAAAGGAAAAGCCGAAAGCTAATAGTTAATGTTTAATGATGGGCGGTAATTCGGGATTTGAAGGAGGCTTAATCGACTAGATCTAAAAGCCGAAAATCATAAGTCTCCAATTTCGGGATTTTAAGGTAAGAAGATTATCCCTAGATTTTTATTAGATTCATTCAATATATATATGATCTTAACTCTAAAAGGAGGATTAACGATTAAATATTGTTATAGTAGCTCTGATAAGGATTTGATGGAATTAAATATGGATCAGGCAAAAGAAAGAATCCCTAAGTTTAAGAAACGAGCAGTATCTGCTGTTCGAGATTGGCCAATTGGTTGTGGACCAGCTTCTGAACAATACCTTAGGCAGATAGCAGTTGTGTCGACTAAGGATAGCGTCGATATAGAAAGCCTCGTTTTATCGATAATCAAGTGTGTAGATCTTTATCACATAAGTTTTTCTGTATTATACATGTTATAAATGAAAAGCAGGAAAAGTGTGTAGATCCTTATCACATAAGTTTTATTTTGTATTATACTGTTAGAAAGGGAAAAGCCGAAAATGAGGTCAGTATGAGCATGTGTGTAGATCTCTAACACACTACCAATTAACTTGTATGTAAATCTATTTATGTATGTTATGGGCTAAAAGCTAGGAATAAAATGCATAAGCAATGAATGGACCCCGAAAGGGCTAGGCAAGGATGCAGTACGTAAATATAGAACTCCCTATGTGTATCGAAAAATATATATGACCGCATGATATTTTCTTTATGTGTGTATGCATGGGATGGGATATTGATATGATGAAGGGGAAGTGCATGAAAGGTCACGCAGTGATCGGTGGTAGAAAACCCACAAATATAAATGCTAGGTCACATGGCTATGCCACGTTTAATGATTCCTACTTAATAGGAATAGGCGATCTGTTGTCTTTTGGTGTGTAGCGGATGGAGGGTTGATTGTAGAAATCCCCATGGTGTGATGGTTGTACGGGTTGGTGTGTGAGGATGGAAACCTAGGATGGGTTGGGTTATTCATTCTTTGTTAATTATTATGTGATTATGATTGATGCCTTCCTGTGTGGGCGAGGGCCCATAATGGGTTTGTAGGCTCAGGTCAATGTGTGTTTTGAGATTTATACATTGAGTCTTTGTGACTCACGCTTTCCTTTTCTACTCTTCCGGATAAACAAAGAGATCGTGGACATGGGAGCCAAGACGGACTCGAGGGCCATCAAGTTCTATTTCTACAAGTTAATTTCTTTTGGGATTTCTTAAAGTTTATTTTATTTCATTTTTTTTCAAGAATATTTATGTAATAAGGCCCTAGCTTTCATTCAACTTAGCGATTATCAATGTTAAGCAACTTATGAATTTTATGATAAGGTTTATTTATGCTTAATAATAAAAATACAAAGAGATTTATTTTCAAAAGTCTCTCTTTTATTGATTTAATTAATTTAACTTGTTTTTCAAAATCCGATAAAATGTTATGTGTTCGATAACATGCGGATCTGCCGAACGCATGGGCGGGTTTGGGTGTTAAATTTTAGCATACAATTATATTTTAAATCTACGTAATAACCGTAAAATCTAATATTAAATTTACCTCGTTATGAGTAGGAATGTATATGGGTGGTCGACTCGAGGACGTAAAATAGAAATCAAACTGCGCCCATGATTGCGAGAATGATAGGCAACCTCCGATTTTCGCTTTATTTGGCCGCGTCGCCCCACACATCTCCCGATACAATTTTGCTAGCACAACAGACCTCCAACTCAATTCACCTACGCTTAAAATCAACGAGTTTCAAAGACCACCTCGATGTATGAGGTTTCGTGACAAGTCAGGCATCAGATAACCTCCAATCGTCTCAAGAATGTATGCCCAAGCATACTGTATTCTTTCTATTTCGGTCGAATCATTATTCGGCTCTGGGAATGTGTCTCGTAACCAGCCCATCTCGATCCGACCTCCGTAAATGTTATTCGGAATAGCACCCAAAAGCTTGTAGTATACGGCTGCCCAATCACCAGAAGTTGCGAACCCGGCGACTACGTACCCATCCACCGACAATCCCAATTGTAAATGCACGTCTTCCAAAGTGATAGTACACTCTCTGCATGGAAGATGGAAAGTGTGCGTCTCGGGTCTCCACCTCTCTATCAACGCACTGATTAACTTCGGGTCCAACTTGCACCCCTGGCCTATCGTGGCCACATGTCAAAAACCCGCTTCCCGCAGGTAATTCTCGATCATCGGCGATGGCGGACAAAGCATATTGCGAATATAGCATTGCAACACCCGATCTACAGACTATTTAAAAAATTATAAATTAAAATTTAATTAAAATTGCATAAACCTAAAAAATATTAAATAGTATTGAAAAATTAAAGTTAAAATTAAAACTTACCATTGTCATTTAATCGACGGAGATGTGTTTATTGTCGAGACGAATTAATTCTCCGGCCATTGCTAATACGATCGAATATTTTAAAATTTACCAAAAGAATATATTTCAAAAATTTTAAAAAAGGGGTTTTTTTGTAAATATTAAAGGACTATTGTGAAATTTGAGAGGAAGTTTAAAGGAATTTAAGAGAAATTTGAGAAGAATTTGAGAGAAAGTTGAGAGAAAAATGAGTAAAGACTTTGGTGTGAAAAAAATAAAAGGGTCGGGGTTTTTATAATTTTTTTTTACCATTGCAGGGGCAAAGCGCGTTTACGAGAGAGCGCTTTTGCCACATCAGCAAAGCGCACCCTCATTGACGCGTTTTTGGCTGATGTGGCACAAAGCGCCCTCGTGAACGCGCTTTTCTGATTCATCCCCTGAAAACGCGTTGGCGTGAACGCGTTTTTGGGGGAAATGACCCTTTTCAATAAATAATTAATTTTTCAGCCCTTTTCCGTAAATTTTTTTTAAAATTAGTATATTTTAGTAAATTGGCCCAAAATTTAAGATGTTTTCAATTTTTATAAAACAAATTTATTTGGGCTAATATCTTATTATCTAATTAAAACCCAAATATTAGATTAAAAATGCCCATAAACACTCAGCCCATACAACTGTGCCCTAGTTTCTTTTCTTCATTTCTTCCCCGCCGCCGCTGGTTCTTCTTCTTCTCCTCTCTTTTTTCAGCCGTACAGCTTTAACTTTTTTCTTCGCCACCGCTTCTTCTTCAAAACCTAATACCAGTTTCGGAAGGATTGGACACATATCCTGTGTGTGGCAGCCGTTCAGGCGAGTCCGAGCAACAGAGGTTTGATGAACACGTGATAACTAGGAAATTAGGTTAAAAGTGAGATTTTTTGAAAGAAAATTTTCATTATTGTTTGCTTGGACGATTATAGTTCTTTTGTGGGTTTCTTCTTTTATCGTTTATGTGATTGAGATTTTAGTTGCAATACTGAATGCTTTTAGCCCACTGCCTGATATATATACATATGAAATAGGTGTGTGGTAATGGTGAAATCAAAGCAAAGACAGCTCGGATTGAAGCATTCAAACAAAAAAAATGCTCGAGGTGGCCGCTTAGGCTCTTCATATCCCAACTTTGAATTGGATCTGCTTGGAGAAGATGGTTGGGTCGTAGTTAAAAAGCAGAGAGTCACCATTCTTATACCTCCATTACCTTCCTCTAAGAAATCAAAAAGGGCAAACCAAGGACCTGGTCAATTACAAGGCCAGAAAAAGGAGGATGTTCAAAAGTGTCCTAAATCCACTCCATTGGCTCATAAAATGGGTATGGAAATTGCTAGACAACAAATTTCAACTTCACCCACGTTTCCAGCTCTGGGTCCTGGAGTGGAGGAACCAAAGAAACCTGGTGGAGTGGTTGCTTTGAAATCTCATAATAAAATTATCAAGAGTGTAAGATCAATGCATTGTCCTAATGCTGCCTTTTCAGGGAGCATGTTACTGAATCGAAGGCTAAGGGTTTCAAATCTTGAGAGAAAGCTTCAACAAGCTGGTGGCCTTACCAGGTGGTTGAAATCACTAGGATTAGATCAGTTTGTAAGGATATTTCAAGCAAAAAGTATCAATAAATTCCAGTTAGTGAATCTAAATATGCAAAAGCTAAAGGATATGGGTGCAGATGCAGTAGGTCCAAGGAGAAAACTGATCCATGCTATTGACTGTGTCTGTCAGCCGCTTTGTTTCAAGGCCTGAATCTAGTTGCCTTGCAACTTGCTGGATTAGAATATAGATATTGAACAATAGAATATGTATCCGTTATGAACAAGGACTATATTGAACAATACAGATGATTTCCACATGCCTTATCTGCCATGTTTCCATGTTTATCTGTTGTATCTTTTCATATAATTCAACTCTATTGATGGCAAACATTTACAGGTTCTTGAGATAGGTTTGAATGGATGGATAATGTGTTTATTTGCAGTTAGTATAAAAATAGCAGTGATGATATATTGTATGTGAGAGAAAAAATAAGTTAAATACATTGCATTACACCCAATTGTGTATTACACCCAATTGTGTATCTAAACTTACCCTTAAATTATGCAATTGTGCAATTTTGGTTCCGTTGGTTGGGTTAAAATCCAAGACAATCTCATCGAACATGCACTTGTCAAAAAGTATGTTGAGCATAGGGTAATGATTACGGTGCGACCTGAAGAGGACAGAGATAAGAAAACTAGAGAAAACACCATGACAGAAGACAAAAACCCAGAGTAGGAAAAGGGAGAGAACATGCACTCACATGGATGATGCTAACACATGGCTACAAATAAACTTCTTTTTTAAACAATTAATAGCCAACTCTAATTTATCTATTCTATCGACAAACAAAGAAAGGAATATGAATGAAGTTCAAATTCTAGAGTCATTATTGATGGAGAGTCCATTCTCAACACAAACGGATGCCTATACATACAGAAAAAGAAAACCCTGATTTATCTCAAACTTCTGCAACACAATCATATATTCACATTTTTCATTTTGATTGCTTCCTTTCAAAATCCTACCATGGATGTTATTCACATGGTAGGTAAAGCCAACCACCACCTTACTACAATTGGGTGCGTGAAATTTAGAAATAATGAATAAAATATAGTAAGATTTCTCAGTTCTCTAAATGTAGTCCACTCTTTTTGTCTCATTAGACATCCTTCCAAAAAGAAACTCCTATTCTAATGTGAAGAAGGATAATAACTCTCTTTCATCCCTATTAAATGTGAAAATTGTTTTACTGCTTGAGAATAGCAACGTGGCACCGAAGAGTCTCAAAGCCATAGCCTATAGGGACCACTGTCTTCCACTAAACTTGAAGCCCTGTTCTCGTTAGCTATCTATCATTCTCCAGAAACTGAAAAAAAAAAAGAAATGGAGAAAAATTCTGAAAGAATTCCTTTAATTAATCCATCACCATCATCATCAACAACAGAAGGAACAGCATCCAAATTTCAGACTACAGGCAACATCATAGTCTCAATAGTTGGAACCGGCGTTTTAGGTCTCCCTTTTGCTTTTCGGGTTGCCGGTTGGCTCGCTGGATCCCTCGGTGTTTTCCTTGCTGGCTTTGCTACTTTCTACTGTATGCTCCTTCTGGTTAGTATCAATTATTCCCTTCTTCAATATTGCTTTTGTTCATTGAACCTTGTGTAGATTCCTAGACTATATTGATTGAAAAGTTGGGTTTTTAATAGGTTCAGTGCAGGGATAAATCAGCATCAGAAAATAAACTACAAGGGACAATAACATATGGTGATTTGGGTTACATTTGCATTGGAAAACCAGGCAGATACTTGACTGAATTTCTCATTTTCATCTCCCAATGTGGAGGATCTGTAGCATACTTGGTATTCATTGGTCAAAACCTTGTATCAGTTTTTAAAGGTCAAACCTTCAGTGTTGCATCTTACATATTCTTGTTAGTCCCAATTGAGATTGCATTGTCATGGATTGGATCCCTTTCAGCTTTTGCCCCTTTCAGCATTTTTGCCGATATATGCAATGTGTTGGCAATGGGTTTTGTTGTTAAAGAAGATATAGAACGTGCAATCGGGGGAGGCTTTTCATTTCGGGACCGGAAAGCCATCGCTGATAACTTGGGAGGTTTGCCGTTTGCAGGAGGGATGGCAGTGTTCTGTTTCGAAGGGTTTGGAATGACGTTGGCTCTGGAGCAATCAATGAAAGAGAGGAACACATTCCCTAAGGTGTTAGGCATGGCATTTACTTGGATTACACTTATGTATGTTCTGTTTGGGAGTTTCGGTTATTTAGCTTATGGTGATGAAACAAAAGATATCATAACACTAAATCTTCCTAACAATTGGACAGCCACTGCAGTCCAGGTAATCGATTGATCTTCTCCTTTGTTTCTTTTACGTGCAATCTATGTTATTTGGTCTCTTCATTTGTTGTGCTCCTTGGCAACAGATTGGCTTATGCCTAGGGCTCGTATTTACGTTCCCCATCATGGTTCACCCCGTCAACGAAATCTTGGAAGGGAAGTTGAAGAAAATTATGTGGTTTCAGAAGCTCAACAACAATGATGCTGAAAATTCAATTACAGGATTAGGCAAGCTAGGAACATACACCAGCAGGGCGGTTCTAATAATCGGTTTAGCGGTTTTGGCATCATATGTTCCGGGGTTTGGTATATTTGCGTCGCTTGTTGGGAGTACTGTGTGTGCATTGATCTCGTTCGTTTTGCCCGCCTCATTTCACTTAACTCTGTTGGGATCATCTTTGAGTTTGTGGCAGAAAGCCTTGGATTGTTGCATCCTATTGTGTGGATTGATTTTTGCAGCTTATGGTACATATAACACCATAGTTGGAATCTGAAAAAACAAAAATATATATTGGTTATGGTAAAAATTGAATGGAAAATTCAGTTCGATTAGATTAATGAAATATTTGAACAGCATAAGCAGACTTGTTAAGCTGACATTGTTTTCTTTTAAAATACTTGATTTTGATGTATAATTGCTGTCGAGACAATTTTCTACTCAATATAACATCAAATATACCATCTTGAGATGAAATTAGATATTATAACATAAGACTAAAACTACTAATAATAAACTCACTGCATTGGTTCATGGCATAATGGTAACAGACCTGAAATCCCTCATAGGGGACCTTTCCTCACAAAGCTAAAAAGCACACATAATGAATCCTCCTCGTGCCTTCATGAAAGGGTAGGAAGCTTTATAAATTTTCAGTCCATAAAGTGAAATAAGGCCGGGATCTAACTACCCTTGAAATGCGGAAATGTGCTTATTCACCCATCATATTTAAATGGTTGTATCTTAACTCCGACCCACATTTCATAATAATCCAAGAAGCATTTTCATGAAGAGTTAGTCCAATATATTATTCTCTAGTATATACAAATGTGTTGATTTAATATCACATATCTATAGCAACACTTGTCATTAACCAAACACATCTTAGTCTCAATGCATTATTGTTATCCTAGTCCAAGTAATACTTGACTAAAGACATTTAAGAACGAACATATCATTTTTAATTTATTTTATTATTATACAAATTATTTTAACATGGAAATAAGTACAAAAAATAATGATGGCAAAGTTTTTATTAATAAACTAGGTAAATAAGTATGTTATTGCAATATCATATAATTGGTCTTTGGACATTCTCCGACATCAACCACAATAGTAACTTTGGTTTGAACCTTTGAGACCATATTGTCAAGAGAGAGAGAGTCAAAAATCTCATAAATACTAATCTCAATGAAACATTAAAGCGAATATAAAAAATACCTATAAAATCAATTTAGGGTAAACTATACCCAAGATCATTGACTATTAGTAAGTTTACATTTTGATCAATCAACTTCAAAAGGTTACAAAGTGGTAAATGAATTATTTGAAAGTTTTTATTTAAGTCACTGGATTGTTAAAATCGCTATTGTATGTCCTTTATTCACACCACCTATACCAATCTAAAACTGTTATTCCCCTTCTTTTCTACAATTCAGTTTTTTTCATGAAACAACTTTAAATGTCGCAAATCTATAAACCAAAATCCAAATAGTTTTCTTCTTCAATCTTTGATACTAACCGTTAGATTGACTTGGGCATAAGGTTTTTTCTTTTACTCGTCGATAGGTACTAATCCACCATACAAATCATCTAATTGTCGTTTGGAGCTTTCTAGTCAGTCTAATGATTTAAATAACATCTTTCAAATAGTTCAGTGCATTATAGAAAACTTTTGAATAATTTAGTAATCATTTTGTAACTTTTTTAAGTAGGGTTACTAAAATTTAATGATATTGAATGTAATGTTGGGAAATGTGCCTATATTATAGTAAACATCTAATTATTTTCTATTTATTTGAACGATAAATAAATGAAGTTAATTTCACATTTCACTATTATGTCTTTTATATTTTTTGTCTTTTATATTTTACATGCATTGCGAAATTGTGACAAGCAATATTAACTCATTGATTGTCTAAGTTCAAACTGAAGATAAGTAGCATTGTAAGAACGTTTACATTGCGAGAAAGACAACTTACTTCAATAAATAATCTAAATGAGTCCGTAATCCCATAAAAGAATCAAAGTGAGCATTTGATTCAAATACTTAGAAGGATTATTATATCGTTTACAATTCCAATTGGGGATATGGTTATCGGGGCAGTTGACTCCATGGGTAGAGACATATATCTTTTCATTGGTAGAATGATACATTGGACTGGACCCAAAATGAACTAATTCTGAATCTGTTTGTGAATTAATTCACTTATGAAGTTCATGGTGTGATTTACCTAAATCCTAAGTTAGCCACTAACCATGCATATGCAACTCATATGCTTTGATATAAGCAGAGGCTTATGCTATAAAGATGATCAAGCCCATAGCTGGTATGTCGGGTACATTACTTGTGTATGGTATGGCTTTATTAGCAACAGTGAAATTCATAGCTTTATTAAAGAGTTAATGATCTCATTGGTATTGTATGGATTGATAAATATAGAACGTGACTACGGGTTGCTAGTTCTTGAACGAGCAATTTATCATAGTCATTTATTGACAATGAATATATTAATCATTAAGAAGATACAATGGTGACAATGAGATAAAATAGGATTGTATTGAGTGAACGGATTTAACTCAAAGGAACCAATGATATTATGAAAGTTAACACACATGACGAGGTCATTGAATAAATCTGTTGGATGAATTGCTTTTGTAAAGAGTATACAATAAGGAATTTTCAATCATAGTACTTCTTGTGGACTGACTACATGATTAAGTAATTGTGAATTATCGAATGATACTTTTGGACATAATTGCAATTATTAGAGCCTAATTATACATGTCTGATTGGTCCCTTCGCTAGCTCAACAAAAACTCGATCGAATTGCATTTGAATCAGAAGAAAATTCTACTACTTTGGAAAAAATTTAATTGAGTCGATTTATTCGATGTGGAATTAAATTAGGGGGTCGTGAGGATTGTTCCACTAGAAAATTTAATTAAAGAATTTTCTTTAAAAATTAATTTGGAAAATCTATGTGATTTTTAGAAAAATTAATTTTGGTCAAGTAAAATTAAATTAATCAAATTAATTAAAATTAATATGATATTTTTAGAAATTGATTTTCAAGTCAAACAATTGGCCCAATGGATAATTGAAATTGAAAATTGAACTTGAGATCGTAAATTAGGCCCAGGAGCTCAAAACCGAGACCAAGACCCAAAAATTGGTCGAATCGGGTCCGATATGTGAAACCGGACGACGGTCCAACCAGTGGCTAGACCAAACCGGTCAAGTCGTCACTCGCCCAAACCAAACCGGCTCGAGGTGCCGTAAGGGTGTCGCTTTGACATTATCGGACACTGGCGGTCTTACGATCGTGACAGCAGCGTTCGATGGAGTCGAAGCAATTGTAGTATTCAAAGGGTTGAGCAAAGGAAAGAGTTACACTTTTACTAGGACTTTACCAAAAATTTAATTTCAGATTAACTATTCTAAAAATAATATTATTTTATTAATTTAATATTAAATTTAATTTAATACTTCTATTAATACTATTTTATTACTTTAATATTAAAATTGATTATCTTAATTTTAAATTTGGTTTAATATTTATCTTAAATATAAATATTCTATTATTTTAATAAGATTTAATATTAAATTAATATAATATTTAATATTAAAGTGATTAAATTTAATAATAACTTTGACTTATTATTTTACACACACTTGAATTGAATTAAAGAGAAAGTAGTAAAATTTTTCTAGAGATATTTTTCTGATTTACAACTTGACCCAAAAGTTTAGAGAAAATTTGAAATTACTCAACTGGTAATTTATGTGAAAAATTTTCTGATTCGAAGCGAGCCCACACTTGTCAGACATAAACTTGAGGATAGTATAGAAGACTATTCAGTCGATGTGCTCATGTTAGACAAATCGAAAATGTATAATTTTGATTAAGTGTTTATTACTTTAGATATCACAATCAAGATCTCATTATGTAAAAAAATTTAAAAATCTAATTTTTCTCTAAATTTATTTTCAGTTACGTTTTTCAAATCCAATTTTCAAACATGTAATTTATCCATCAATTTAAAATGGAAATGAGGGAGTGAAAATAAAGAGGACCTTCCCTTTTCCCTTTTCTATTTTGTAGTTGTGTTTCCTTCACCTTTACAGTTTACACTTCCCCTAAAGTTAAGTTTGACAGATCAATAGGACCAAATTAATCAATTTACACTTTATCTATTTGTAAAAATATACAAAACAAAGGGCTCTCTTTGTAATTTTAAGAAAAAAATTATTGAACAGTTTTACCGTTATGAAATTAGATGTTATTGTAGATAAAATCATTAACACGTAATTTATTGAATTTTTATTTTCCCATTTTATTGTATTTGCCAACACTGTATGACTAAAGGTAGCACCATGAGTTTGAACTTTCTTTTTTTTAAAAAATATTTAATTTAAATTTGCTTAATTTGACTTATTCTAGAAATACGAAGATTTTATCTTGAAAAAAGAATAATTAATAAAATAATAAAAACATAATTTACTAAAAAAATGGTGGAAGGATTTGAAGGAAGTGGATAGAATAGCCAAATATAGTACGGACAAGCTCAGAGTAAACTATTTTATCAATTCCCCCGAAAACAACGCAATTTTAGCTATAATCCAATCCGATCCTCAACTGATTGAATCATCAACGGTTGATTTAGATGATAAAGTGATAATCAACCGTCCATTCATGTTAACCAATCCCCTCATTATTTTTCCTTTAAAATGGTTGCCTCATTTTCGCTTCAAGTCGACACGCATATCGAGAAAAACTCCAAAAGCCAAAAAAGCTGAATAAATCAAAGCGACAATACAAAACGAACACCCAAAATAAAAAAAGGTTTTTTTTCATGTTAATTCTCTCTTTTTCTCTTTGATTTTCCTTCCCTCCAAACGCCATTGCTATTGTTGCCAATTCTACTTTTGGATTTGTGATTTTTTTCACCGCTTTGCTTGGTGACCGGGCGATCGGCGTTATTTGTCAAAGGAGAAGTTTAATTGAAATTGAAAAAAGAATGAGTAGGAATTGATTTTTTTTCCGCCTCGGGAGGTAAATTTCCCGGGAAAATTTGCCTCCTTTTTTCCAGCTCTATCTCTCAACTTTTGCGGTAAGCTGCATTTCTCGTAGAATTTTTCTTTTCCGTAAGATTTTCCAATTCATATTTTTGAATGTTAGTGATTAGTTAGAAACTTGTTTTATTTCTTTTTTGTTTGATTGATTGTTTCAGGAACTTTTCTTTGTGATTGAATGATCCAGGAGGAAATTTACATATAGCTGGTGTATGGATTCAGAAATGAAAGGAGGGAAAATTTGGGAGGATATAGTATTCAAGAGAGAATGAGAGAACTTTAATATATATTTATATAATAAAAAAAATCATTTTTAGTGTAGATATTTTATTTTAAACTCTTAGTAAATAATTAGATTGCTTGAGTTTGAATGCATATATATCGATACATGGAGTCAGAAATATTTTCACCTCCAAGAGGTTTGTTAAAATGTTGTAATTGCAGTTGTACTACCTGTGCTTTAATTGGAGCTCCTTCGAATACTTGGTTCCGGTCTGTGAAACGAAAATATGATGAGTTTGAGACTGGAAACAGGTTTTATGTTCCGGGGGTTGATAATTTTTCCAATGCCCGAGTCCAAATTGAGAATGAATGTGCTGCCTTGCGGGAGACCGTCAGCAGCCAACAAGGGACAATACAGGACTTGTTTACAGATTTGGAGGAAGAGAGAAGTGCCTCGTCTACGGCTGCAACTGAGGCAATGTCAATGATATTGAAGTTGCAGAGCGAGAAGGCAGAGATTGAAATGGAGGCCAGGCAATTCAAGCGTTTTGCCGAGGAGAAAATTGCTCATGACCAACAGGAGATAATGATTTTGGAGGATCTGTTGTATAAGAGGGAGCAGACAATTCAAGCTCTAACATGTCAAGCCCAGGCATACAAGCATAGGATGATGAGTTATGGGTTTACAGAGTCAGAGGTTGAAGGTGAGAAGGATGAACAGGTTTGGCATCCAAGTGTTGCTGAGGACTTCGATGCCGAAGCTGAAGTTGATCTTCCGGCATATGATTATCCACCTCTTAAGTGCAATTTGAATGAGAATTCTGGTAATGATGTGGAAGACGTTGAAGATGTTGAAGACGTGGAAAAATATGCATTTGGTGAGACCCCTCGTGCCCGAGAACACTTGAGGAATCTGGAAGAAAGGATCTCCCAAATGGAAAGGATTCCCAGCAGCAATCAGCTGGATGGAGAGACTCCTGGAACAAGGAATGTTTTTGAGAAGGTGGTAGTCGGACACTCTCCTAGGCGACCAAGACATTCAAGGAAGTTTTCAATGGATAGTACAAATTCGTTCATTTCTAGGGAGATGGGTTCAGAGTTTATCAGTGACTCTCCTAGGTTTAACTTTGGTTCTCCCAGGTTTAATACCAGCTTCAAGAAGATGGAATTAGTTTCCGAAATGGATGAGATTTCTAGCACAAGAAGAATGGATAATGCTTCAGAAGTTGGAGATGATATGAGTGACAGAGTGTATACTATTGATTCTGTCCATAATGGAGTGCCATATAATGGAACTGCTGAGCACAAATCTGGGTTTGGAATTTCTGATAATTATGCATCCACTCCAAGGGAGGCATTTAATCTACCAGATGTTTGTGATCCTGATATCAAGAAGCTCTACATGAGGCTTCAGAACCTTGAGGCTGACAGAGAATCGATGAGACAAGCATTATTATCGATGCGAACTGACAAAGCACAGTTGGTCCTATTGAAAGAAATAGCTCAACATTTGTGCAAGGAAATGCCACCAGAAAGACAAGCGACTGTGGGGAAGCCATCTATGCTTGGAGGCCTCTTCAAGGTAATCTTTGTTCACATAAACTGTTATATATATATATTGTTGACATTTTAGTACAATATAGTTTAGTTTCACTTTTCTGGTTGAAGATTCAAATTTGGGTTGTAATTTATATGGAACTTAACATTGCTGGAAGCATCGTTAACCGAATGTGATAATTCTTCAATATAGCTATTCTGTGTTTTCCATGATCTTAAACACCTTGTTTTTTGTTTTCATGTATTGCCACAGTGCCACTTAAAGTTTATTGTCTTTTGATGATTTCCTTTTCTTTTTCCCAGTGGGTTGCATCTTCAGTTTCTTGGAGTCGGAGAGCTCGCCGAAGCAAGTAAGTAGAATAATTGTTATATACATACTTGCTGTTAGATTGACTAGCGTTTTAAAACCGACGCATTTTAGTTTCTCTTTTCTTGATCTCTATTAATATTTTATCTAACAAAAAGCATTATTTGGTATAATAAATAAAAAAACTAACCAGCAATCAAAATTAGTTATTCGGGTGCAATATGCAAAGAGAACAGTTGACACTGAAACAACAGAGAAACTGATTTAACGAGGGAGCACGCACTTACATACCTATTTGATATATATTGTGTTGGAAATTGATATTAAAGTTTATATAAGCATATCATGGTGGTATTTGACAATTGTTATCATTCCTATTTGTATAGGTACCTGTATGGATTATCACCAAACAATGTCGGGTTGCTAATGCTTCTAGACAAGGGCCCTCGACTGAGGCAATGGAGATGCCTTTCAAGCACACAAGTGTGAAAGGATACGAAACCGATTCTTTCACTTGCATCTCTAGATGAAGCTAATAATAATTTCGTTAATTGTGTGAATGGTGAACGGGTATTGATGAAAGCTATAATGTATTTAACTTTGCATCCATTTTTTTTTTTTTTTACGGATTTCTTGGTGCAGAATTTGGTATTGTTCGGCAGTGTTCTTTTAATTTACCTCTTTTTTGTTTATATATTTTTATTTTTCGTAATTGAATACAATGCAAAAAAATGGATGCAAGTAAAAGCATGTTGGTTCATGTAGTTTGTTGGATTTCCGGTTGAGGTATCTGCAGGTAGGCTAAGGCTATCACTTTTTTTATATTTTCAGATTCACGTATGCAGTGTTATCCCTTTATTATTCAAGCAAATGGTTATTTCCCAAGAGTAATTTATACTATTAATCTCATTCACTTATTTATATTTCAATCGTGTGAGCTTAAATTTCTCCATATTTATTGATTTTATTTAAAATTTAAAAAACAAAAATATTCTCATAGAATTTTTCCAATTGAGTGGACGATTGTTTAAAATTAAAAACTCTGTACCCTCTGGGGTTATAGCCTGTTGTGTGCTTTTTTGATGTTTTGATATTATAATGGACGCAAAACCAGCCAAGCTACGAATAGGCGAAGAAACTACCGCCCAAATCACAGCCAAAATTATTGACATTGACCCTTCTATTCATATGATGTTTCATTGAAGCGTCATCCCAACTTGTCAGAAATCAAATACAGGCAGCTTAGTTGCTGTGGGACAAGACAAAAGTACATCTTAAAACACCTTTACTTTAGAAAATTCAAGTAGGCATATAGTGGATGAAATATTTCAATCAAGTTTCGAATATAGCAAGCTATTCAATTTATATATATACATACTCTACAGAAATTGCGATGCTTATGTAAGTTATGAAAATATAGTTTATCTTTCTTCAAATAAAACAATGATAATTAAATAGAACAAAGAAAAACGATATATTCATTGGTTCAATACCAAAAAGGTTGGGATACTTTGAACCCTTCATGTAATCAATTCATGGAGTTGGATGGAAGTTGGGAGGATTTGATTAAAGCCAAGGCGAGGTCAATTTTAATGTGTCAAAGCCATGGAAATCCCAACAAGGTTAACGACTGAAGGAGCTGAAGAATTTTATGCACTATCTAGCTCAAATGGAAATCCGGGAAAGGCCAAAGCAAAAGCAATCATAACAGACCATACAAGCAAGTGGATTGTAGGATTACATCGACTAGTCCCATATGCTACAAGCATCCAAGTTGAGCCATACTTGCCAAAGAAGTTGATTTGGCTGACGTTGAGATTGAATTAGATGCCACTATTGTCATTAGCTTTGTCACAAATGCTAACATTTCTGATCTTATATACATAATTGCAAGACTCCGTTGAGGGATTTGAACATCGAGTCATCATCAAACACAAATTAACAGAGAGAGAAATAGATGTACAAATGGTATGCCAATTGTCAAACCTTCTGTTACCAAACTCTAGCTATAGTTGGAATGTTTTTGTTGCTTGTAATAGTCCTCTGGACTGTCTTGTTAGTTTACTCCAAGCTAAAGTTGGAGGGGAGAGTGTGAACTCCTTATTTTGTTTTAAATGAATGAAGTTCAATTTTTCACCAAAATAATACCATATTTATATACATTTTAGGTAAATGCACATTAATTTGATAATCTAAAAAATAAGAAAAGAAAATAACCAACAAAAATTCATAGCCAAAAACCAGCAGCTTCTAGTTAATGAAAGAAGGATTCAACCTCAACAAATGTAATAAAGGCATTAATAAAATGATAGTCAATCAAATAAGAATACATATATAAAGGCATTAATATAGTTTTTTTGGGTGTGGAGATGATTGAGTATCAAGATTATATCATAGAGGGGTGAGAGACACCATATATGAGTCATTGCAGTATTTCAACCCCTTTACTAAACCTGAATTCAAATGAGGGGAAACCATAACTCCAGGAATATCAAAGGCATACCCTATTGTTTCCTGTGTGGCTTCACTACTATCACCAATTTCACAAACTGGCCCCACTCCAATATTTAACCCAACTGAGGTATGCTCCGTTGTAAAGCTGAAAACCACCCAGATAATATCGGAATGTTATTACCAATTGTCAAAATTTGAAAAGTTGAAAATTACCAGTGGTAATCTATACATTCTCATGTTTGGATGGAGTAAATTTATCTTGACAGTATAATGATGACAATACCAACAGTATCAAATTTTTTAAAAATATAGGAATAATTTCATTACCACCTTTTCTTTAGATAATCTTACATTATCGTAGTAGTGTTAGATTTTTATAGTTTTACCCCATTTTAATGAATTTAATCCATTTTCATTAAACCAAAACAAAAAATAACAAATACCGATATCAAATTCTCTAGTTTTTAATATATTCTCTCAAGTAACATTTCAACTATATTTGTTTATTTACTATAAGTGAAATTTGCCAATTATTATTAAATTTTATATATTATTATATTATTGTCTTAATTTTTTCTATATTTTCGTAGTTGAGTTTTACTCTAAGCATAGTTTTATAACTTTTTCATCTTTATTTTCTATTAAGGGCAAATTAATAAAATGTACTAAACAATTTTACGTTATAATAATCCTGTTGCTAGAGCTAATCTTACATTCTGAGAGCTAGACGACTCCTAGCATTTGTAACTAGTATGTTAATTTACATGATGAAGATCCATTTAATAACCCTATATAACAAATGTTAAGAAATCTTATAGAATGCAATAATTTGATCTAAGGAAAAGAAAGTATAGCATACCTTGCTTCAAAGCTTTGTCCTTTAGAGACCATTTGAGCACACATGTTGCTGATAATCCAAGGGGGAATGTATGAATCCTTGATTTCAATGCTATAGCAAAGACCAGCAGATGAATTTGGCATGGAGCAACTGTCTTTCAAGATTGATCCATGGGGAAGAGCAGCACCACGATCAGGTCTTTTTATCTCCATGCATCTAACCTGAACATCAAAATCACATTGAAACATATAACCAGGTTTTGCTACAAGTAGCATGATCGAGTTTTCTGTATTAATCCTTATTTTATGTCACAAGAAAAATGTGATGTTTATGTCAAACAGCCATTCGATGGCAACACAAGTAAAAAAGATGTCATACAGAAGAGGCATTAAAGGTAGTGGCACCAGATTATGTGACTGAATAAACATTTAGTATTTACAACCAACAAAGGCTAAAAGAGATGAAAATCTTATTTCTAGAAATGTCACTCACCTCAGGGGCAGAAAGAGCAGCATGTTGAAATGGCACAGGCGAATATAATAGAGGAACATCCGCGGCATTCAAAAAAGTCAAGAAAGATCTAAACATGGATTGACAGAAAATAGTCACATATAGTAGCAACTGGCAAGACATTGCAGATAAAAGGTAGAGGCAAGCAAAAAGCCAATCAAACTAAATAAACTGAACTGATTTAACCGAAAAAAGTTGATTTATTCAATTTTCGATTTATTTGGTTAGCTTAATCAGTTTTGGCAATTTATTCAGTTAGTTATCAGTTTTGGATATTCAAACTGAATAAACCGATTAATTTTTTCAATAACAAATATCCCATATCCAACCAAATATCCATAGAAAACCCAACACAGCACAACTAAACTCAAAATAGAAACCCAACCAAAAATTAAAATAAAATAACCGCAACCAAAATATAAAATATAAATTTAAAACAAAATATAAAATATCTAAATAACCCAATCCAATTAATTGATTTAATCTAAAAAAACCTAAAACTAAACCTAAAATCCATCCTTGTAAATCCAACCGAAAAAGAATTCAAACAATAAAAACCTGACCAATGCATTAAATGTTAAATATCAAATATTGTAAATAAGTATCAATTATAATACATGCTTAATAAAATATAGCATTTTTTGTAAAACCGATAATACATTTATTTCCTCAAATTTGTTGCCTTTTTCTTTTATTTATTATAATCAAACAATAAAAGAATTCAATCGACATTTGCATAATGATAAATCTTGTAATTCTAAAATTTGTAAATTACAATGATAATTTTTTATTTTAATTTATAAATAAATCTTTAAAAAAAAAGACAAAAACCTAAAACCCCGACCAAACTGAACCAAAGAAGTTCGGTTCAATTATTTCAGTTTTGGCAACAGAGTTGGTTCAGTTATTCCATTTTGATGGCTTATTCGATTATATATAAAACCAAACCACTAAATGCACACCTCTAATAAAAGGGAACTACTATCTCTATCAACATGATCAGACGAGATCTTGAAATCATATATCAGTTTACCGAGCAATTTGCGTGAATTAAAGAAACGAACTCACCGATAATTTAACAAAATCTCATACAAACCATGTACATTCTCCTTTCCACTGAAAGCCAGCAAAGACTGTGGAGTATTATCAACATCAGAGAAGGAATTCATGCGTCGAGTCTGCAGCAATTTCAAAAGTACTGGAATGAATACTGAGCATAAGAAAAGTGAACTGATATCCCAAACCACGAGCAAAGAGGTGTAATAGTTACAATAAAGTTTTCTTTCAGTTTAAGCATCCTCTTTAGAAACGCACAATCACTTAGGAGATGAATGCAAGGGACCACTACTATTCCTTAGCTTGTGGGTTTCTACAAGTGCTCAGTTGCAACTGGTAATATTTCTAAATGTGTTTTAGAATTTTTTAAGTCACAAGTTTAAAGTTGAAACTTGGATACCAACTTAGTAGCACGCAAGACACAAAAAGGACACTAAAATGAAAATGGAAGGGAGACAAGAATATAACACATTCAAATCAAAATGCCCAAATCTTTTAAGGAACTTGGTTCTATATCAAGCAGTTAAGAATTCCAGAACAAAAAGCAGGTGGAGCAAGATTCTCAACCAAATTATCAAACTGACAGTCTGATTTTTGTCTCAAAATATTTCACCAAAAAAGCAACCCATGGTCCATCCCAAGGCATAAATTCAGTCAGAAGTCAAATTACATAAACTATCAGCACAAGATGAATGACAAACCTGACCCAGATTATGCTTCTCAATTTCTGAAAGCTCTAAGAGATCCTCAGTGGTGATGTGTTCTACATAAGAATGGCAAAGAGGCATAGAAAAAGAAACATCCTAGGAAACATTAAAGAAAACCGGTAGAGAGAAAAAGTCAGCATCTGATATTAATAAAGCAAGAAAATTAATCAAAATAGCTATATATAAATGACCAGCATAGAAGCTGATGAATATATTATTTCAATTAAAACTACAGCTGATTGATCCAACCTCTACACCTTCCTAAAAAGAGAACAATATAAATGACAGGGACAATCTCCTATTACTCATGTACCCTCTTCCACAGTCACAAGTTGGGTTGGCAACAGCTTGTATCAATTCTTAGACTTTAGAAACTATTGGTCTACTTGTGCTTCTAAAACAAGAAAAAATCTGAAACTAGCAGCCATTTCAAGCGGTGCTGCAGAAATGTTTGTAAATTCAACAATTTCTCTATAGTACTAGCATGAGCAAAACTTGCTTTTAAGTAAGGGTGTGTTTGATAAACTGAATTTAAGTACTGAAAAAATTTTGTAAATGATGAATTTATATTAAAAATTTGTTTGGTATGTTAGTAAATATAAGTACGGAAAATAATTATGTTGTTTGATAAAAATAAATATTGATTTTAAAACATTATTTATTTTAATTTTAATCCTATTAATTTATATTATTTTGGATAGTTTTGGATGAAAGATTAATAGGGTAATTTGAATATCTCATTTTAAAAAAGGGTAGTTTATTTCAATTTTTAATGAAATAAAATCAACTTAATATTTTCTACATTAAGTGATAAGTAGTTACCTATTTACTTATCTTATTCAACACTTTTTGTTAAAAATATATTTTAAGTAAAAAT
The DNA here is from genome assembly GCA_025506655.1 of Gossypium rotundifolium. Taxonomy (NCBI): domain Eukaryota; kingdom Viridiplantae; phylum Streptophyta; class Magnoliopsida; order Malvales; family Malvaceae; genus Gossypium; species Gossypium rotundifolium. Next base: position 5,525,937 of record CP106722.1, on the reverse strand, counting down.
TAAAATGATTATCAAAAACACATTTAAAATATCAAATGTTGAAAGTTTCATTTGCAATGAAATGAAAACTTTTAAATGGTTAATCAAACACACCCTAAGTTTTAGCTTTAGGTACTGCTGCTTTGACAATTACCCATCGGTCTAACATTTTATTTTATAATACTGCCATGAACACTACAACCAAGCCCCATATCTATAAAATCATCACTATACGTGTAAAAAAAGGCATCTTATAAGTTCTTCACCTCATCATCACCACTTACTAGGTTATAATGAATTGTCAGAGCATCATTAAACTTTAATTCAATTAGATCAAAAAGTGAGATGAAAAGAGAATTTAGAATGAAGCATTTATAGAATAGCATAATCACTTTCATATAGAGATGCCAACAAGCTATACTGAGAAGCAAAATCACTTAGCACCCTTGTAGTTCATACTACATGACCGGAATACTGTTACAGAAAACTCTCTAAAAGGCCATGTTTAGTATTAATCAGATATGGTCTTCCATGGAGTTTATAGTAATCATGATTACCAACACTATGCAAGAGTTTAACTAGTTAAGAGTGGCATCTTACTTGCTCCTTTAGTGATGACCTCAAACCTCTAGTTGACTGAGAGATATAAGCATGGTATGATCTACTTCTTCCCGAGCCATCAGCAGCAGTGAACATCACCACAAAATGTGAAGTACACACTAGAAAGTTTCCAAAAAAATAATTACAAGATATAGTTTTATGCTTTTAAACAAATTAAGTGAGCATTACATTCCAACATAAAACTTCAAGCAGAACTCAGTCATGAAAAGAAGAAAGACAATGTGAAATCAAGAATGAAACCTAGTAGAACTTCTTGGCTGATGGAGAGCATGTATGTGTTCTTCAGAAAAGGACTCAGCAACACATAGCAAATACAATCCCCTGAGTCAGCATATGCATGAGATGCACATAGTATTTACCAACAATGAGACACAAGCAGAATAGAACTGAACAAGAAAATGCAAGCATTACAAGACATGCAGTTGCAGGCATGTGTGTGCATTAAATAAAATACCTAGATGTTCTCATGACAAGAGAAAACATCATCCTCAAGACTTAATTCAATCAACAGTGGAAGAAGATTGGAACATGGTTTCAAAGGTGGAAATAGATAAGGAGAAAAGTCATAAGCATTACAAAGATTTACCATAAAATATGCGACAAGCATTCTCCCGAAACATATAGTAAAGACTTCGAAATGATTCCTCCCATGCCCCAAGTCGTTTTCTTAAGAAATCCTTTTCAACTGGAGAACAAGTGACAACATCAGTTAAATAAAAACAGATAGATGGAGAAGGAACACTCGAGGCATGTGTTTGTTTGTCGGTGTACAAACAAGGATTGGGAGAGGGAATTTAACACAAAAATTTCGTTAAACAAACCTCCATCTGCTGCTGCTGAGATCAATACTGAAATGAGAGATGGTGGTATGGTAGATTGAGGATAAATCCAAGAATGAAATGCATTAGAATTCAACACTTGGGAAGCCAGCCTGGTCTGAGAAGCACTGCAAATATTTTTTCCCTCGGAAGAACCAGAATGTGAGGTAAATTGAGGCATACCATTATATGTACCACACATCATTGACCTATGTAACCTGAAATCCACAAAACAATATTATATATATGTGCATGCATGTATAAGAAAAATAAAAATCTTGCAAAAAAACATGCACTAAAACTGAACATGATCATATCTCCAAGTAGAAGAAATATATATTAAAAAAACCAGGTTTATTCACCAATTCACTGGGGAGGAGGACACCAATCGTGCATAAGTTTTCAAAGTAAAATCCAGAGGAATCTTCTGTCCTGTGACATGGAAATCAGAGCAGAAGTTGCCTGACGAAATATCATCAAATCTTTCAGAAGACTCGGGAGGTATATTCGGGATTGCTTCACAAGCAGCTAGTCCTTTCAATGCTTTATCCTACAAAACAATTGGTAGTTGATTTAGGGGGGGAAAACATAATCAACGTAATCAAAGCTCAAAGCTCAAAGCTGCTAAAAGCATATACCATGTCAACAGTTGCCAAGCCTGATAACTTTTGGACCCCTGTTGAAAGCTCGGTAACACTGAGAAATGTACCCTGATTGCATTTTTCAAGTGTTCGATGGGGCACATCATCTTTTGGAACATCAACAGAAGCAACAGAACCCTCTGGACTGTAAAGCAACAATGCATGACCAAAAATTTCAAACAGTAAGTCTAATTATTATGTACCAGATATGGAATACTAGGACACATACCATGAAAGCTGTTGCCTTCTCTTGGCAGCCAAATTTGAAAATGCAGAGATCGTCTTTAGGCTGCTAGTTTGCTCAATTGAACTATTTTCCTGCAAAATAATAACACGATTGAACAAATCAATGAACTAGTTATTAACTTATGACTAATAAAACTTTAGCCGCATTAAGATATTTCCATCATATGCATTTTCTGAAGATGTAACCTTGGCATTTTCTTTTCCTGAAGGCAGCTTGAACCTTGGTTTCTTGGCAGGAAATACTTCATCCATACGGATGTCAATATATTTTGGATTTCTTTGTGGATCTGCTTTTTTGAGTCCATTCTCCATCTCACTAGCACGACCAATGGGGGGAAAAAACAAAGTTTTAAGATGGTTGCAACTTAAAAAAATAAAATAAAATAACTGTAAACAAAGAGGAATAGCACTGGACAGAAGGAAGAGAATAATAACACTTACCTTGGGGCCAAAGATTTACTAACAAGCTCAGCAACATTTGTCCGCTTTAATTGTTCCCCCTGTTATATAAATACTTACTATGAAGCATAAGACTATAAAATACACTTCCTCATAAAGTTAACTAAACTGCTGTCTATTTAGCATCAATTCCTCTAAGTTCTAGACCAAATGATGTAGAAAAAGTACAGCTGAAAATGAGAAAATATGGTAAAAAGGTACACAAGAAGAATGAACAAATTAACTATCATGATCAGAGCTATGATTTAGGGGACTAAGGAAAACTTGAAGCAGTGAACTATTCTCTGACAAATTAATATATATATAACCAAAGAAGCCATTGCCTAAAAAGATACTGGAGACAATCGATAAATTTATTTCTTTAATGTGCTATTGCATTATCAAAACATCTTTCCCACCCCCAAAACAATTGCAATGCCCAACCCCAACAATAAATTTAATGTACTCGATCATATTCATAAAAGCTCACAGAAATTGAAATGCCCAATCCCAACAATGCTAGTAAAAGTTAGAGGGGGGAAACAATACTCTGAGTTCCGAAGGGGTCTTCCTTTTAACTGATGTACCAAATTTGAGAGCATCCCCGCCTATTTGTTGCGAACTAGAAGTTAAGGCACTATGCGCAGCTACCTTCGCCATATCCGAGAGTCCACTCAAACAATAATCGCGATTACTTTACCTAAAATAGCAAATCAATACCAGCAATGATGCCGATTTCTTCCTAATCTGAAAAAAGTACAAAAAATCGAAAAGAATATAAGCATTTTTGCTGCTACAAACAATCGACAAGAATATAGGCATTTTTGCTACTCAAAATCAGAATAAATATACATCGGTTACAAAACAAATAGATTTCATATAAAAATAATACTCACATCCGGGTTTTACCACAGCGAAGATATGCGCCGATTAAAGAATCCAAGAAAATCCGGGTATCGCCCAAACGGATATTAATCTAGGGTTTTGGAGAAAGATAATTAATTTGCCCCGAAGTGAATGAAATTATTAGGGCAAATCATGGAGAGGAAGGAGAAGGGAGAGTGAGAGAGTGTGACTGAGAAATTGCGGTAAAGTTGAAAAGCTGAAATTTTTTTGGAGTTTTTTTTTTTTTTTGAACATTTGGATTTTCCCTCCAGCAACTGACGGCGTTATCCGGCCGTTATCAAATTCCCGGTTAGAAATTAAAAAATTAAGTTAAATTACACTTAAAATCACTAAATTATTAGTAATTTTATGTTTTAGTCACTTAATTTCAAAAAGTTACAAAATCATCATTGAACTATTTAAAAAATTTTATTTAAATAATTGACCTATTCGAAAGTTTTATTTAATTTATTGGCAGATAAGGTTTTCTTTTAAGGATGGCTAGCAAGCTCTAAATAACGATTCAACGATTAATATGGTAAATTAATATCTATCAACGACCAGAAGAACATACCTTAGATTCAATTTGATATGACGATTAATGTCTGAGATCGGAGAATAAATTTGTTTAAATTTTAGTTTGCAAATTTATGACGTTTAAAACTATTTCGTGAAAAAAAATTGAATTGTAAAAGAGAAAATGAATAAAATTTTCAATTGATGCAAATGATACGAACAAAAAAGACCTTACATTAGCAATTTTAATAACTCAATAGCTTAAAAATTATATATGTTAGAACACTCATCTAACACCTAGATGGTACAGGTTCAACTCATATCATTCTCTTCTCTTTTTTTCTAATATTATAATAATTAAATATATATATATATATATATATAATTTAGAAATACAATTAGTGGAATCTAAAATATCCACAAAAATTAAATGAGTGACATGTACCACACTACATAGTTGGTCATCCAACTTTCATAAGCTTTTATTTAAAGCATAAAAAAAAAGTTTGCATTTTAGGTACTGTCATTAAAAATTATTTTTGTTTTGGTCATATGCCTTAAATTCAATGTTATTTTGCACTCATTTTAATCATCAGATTTTAGTAAGATTTTGTTTTAGTTACCAAACATTTTTTTTACCAAAATGAAAACTATTTTTAACGGCAGTTAATAACTTTAGTATCATAGTGAACTTTTTTTTATCATAAATGCCACAAACCAATCGTCTCAAAGTACCCTTTGATACGTGCATTAACTTTTGAAATTCTAAATTATGTCGAAGTTGAAGAACTCGATCATTTTACTATTCAAAAAACACAATATCAATATTTAATTTGGGATAATTTACCAAAAATACCCATTTTTTAAATTTTACGAAAAATGACTTACTAATTAATTATTTATTAGAAATGGTCATTTCCCCCGAAAACGCGTCCACGTCAGCGCGTTTTCAGGGGATGCAGTAGGAAAACGCGTCCCCAAGGGAGCGTTTTCTGCCACATCAGCACAAATAGCGTCCTTGAGGGCGCGCTTTGCTGATGTGGAAAAAACGCTCCCTCGGGGACGTATTTTGCCTGCTTTCCAACGGTAAAAAAAAACTATAAACCCCCCTACCCTTTCATTTTTTTCACACAAAGGTCCTTACTCAATTTTCTCTCAAATTTCTCTCAACTTTCTCTCAAATTCCTCTCAAATTTCTCTCAAATTCCTTTTAAGTTCCTCTCAAATTTCACAATAGTCCTTTAATTTTTACAAAAAAGCCCTGTTTAAAAGTTTTTTGAAATATTTTTTTTGTTAAATTTAAAAATATTTGATCGTATTAGCAATGGCCGGAGAATTAATTCGTCTCAACAATAAACACATCTCCGTCGATCAAATGACAATGGTAAGTTATAATTTTAAATTTTCAATCCTATTTAATATTTTTTAGGTTTATGTAATTTTAATTAATTTTTATTTTATAAATTTTTAAACAGTCTGTAGATCGGGTGTTGCAATGCTATATTCGCAATATGTCTAGTCCACCATCGCAGTTGATGAGAATTACCCGCGGGAAGCGGGTTTTTGGCATGTGGCCATGATAGGTCGGGGGTGCAAGTTGGACCCGAAGCTAATCAGTGCATTGATAGAGAGGTGGAGACCCGAGACGCACACTTTCCAATTTTATGCGGAGAATGTACTATCACTCTCGAAGACATGTATTTGCATTTGGGATTGCCGGTAGATGGGTACATAGTCACCGGGTCCGTAACTTCTAGTGATTAGGGAGTCGTATGCTACGAGCTTTTGGGTGTTATTTCGGATAACATTTACGGATGTCAGATCGAGATGGGCTGGTTACAAGACACATTCTCAGAGCCGGATAATGATTCGATCGAAATAGAAAGAATACGGTATGCTCGGGCATACATTCTTAAGATTATTGGAGGCTATCTGATGTCGGACTTGTCACGAAACCTCGTACATCTGAGATGGCTGCTGAAACTCGTTGATTTTAGAGCAACCGTGAATTTAGTTAGGGGTCTATCGTGCTAGCAAAATTGTATCGGGAGATGTGCAAGGCGACGCGGCCGAATAAAATAAAAATCGGAGGTTGTCTATCACTACTGCAATCATGAGCACGGTTTCGCTTTCCATTTTTACGTATTCGAGTGGACCACCCATATACATTCCCACTCATAACGAGGTAAATTTTATATTATATTTTACAATTATTATGTAGATTTAAAATATAATTATATGCTAAAATTTTATTTAATTAGGTGGAACCATTCGGCGAGTTATGTTGGAATACCTACCTCGCTTGAAGATATACGACTTCTATTAAAACAACGGTCGGAAGCACAAGTAAGTATTAAATAAAATATATTTTCGTAATAAAATAGTCATTTCGTATTTCGTATTTCATATTTCATATTTCGTATTTCGTATTTCATATTTAGTATTTAGTATTTAGTGTTTAGTATATAACTAATATTTTTATCATGTTAATATAGTTTGAATGGACACCCTACGAGGATCCGTCAATTCGAGCAGTAATTTCGGAAGAGTTTTTTCAAAATCTGAACATTTGGCATGTGAAGGTGCCATTGGTCAACTATGCCACTGTAGAGATACACCGGTCAGATCGAGTTCTGCGTCAATTTGGATTCCGACAACCGATTTCAGTGGCACTTGATGTGCTCGATGATGACCACAAAGTCAACTTACAGCAGTTGCATATGGATTGGCCAAGATTTTGGTCAGTATATATCGAATTGTGGGAAAACCGGTATGATTATTTACCTACTCGGGAACCAATCATTGTTCCTAAGTTAGCCGTGCTGGAATACATGTCATGGTTCAAGATCCATGGCAAGTCGTATTTTTTGTCAGAAGATGAGAGGCGACGACAACTTCATGTACAAAGGGAAAGTTGAGGCCCTTTAAATCCAAGGAGAATGGATAATGGGATGGGCCCATCAACAGCGTCGACACAATCACCGCCCATCAATAGTGCCGACACAGTTACCGAGCCCAACACTTCAGCCGATGACACACACATCATAGCCTTTTCCAGTTATGCCAGGTGCATATCCTAGCCTTTATATGTATCCTAACCCCTATATGTTTCCTTTTCCCAGTCCAATGGCATGTTGGAATGCATGGCCCTGTTTTAGTCCGTTCCCAACTACTCCGATTGGCCAGCCGATCTGTAGGCCGTCGTCTCATAAGGAATCGCACGAGGCGTCTTCGGGGAGCTCTTCTTTTACCAATCTCTTTCTCCTTATGGGATTTAGACACCTCCGCCATGGGTGATGCAAACACCTCCGCAGTCAATATTTTATCAAGGTGGGTCATCCTCCGAACACCCATAACTGCACTTCACGGAGAAATCAAAATCCCACTGAACAACCACAACCGCCACGGGAGCTAGAACAATGAAGAATTCAATACAGAATCATTTAATTACTCCCATGTGGCAATCGATTCAACCGACACCAACATTGTTGTTTTTAATATATTTGTATTTTTTTATATTATTTCATTTAATAAAATAAATGTTGTTTTAATATTTCAATTGTAATTTATTTTTATATTTTTTAAAATAAAAGTTGTTTTTATTTTTATTGTAATTTATTTTTTCATTTAATAAAATAAATGTTGTTTTAATATTTCAATTGTAGTTTAATTTTTGTATTTAAAAAATAAAAGTTGTTTTTTATTTTTAATTGTAATTTATTTTTATAAAATAAATGTTGTTTGTAATATCCTAATTGTATTAGTTCAAGTAAGGACTAAATCAAAATGTGAGAAAAGTTTTCCATGATCAATAGTAAATATTCAAAATTGGACGGGTTAAAATGTATATATGAAAAAAACCTTCAAGGGCCAATGGTGTAAATATTTTACGGGTGGACCGATCTAGAAACTAATAAGAACTGGATGAATTAGGACTAAATTGAATAAGTGAAAAAGAATGAGGGGTTAATTTGTAATTTTATCAAGATGGATGTTGATCCAATATATGAATTTTGAAGGATCGTAAGGGGCAAAATAATCATTTAGCAAGAAAGATAATTTTGAAAAATAATGATGATAGTGATATTTTAGATTAATTGAATAATTTTTTCTTTTTTGCAACTTAGTCCTTCTACAAAAGTTCACCATTTTCATCAAGAAATTAAAAGAATTTTCATAGCCACCAAGAGACAAAAATGATAAGGAGACTATCAACTATTCCGATTTGGACGCGAGTGAGATGTATGGCCTAGGTTCCTACACCATCCGCATAACTTCCGTTGGTTGGCCGTTTCTCGGATATCCATATTGTTGCGTATTCTAGTCGAGCAAGGTCGATCCTTTAGTTTCCACACGTTGTACATGTATTCTATTTTATACACTTGATCGACATAGCTCATGGGATCCAGATGGAAATTCTGACAAGCCGCAATTACATGAGCGCAAGGATAACGAAGTGCATCAAATATCCCACAATCGCAGGTCCTATTTCTCAAGTGTGCACGATATTGCCCGTTAACAATACCTTGGTTCGGTCTCTCAAATTTCGTCACACAAAACCATAGGTTGTCACGATCGTGACACACTGTGTGCATGGTGTTGGCTCGTGCCTTCACCTTGTTAATTTCTCGCAATACCTTCGCGCACCATACATGGCCTCCCTACATTTGGCCTTTATAACTAGCTACTCGCTTCAAAAATTGTGCCGCTAAACGAAAATATGTCTCTCACACAACCGATGTTATTGGCAAATAACGCATTCCTTTTAAAATAAAATTTATGCATTCGGCTAGGTTTGAAGTTATATGACCATATTGTAGGCCGCCGTTGTATACTTGTGTCAACTATTCGAAAGGTATGTTGCATAGGTAGTTTGCGCCTTCTTCGTTAACTAAGTGCAAACTCGCCAACATCTCATAAAAATGGTCATTATTGATCTCGTACTCTGTCAATATAAGTTGATAGCGAATATTACATACCACTCTTCAATTAAGAATAAATTTAAATTACAAACAAAATTATATTAATAGATATTACATACACATGTAGGTCACTTGTTGTCGTTCACTTGTAGATCGATGTTGCCCGTGGTAGTTGGACGCAATATGCCTTAAACAATATCAACGGTGTGTGCGATGCCACAGGCTTCCATGTCGCTCTATTGCGGTTAGTATTCTAGGGCCCCGATCCGATATAACGTATATATTAGCTTGGGGGCAGACATGCCTCCTTAACTTAGATAGAAAGAAATCCTAGTCATTAACTAACTCTCCCGGTGTTATTGCAAACGCAATTAGAAGGATTCTCTCACACCATCCTGTGCCACAGCTAGCAATAGCCAATGCGTATATCTACCATACATAAAGGTACCGTCAATTTGTACCAATGATTTGTAGTATAGAAATGCGTCTTGGCATTGCTTAAATGTCCAGAACAGACACTTGAACACTTGACATCCATGAAGCAATCGATCGTTGTAGTACGCCGGTTCTGTTTCAAGATCTGTTATGCTGCCTAGGACATATCTCTCCAGCACCTGACACTACTACCACACTTTATTATATAAAGCGTCCCACCGACTATGCAACTTTTCCAACGCCTTTTGCTTAGCTATCCAAGTCTTCCGATAAGAGGGCGTGTACCCCAATTGACTACGAATATTGACAATTAAGGCCGGAACTGAAGTCTTGGGATCCACCTTCACCGTTAGTATTATTAAATTAGCCAACATATCTGAATCCATCTTGGGATGATCTTGTGAAACACCTGTCAACAAAGTATGTTAAATAATGCAACATTACGTAATATCAGTATTATTCAAAAACCTTAAACACCTAGTGATACTGTACCGGCAATATATGTATGTGGACCTTTGTATGTTTTAATCTCCCACAAGTCTATCCTTTTCCTCAACGAGGACATGATTTTTCATGAACATGTACCATTTTGCACTGCACACTTGGCCTCGTACTTATCGAGTTTGGATTTAACCACGTTGTAGTTAACCCCGTTCTTGATGCTATATTGTTTCAATGCACCAAGAAAATTATCCTTGTTGGAAAACTTTTACCAACTTCTAATTCACCTGAATCCAACAACGAACTTGTACGGTCACGCCTTTTGTGTGGTAATTCAAGAAACTCCAATACATCATCTTGAGATAGATCGATATTATGCATGTAGGCTGGAGGCGAGTACACCCTGAATTGTGGATCTTCTTCTTCTTCATCTGAACCCCTTTAACATCTTCAAGTACGGTTGGAACAGGCTCCGGTTCAGAAAATAATACAACTTCTACACCATCGGGGTCAAGCTCTCGAGGTGGATCCACATCGGACTCATCATCCGACCCACCATCATCTGCAACGAACGAGGTCCCCTCATCGGTGGATGTCGTGAGGAGTTCATTATCCTTTCTTAAACAACTTTCGTAACATCCCAAATCATATGTGGATTGCCAGCCACTAGAAGTTGATGACGTTCCCCAATACGTATTTCAAGCATCAAACGTCGAAGGAAGGATATGCATGTCTCATCCACTAATCGAGTGTCGTGCAGGGGTTGTGTTTTCCATACTACCACCAACCACGGGCGCTTCCGTATTCTGCCTCCCACTAACAGAGTGTCAGCTTGGGGTCGTGTATTCCCTTCGAACAGTAGTTGATGTTGAAGTCGAAGGAAGATCACTTGGAGATGAAAATTGTACATATACCCACTAGCAAGATGAGTCTCCACCATTTCCTCCAAGCTCCGAGGACTTTGATGTCGAATGAGTCATATCTCACGGGATCAACCGAAGCACAAAATATATATTTAATAGACTGAACTTTTATTAGCGTTGTTCCAAAGATTTTACGCCTAATTCTTTTGCGAAGTTCTGCAAATCTATGTTCTGGTTAAAAACCAATCACGTTGTGTTCTCCAATAAAAAACAACACCGTTTTCGGTGTCACAAACCTCACCATCATAGTAAATAACAGCACTAATACGTTCGTTCATCTTCAGATTCTATTTTGCTTTTGCCTCAATTTCTATTATGCAACCTGAGAATGAAGTTTGGCTCATTTATAGTCTAAGGACAATTAGGAACTACTGTAGTAAAAGAGCGTCCACGTGGGAGCTTTTTTCAGTACTCTTGCTGACAGTGCATCCTGCTTGAAGCATTTTGGTCACTATTTGTTCAGCAACGTCTTCTCAAAATTATTTTGCCAGAGACTATTGTAGCAAAAGAGCGTCCACGTTGGAGCTTTTTTCAATACTCTTGTTGACAGTGCATCATGTTTGAAGCGTTTTGGTCACTATTTGTTCAGAAACGTCTTTTCAAAATTATTTTGCCAGAGACTAACATAGCAAAAGAGCATCCACGTGGGAGCTTTTTTCAAGACTTTGTCGACAAAGGCATCATGCTTCAAGCGTTTTAGTCACTATGTGTTCGTCGCTTCAAAATTATTTTACCAGATACTACCGTAAAAAATAAATATTTTGTATTGTCGATATATTTTTTCAAAACCCTAAACCTAAAATTATTTTAATTAATTAACCCTAAAATTTAGTTCAAATCACGCCCTAACCATAGCCCGCGAAAAACTCATATCCTAACCTTATGTTGAAAACCCTAAAAAAAGGCTCCCTCGGGGACCCGCATTCTCGCGTCCTTCCCCGAAAAAAAAGGCTCCATGGGACCCATTTTCTCTTGCATCCCCAAAACGTCGATGTGGACGTTTTTTGGGAAATGACCATTTCCGATAAAAAATTGGAAAACAAGTCATTTTCCTTAAATTTTGTAAAAAATGTATTTTCTAGTAATTTGCCTTTAATTTGGCAATGTCATAAAAATATTTTCATAGAAATTTAAAATTAAAAAATATAAAAGTTTATCATATTGATGGCATAATTTGTAATGTATTGTTCTCAAAACCTTGAATCAACCATTTTCTACACTAAAAAATTGAGAGATTTATTGCGGTTAAAAACAATTTTTATTTTAGTTCAATTTAATATTATTTTACATTCATTTTAGTCACTTAATTTTAATAAATTTTTATTTTACCCAATAATTTTTTTTAGTACCTAAAATGAAAACAATTTTTAACGGCAGCTAACAATTTCAGTATCATAACAAACTTCGTTATCATAGATGTCACAAATCAATCGTCTCCTAATACCCTTTATTACATGCATCGACCTCCGAGAATTCCATATTATATTGAAATTAGACAACTCGATCATTTCAATATTTAAAAAAATACAATATATTAAAATTTAATTTTCCAATATCCTAAAAAATTGTAAAAAAAAAAAACAGGTTTGAAACTTTACTATATTAACAACATAATTTGCAATGTGTTATCCACCATTTCTCCCAATAAATGAAGTACAAAAAATAATATATATTTTTTTTTGAGAATTTTGAGAAATTTTAAGTGAGAAAAAAAAAAGTGGTGTTTATAGATTGGAAAAAAAAAAAATCATGAAATTCGATTTCCAGTAATTTAATAGACGGATTGAGAGACAATGAGAAAATAAATTCTGTAGCCAAAGTTCAAAGCCTTGAAGCTAATCTAATGATCCACAACAATCAAAATCTTAACTTTTTAGACAAATTTTACTGTTATACTATCAAAATCTAGCTAGCTTGCAGTAACATTTTCATGTAAAAATCAAGAACATAAGCTCTATACACAAGCTAAAAAACGTAGCCAAGTTGGAGAAAGTTCAAGAATTTGATCACCATGTTCAACCCCGTTAAAAGCCAGCTTCGACATTTCTGAATCAAACAAATTATCTCCTGATGATGTCCTCTTAGTCACCTTGGCCGGTTCCACCGCCGCCATGTTCCAAGAAGAAGAAGAAGAAGAAGACTGCAGCCGATTACACGATTCATCCCTTGACGACGAGTCTTTCCCCGTAAGGCGTTGTACCAGGCTCATAAACTCCTCGGGTCTAACATGGATAATCTTCGGCGACCTCAAATAAATCACCACAGGATTGATTACTTTACTGCTGCTACTATTGATTCGATTCCGAATATTACCATGCGATGCTTTCTTGATCAACGATGAAGAATGGCTAACCTTTAACGGTGATGGCCTTGGACCCTGCAACTCTGATCTTCCTCTAATGGAGTGCTTGATAAGACTCATGGTTTGAGACTGAACTTGTTTTTTCTAGCACATGCAAGCTTTAAAGATCAACATTAACCATGGGTTCATATTTATATATATGTATATGTTGATAGTGCAAAAGTAAAGAAAGAGTCCAAACATATGCAAAGGGATTACAAGAAAATGGCAAGAAAAACTGGGTCCGTAGGTTTGAATAAGTCTTCGTAATATTATATTAGTATGGAGTTTTTGGTAGATTCTGCCGGCTATGGATTTTTCAAAAAGGGTGTTTGTTTGAAAACTTTTGGTTGAACAATCAATAGCAAAGGGAAGATGACAAGTTGATGAGTCAAGTCAAGGTCATTAATTACCTTATTTCTTTTCTTCTTGTGATCTGTGGGATACCCAAATTCCATTTTTGTCTACCAACTTTGTATTTTTCTTCCAATGACATGATGGAATTTAATTTCAAACTACACTACCTTAAAATATACTCACAGTTGTTGGTATCCCACCTCAAACTGTTTGGTCATTTATGGAATAATCATGTATATCATGCTGATATATAAAGTTTAGTTTTTCTTTTTTTTGAATGATGAAATTTATTAATTCAAGAATGCAGTTAATCTGTTACAAAAAAATATTGTACAGTAATTTTAAGCTATACAAACAAATTAACTAATTATACCTCAAGAAGTATAAAGTAAAGCATTAACAGGATCAGTTCTATTGATTGGTCTTCCTCCTAAGTGAACCCGCACAATCTCTTTAATCTGCACCAATACAGCATCTTCAGTCAAGAATGATGCACCAAAATACCTCTTGTTCCACTGTCAGCATATTTATACAAATATGCACTCCAAGCAAGTTTGAGTATAGCAACAAGCAAAGCTTTCCTTTAAGTTTCAATATCGTCTAAGCTAACTCTTGCCTCCAAATTTCCACAGCCATATGAATAGAGTAAATGCGCAAAATTGACTGCCACACCTTCCTTGAAAAACTGCACTCAAATAAAATATGATCACGTCTCTCTGCAACATTCATTCAAAAAAAGTAACAAATATCGACCAAAATCTCAAAAGCAAAGAAACGATCCTGAATTGGGAGTCTATTAAGAATGACCATCCAAGCAATAAGAGAATGCTTGGGAATATGTAAAACGAACCATAGCAAACGGTGCCATTCCACTTTCTTAACACAAGTTCCCACAATCAAAAAGTAGAAATAGATGAATTTTTTAATAAAAAATCTATTTACTTTTTTATTTAATGTATAAAACTAAATTATTCATTTTAATAAATAATTAAAATACAATCAACTCCTAATATAGAGATTTTTACAATACTTTTACCTATAAAATGTTACTAATTAATACCAACCACTTAAACCACTAAAAGACTTTCTTTTTTTTTTTTTGGGAAAAGTTAAAAATTAATAATTAAAGAATCTTTAATTAATATAATTTTTGCATCGCAATAGATTCGTTCATTTTGTTCTTCATGCGGGAATAATTCAATTGCAAATCGAATACATATAAATATATGTTTGATGGTTTTCACTTGTGTGGTTAAAGTTTTTACTGAATATTTGGTTAATATGGATTCTAATAGTGTGATGTTATTCTCTACCTAAACATCAATATATATATATATGGTTTGTCGGGTAATATCTCATGAATTAATCTAAGATAAATTATATTATTAGTCATTAAATTATGAGTAAATTTTGTTTTGGTCACTTAATTAAAAAAAAGTTATAATTTAGTCACTGAACTATTTAAAAATATTCATTGAAGTCATTGAACTATTCAATTTCTTTTATTTAAATCACTGGGCTATTAAGTTCTACCAGTAAGCTCCAAGTGACAATTTGGCGATTAATTTAGTATGGTAGATCAATACCTATCGATAAGTAGAAAAACATACCTTAGATCAAAATCGATTTGACGGTCAGTGTCGAAGATTGAAAAAATTTGTTTGAACTTTGGTTTGCAGATCCATGACGTCCAAAGTTGTTTCAAAAAAAAAAAATTGAACTATAGAAGAGAAGAGAAAAGAAAACTTTCGATTGATGCATGTAATGCGAATAGAGAGAGCCATATAGCATGGATTATAATAGTCCAATAACTTAAATAAAAATTTTTAAATAATTCAATAACCAAATTATAATTTTTTAATTAGGTGATCAAAATAAAAGATTTACCCATTATTTAATAACTAATAATATAATTTACCTATGATTACATACTGAAGAATAAGTACTACTAATCATCATCCGAAAGCTTCCAATTATTAAAAAATTATTTAACTTTCGTATATGTATGTACGTATATAACCTCTGAAGATTTCTTCAAATGAATTATTATATAGTTGGGCGGTAACATCAGCTCAACATTTAGCCATTAATAAAGCAGTGTCGACGTCTTTTAAGACTTAGTTTAATTGCTTTTGTGGTATGAAATATTCTAATTTTGAAATGGTATAAAACCACGTCATTCTTAAAATTATTCATATATGTTATTTTTTAGGATAATATTTAAAATTATTTGTAATCCTTCTCTAACTCGTAAATAGGAAGGATAATACGCTTCAACACACTCGAATCTAAATCCTCATGTATTAACAATAATATTCATGTCAATCTAACTAATACTTAATTAATAAATATAAAATTTGAAACATATAAAAAGTGTTTTGGTTAGCTCTCTCTAAGAAAAAACTCTTCAAATTCATGGGACCTCTAAAATCACTATTTTTAATGTTTTTTTTACTATTAATCACTTCCAATCTAATAGTTTTTATATCTCTTATGGTGTGAACCGTCACAATAAATCACTCTTAATTTTAGTGTTACAACAAAATCATTAATATTATATTAATAAGTTTATATGCTTAAAATAACATAATCTTGCAAATAAAATAAAATTTTTTTATAATATATAAATAAATAAATTTATTTCATACATTATTTACATTTTTCAAAGAGAGAGAGAAATACTTTTATAATACAGTAAAAAATTATTAAACAATAAATGAGTACATCCTTATGTTATATTACATGTGAGCTTTTGTCAAAGTCAACCAATTTTACTGTTTTCTTTTGCAATTCGCTATGTTTAACCTAATTCTGAATTAGAATATTTCATGAGTTTAATAGCATTGAGTAAAGTTCTAGAACCTTTATTTCTTTATCCAAAGTTCATTCCTATTAATGTATAAATTCATTTTATTGGTTTTTAAATTAAAAATTTTATATTCATTATGATATTTAGTATTTACTATTACTTACCCACAACACGAATGGATTCATGTTGGGTTTTACGCGGTTCATATATTGAGCTCGCATGAGATTGAGTGTTCGTAGAAGGGACACTTACACCCTCTTGCGAGATCACATGGAAAATCGCATATAAAATCATATAAACACGTGTTAAGTCTAGAGTAATATTTATATCAATAAATAATAATTATATTATTATATAAATATATAATTCTACCTAGCTAAAGGATACACAAAAATACTCAACAAAATAATTATTAATTATCGTAAACTCTCTTTCTTTATTTGACTGATCCTTATCTCATTGTGGAAAGTACTATAAGACTGCTTCACTATGTTTTTCTTTAAACAAAGGAAGTTTGAAAATCTGATGTTTGACATTTGTGGGAAAACAAAATTGCACATTTAACTGCTACCATTGACTCCTATTTTAAAATGGATTAAATCAATCAAACCTAAATCTGTGCATAGATTAGATCTGTTATTAATAATATTCTAGACTCATTCGATAGGTCCCATTTCGATTTAAAAAATAGAACTGAGTCTTTATTCAAATTCGGTCCAAATTATAGATGATAAGCCTAGGTCTTACGCAACTCGACTCGTATAGAATATATATATATATATATAATATATTAAAAATATTGAAAACATTTAAACAAATGTTTCTTAACAAATTAAAAATATTTTAAAAATATTTATATTTAGATAACACAAGGATAGATACAACTTTATAATATCTAAATAATTATAATAAAATAATAGTAACATATGTAAGAGTATGCCCAAAGATCAATCATGAGATGGTTGTAATAACATACTTGATTTACCATGTTTATTAATATAAAGCGTTGTCATTATTATTTCAGCTTTTTCCTTCGTATGTACAAATAAACTGCTTTATAATAATGTCCCGAGAATAATATGATTACTCTTAAAATATCCTTAGTCAAGTATTATTGTTGACCGGACAACAATAATGCATTAAGACTAACATGTAGTTGATTGATGATAAAGAGTTATCATTGATATGGAGTGTCAAAATCAATGCATGAATATGTGTGTTAGAGAACAACATATTGGACCTGACCGCTATGAGTATGTTTCTTGGATTATTATGTAATTGTCACAACATTACTCATAGTGATTAATATGTATATGATCCTTAGACTTGAGATAATCATTATCCCAACATCGTGAGTCGATATTTTGATACACCAAACGTATAATCAGAATCGGTTGTTCTATAAAGGTGATGTTGGATATATCACAATCAATGTAGAGGATATTATTGATCAATATAGATAAGTCCTCCCACATAATGGGAGTAATATCTTAGGCCACTTGATTGAGTGAGACTAGAAATGCATGGCCATGCTCAAATAAGTTGACATGAGATGTCATACTAATTTATATATCATAGTCTACTCAAGATATCAAGAAACATGGGATGGACTATACAAGTGTGACTATTCCATGACTTGTATCTATTCCGTAGATAAAGGACTTAAGGATTAATGCATGAAAAGTTAATCACAAAAGTTATGTCGAATCATGACTTCTTGTATCTTAGGTAGCAATGATGCATTGCTAGATGCCACTCATTGTTTGTGACATTAGAATCGTTCTAGTATTACTACTAACGTTACAAGAACCTCTGTGGTCACACCCTATGGTTGAAATGAACGGAATGAAACATAGTTGGTATTGTGTTTGATTGTCACATGAATTAAATTAATTAAAGAATTAATTTAATTCGGCAATCAAATATTGAATATATTATATGTACAAGGATGTTGTACACATAATGAGAATTAATATATGAATTTGGTTCCTATATAAATTTAAATAAATATAGTTTATCGAAATCCATGTTATAATTAATGTAATTATAACTTTTGGGTATAATTAATGTAATTATAATTTTCGTTAAAACATTATTATATTTATTTAATACGATTATAAAAGGGTAATATGTGAAGAAAAACCCTAAGAATTTTGCTTAAAAAGGTCTAGCAACCGTCAAGCAAAACACCTCTCTAAAAATAGTTTTGGAGATATCTGCCGCTCATAGTCAAATCGGTGGATTACGTAGAGGCCGACATCGTAAAGGTTGTGGCTTGGTTCGACAAAGGATCGATATCTTGTCGCCGAGGCGTCGCTATCTCACTCGATTGAAACTTTGGTAATTTGAAACCTTTATTTCACCCCGATTCGCTCTCGCACATGGATTCATGGTTTGGATCACGGATTAATTTTATTTCATTGCGCTTTGGGGTGCCGCGTTCCAACAAAGGGTATCGAGCCACTTGTGTGATACTGGACTCGGTTTAAATACTTGGGTGATGCAATTGTATGAGATGCATGCTTTTATTTTATTACGCTTTCGGTTGTTTAAATCGTTTAAGCATAACCCGATAACTGCTTCCTTCGATAATTGATTAAATGTTAATCATGGTGTTGTGGCCTATTCGATCTTATGTTATTATCATTAATTATTAACAAATCTGTAATATTGCGACGGTGGAATTTACGCTTCAGTAGGGTTAATCGGCTTGTGGAACAAGGGTTGTTCCGATATGAACCTCAAGGATTAAAATCTCGAAAACACGATTCCGCTTGATAAAAGTTATCAAATCGTGAGGTTTCATTTGACTGGGTATGCGATTTGTACCACTGGTCCATATTGGGGCTCCGCCTCGCACCCCCGTGATCCTACCGTAACATCCCTCTCATATTTTGAGGATGGGGATTCGAGATCTGCTCTCGCGCGGCCTTCTACCCGCCTTCCTCCGACCGCCTCGCACCCCATTTTCTTATTATAGTATATTTTGTTAATAAAAGAAATATATATAAACTTGATGGGCCACATAAGGTTGAAAGGATATTTTATAATTCACCTTAGCAAAAGAGCATTGAATTATGTATGCTATTTTTGACATGCACGTGTTTGAAATGCATAGTTATAGCCCGATGACCCATTTGATAAAAGGTTGTAATTTTATAAATACTACTGCGTGTCGTGCCTTACTACTATTCTCTTGTATTTCTCTTCTCATCTTACTCCCTCGTATGTAAAACGAAGTTTCTGATATTATAATTTGCAAAAGTTGCTATGGGCCGATTTAGAAGGAAGTTGGGACAACTATTGAAGAATGATAGTTTATGAAACCGCTTACACCTTTAGGTTTCCTTTGGTTCTCCCATTGGCTTGGGTTGAATCACCTTAGTTTATGGGCTATAACTATTGCATTTATTTATTGCTTTATTTATTCATGTATGAGATGCTATGGATGTTTAAAGCATGCCAATTTTATATATTAAAATTTAATAATAAACCCAATTAATTGATGAGATCAATTAAAAGACTAAATGGACTAAATTAGACCATAATTGGTGAGATGGAACATCCTTAATAAAATCCTCTATTAAAATATTAAGTCAACATGGCCTTCCAATTTTGCCCTCATAAGGCCTCGATCAATACTATGTAGGTTATGCCAAAGCAAAGTACTAGTATTTATCTTGGTTAAACGCCAAGAATAAACAAGTGATATTCATTGGTTAAAAATTGGTTAATGACTTAACTAGGTTACTCTAATAGGATTAGAAACCTAGAGGCAATTAAATTGATAAATCATAAGATGATTAGAACAAGAGTTGTTCATCAAATATTAGGAGTTACATATGATGTAATTAGCAAAGGTTGCTTACCTAAATAACCATAGTCTTGAGAGTAAAGCCAAAGTCGACTTAAGAGGAGGTGAAATATGGGTCCTTAACCCACTAGAAATACTTTGGAGAAAGTTTTTCAAATTAATATATGAGGTTATTAATTTTGAAATAAAATAGTGGGATCATCATTTAATAAAGTCTTTTAATGATTTATATAAACTTGGTAAATTTACTCACACGCATATTTAATTGTTGTAGATATATTATGGCTGCAAATACTAGCACACTATCATTGCGATCGGTCCTTGAGAAGGACAAATTGAATGGTTTGAATTTTCTTGATCGTTCCGTAACTTGAGGATTGTCCTCAAACAAGAACGGAAATTGTATGTCATTGAACAACCACTTCCTAATGAACCACCTATTAATGCCTCGAGAACCGATAAAGATGCTTACAAGAAGTATCTCGATGACATGGTAGATGTTGGATGCCTTATGCTTGCCACTATGAATCTCGAGCTTCGTAGCAACATGAGGACATGGTTGCTCATGATATGATCGAGCACCGAAAGAACTTTATCAAGGGCAAGCACGGCAAGAGAGGTTCGATATCTCTAAAGCCCTATTCCAATGTAAGTTGGTGAAGGAAGCCCAGAGGGACCTCATGTCCTTAAGATGATTGGCTATATTGAAAGTCCTGTCTAAGCTTGGTTTTCCATTGGGCCAAGAGTTGGCCACCGATGTTATTCTCGCAATCGCTGTCGGATAGCTACAACCGCTTTGTCCTTAATTTCAATATGAATGAAATTGACAAGACTCGCCACGCTTACTCAAGATGTTACGAATCATCAAGGTAACATGAAAAGGTTGGACCCAAGCCCATACCGATGGTCCGTAACAATAAGGGCAAGGGAAAGGCCAAAGTTCGCATAAAGCCCAAGGGTAAAGGTAAGCCCAAGCTCGGCAAAGGAAAGGCTGCAATGAAACCTAAAGGTGGAGTGTCTAAGGAAGGAAACCGCTTTCATTGTGGTGTGATGGACATTGGAAGCGAATCGCCCTATCTATCTTGAGGAAGTCAAGAAAGCCAAAACAAGCGGAATGTCTGCTTGGTATTTATGTTATTGATATTAATTTATCAACTACTACTTGGGTATTAGATACTGGTTGTGGTTCTCATATTTGTACTTCTGCATGGGGACTACAAAGGAGTAGGACGTTGGCTAGAGGAGATGTGGACTCATGAGTTGGAAATGGAGCAAAGGTTGTCGCATTAGTGTGGGAACATATACTTTATCTTTGCCTAGTGGACTTGATTTAATTTTAGAGGATTGTTATTTTGTGCCCAGCTTGACTAAAAACATTATTTCAGCTTTCTTGTTTAGACAAAATTGGTTTTGAGATAATTATTAAGAATAATTGTTGTTCCTTTTATCTCAATAATGTTTTCTATGGCTCGGCACAATTGATTAATGGCCTCTATATTTTAGATCAAATGAACCCTATTTACAACATAAATACTAAAAGATCTAAAATAAATGACTCAAATCAAACTTATCTTTGGCATTGTCGTTTGGGCCACATAAGTGATAGACGCATATCCATACTCCATAAAGATGGTTTCTTAGATTCATTTGTTTTTGAACAATTTGAAGTATGTGAATCTTGCTTATTGGGAAAAATGACTAAATCTCCTTTCACTGGTAAAAGTGAACGAGCTAGTGATTTATTGGGCCTAATACATTCTGATGTATGTGGACCAATAAATACACAGCCCAGAGGTGGATTTCAATACTTCATTACTTTCACTGATGATTTCAGAGATATGGGTATGTTTATCTCATGCCATAAGTCCGAGTCTCTTGAAAAGTTCAAGGAATTCAAAATGAAGTACAAAATCAACTAGGCAAAACTATCAAGTCACTCGATCCGATCGAGGTGGAGAGTATTTGAGCCTAGAGTTTGATGATCTATTGAAGGAATGTGGGATTGTCTCACAACTTACTCCTCCCGCTACTCCTCAATGGAATGGAGTTTCGAGAGAAGAAATCGAACTTTATTAGACATGGTTCGATCCATGATGAGTCATGCCGATCTACCGACTTCTTTTGGGGACATGCAATTGAGACAATTTGCTTTCACACTAAATCGTGTTCCATCTAAATCGGTTCAAAAGACGCCATATGAGATATGGACCGAAAACGTCCCAAGATGTCTTTTATGAAAATTTGGGGTTGTGAAGCTTATGTTAAACGCCGACGCCTACTAAGCTTGAACCCAAATCAAAAGTGTATTTTGTGGGTATCCGAAAGAAACCAAAGGTTATTATTTCTTTAATCCCACCGAGAACAAAATGTTTGTTGCTCTGACCGGTGTCTTCCTAGAGAGAATTTATTTCTAGAAAAGGAAGTGGGAGAAAGATTGAACTTGAAGAAATTCGAGAATCACAAGATACCACCGAACCAAAGGATAGAACAACAGCAAATTCCACAAGAAATTGAGGAACAAGTAACTGCTATAGAAACACAACCACCGCGAAGATCTTTAAGAGAACGCCATGCACCTGAGAGATATGGATTTCTCATTACAACACATGGTGACGTTCTTCTTATAGATCAAGATGAGCCTAGGACTTATCAAGAAGCGGTGACGAGCCCAGACTCTGAGAAATGGCTTGAGGCCATGAGATCTGAGATGGATTCCATGTATGAAAATCAAGTATGGACTTTGATTGACCCACCCGAAGGGGTTAAACCTATAGGGTGCAAGTGGGTTTTCAAAAGAAAACCGACATGGATGGTAACGCACAAACATACAAGGGCGATTAGTCGCTAAAGGTTTTCGCCAAATTCATGGTGTTGACTATGATGAAACCTTTTCTCCTGTAGCTATGTTTAAATCCATCAGATCTTGCTCGCCATAGTGCATTTCATGATTATGAAATCGCGATGGATCGTCAAAACAACTTTCCTTAACGGAAAACTTGAAGAGGATGTGTACATGACACAACCTCAAGGTTTTGTCAATCCAAATGATGTCGGAAAGATTTGTAAGCTACAAAGATCCATTTATGGATTAAAGCAAGCTTCTCAAGTTGGAATCTTCGCTTTAACGATGCAATTAAAGAGTTTGGTTTTATCAAAATGAAGATGAACCATGTGTTTACAAGAAAGTTAGTGGGAGCACTATCACATTCTTGGTACTATATGTGGATGACATACTTATCATGGGAAATGACATACCTACCTTGCGTCTATTAAGACTTGGTTAGAAGTTGTTTTTCTATGAAGGACTTGGGCTAAGCTACTTACATCTTAGGAGTCAAGATCTATAGAGATAGATCAAGACGACTACTAGGTCTAAGCCAAAGTACATACATAGATAAAGTCTTGAAAAGGTTTGGTATGGAAGAATCTAAAGAGGATTTCTACCTATGAGACATGGTATTTCACTCAAGGAAATGTGTCCTTCAACTCCACAAGAGAGAGAACGCATGAGTAAAATTCCATATGCTTCGCTATTGGATCTATCATGTATGCCATGTTATGTACCCGCCCGATGTCTCAGATGCCTTAAGTATGACGAGCGGTACCAAGTAGATCCGGTGAAGGTCATCGGACCACGCCAAGAATATCCATAAGTACTTGAGAAGAACTAAGGATACGCTCCTAATATATGGAGGTGAGGAAGAGTTAAGTGTAAAGGTTACACCGATGCCGCCTTCCAAACCGACAAGGACGATTCTCGATCGCAATCAGATTTGTGTTTTGCCTTAATGGTGGTGCCGTGAGTGGAAGAGTTCAAAGCAAAGTACGATGTCGATTCTACAACAGAGGTCGAGTATATTGCAACCAAGTGAGGCAAAAAAAGAAGCGGTTTGGATCAAGAAGTTCATTATCGGACTAGGGTTGTGCCTAGCATATCGATGCTATAGAACTCCGATGTGATAACAATGGAGCTATTGCACAAGCTAAAGAACCCAGATCTCACCAAATGATCCAAACATATACTTAGGCGCTATCATCTTATTCGAGAGATTATCGATCGAGGAGATGTTGAGATATGTAGAGTACCTACAGATGATAACATTGTTGATCCTTGACCAAGCCTCCGACACGCCAAGCATGATCGTCACACTAAGTCTCTTGGTATTAGATATATGATTGATTGGTCTTAGTGCTAGTGTGAGATTGTAAGAGTATGCCCAAAGATCAATCATGAGATGGTTGTAATAACATACTTGATTTACCATGTTTATTAATATAAAGCGTTGTCATTATTATTTCGCTTTTCCTTCCGTGTGTACAAATAAACTGCTTTTATAATAATGTCCCGAGAATAATATGATTATTCTTAAAATATCCTTAGTCAAGTATTATTGTTGACCGTGACAACAATAATGCATTAAGACTAACATGTAGTTGATTGATGATAAAGAGTTATCATTGATATGGAGTGTCAAAATCAATGCATGAATATGTGTGTTAGAGAACAACATATTGGACTGACCCGCTATGAGTATGTTTCTTGGATTATTATGTAATTGTCACAACATTACTCATAGTGATTAATATGTATATGATCCTTAGACTTGAGATAATCATTATCCCAACATCGTGAGTCGATATTTTGATACGACCAAACGTATAATCAGAATCGGTTGTTCTATAAAGGTGATGTTGGATATATCACAATCAATGTAGGGGATATTATTGATCAATATAGATAAGTCCTCCCACATAATGGGAGTAATATCTTAGGCCACTTGATTGAGTGAGACTAGAAATGCATGGCCATGCTCAAATAAGTTGACATGAGATGTCATACTAATTTATATATCATAGTCTACTCAAGATATCAAGAAACATGGGATGGACTATACAAGTGTGACTATTCCATGACTTGTATCTATTCCGAGATAAAGGACTTAAGGATTAATGCATGAAAAGTTAATCACAAAAGTTATGTCGAATCATGACTTCTTGTATCTTAGGTAGCAATGATGCATTGCTAGATGCCACTCATTGTTTGTGACATTAGAATCGTTCTAGTATTACTACTAACGTTACAAGAACCTACTGTGGTCACACCCTATGGTTGAAATGAACGAATGAAATATAGTTGGTATTGTGTTTGATTGTCACATGAATTAAATTAATTAAAGAATTAATTTAATTCGCAATCAAATATTGAATATATTATATGTACAAGGATGTTGTACACATAATGAGAATTAATATATGAATTTGGTTCCTATATAAATTTAAATAAATATAGTTTATCGAAATCCATGTTATAATTAATGTAATTATAACTTTTGGGTATAATTAATGTAATTATAATTTTCGTTAAAACATTATTATATTTATTTAATACTGATTATAAAAGGGTAATATGTGAAGAAAACCCTAAGAATTTTGCTTAAAAAAGGTCTAGCACCGCCAAGCAAAACACCTCTCTAAAATAGTTTTGGAGATATCCGCGCTCATAGTCAAACCGGTGGATTACGTGAGGCCGACATCGTAAAGGTTGTGGCTTGGTTCGACATGGATCGATATCTTGTCGCCGAGGCGCCGCTATCTACTCGATTGAAACTTTGGTAATTTCAAACCTTTATTTCACCCCGATTCGTTCCTCACACATGGATTCATGGTTTGGATCGCCGGGATTAATTTTATTTCGCTGCGCCTTTGGGGTGCCGGCGTTCCAACAACATAATAATGAAACAACAACAAAATAGTGAGAAAATAAAAGTTTTTTTTTTACAAATTCGAACCGAGCTTAGGGTAGAAAAACCTTACCTGAAACTCGACTCGTTTTTTAAACAGACTTTATTTTTATTTAAACTTTTTTTTGAATTTATATTTTTACCGTAGAACTTTGGGCCAGACGGAGGGTCGACCCATAAAATAAATTCTCCAGGCCAACACATTGAAATATCCACTTCTCAATTTCCATAAATTAAATGAGTAAACTTCTTTTCTTCTACGTTTTGAATTGATCTATTTATAGATCCGTCTGAATTTGGTAATGCTTAAAAGAAGATAAAATTTGAGAATAGTCCCCGTACTTACTATTTGTATGAATTTAGTCTCTTTACTTTTAATTACTTAAAATTGATTTCTCTACTTTTCAGTTTCTCATTTTCAGTCCATCCTTTAACTTTTTCCATTAACTTTATTAAAAATTAGGTACTAGAACAAAATTGACCCCTCAACCTTTACCACTTTTGTCAATTTGACCCTATTCTATTTATTTTTGCTTTAACTATTAAATCTTTAAAAAATTATAAAAAAATTATAAAGTTATAAAATTTCCCCATGTGCCAACAAATTAAATATAGAATAAAAAATAAAATTTACTACTAAAGATTTTACTTGGCCAACAACCTATCGATTTAGTGACACGAGTATTATATTGTGGGCATAAGAGGTTGGTTCAACCCGAAGCAACCTTATCTCCTACCCTCACTATATATTTAAATTAACTCGTAGTTTTCATTTAACAACAATAAGTATTATGGATATTATGTAATTTAAATTATAAATCATTAAATTTAACCTCAACTTCTAAATATTTCATAAACTTTTGATTTAATCAAAATTCATCATTTAACTTTAATTATTAACAACTGAAATCACTTATACTAACACTACTAAATTCTTTTAACAAAATAATTTATTCCACATTCAAGCTTTGCATGTTTTTAACATGTAAATAAAAAGACAAAGACTTTCTTTCATTTCTTCTTTCGGGGTTTCCATTTTTAGAAAAAAGGGGAGAGTGAATGTTTTGTTTGTTAGTTTCAGTACGAGAGTTGAGGGAATGAAAAAAAGAAGAAAGCAGGAAGAATTGAAAGAGGAGGATATTTTTTCACAGGGACCAATTTTGAACAAATAAAAGTAGAAAGACTAAATCCGCACAAATCAAAAAGTACAAGCATTATCCTCAGAAATTAACCTAAAAAAATCATGATTAGGTAAACCAAAATCATAACAAGATGGGGTTTAGGGTATAATGGAATATGATGAAGATTGCGTTGGAGAATCTTCAGTGACACAAGTTCCATACTGGACAAAGTCTGAAAAGGTTGATCTTATTTGGGTTCCACTTTCTTAGAATCTTCTGCTCTGCCTAGACCACCTTGATTGACTTGGTGGACTTTATGGGTTGTAAAACAAATTCTAATATATGGGCTAATTATGGAGCTTGACTCAACCTTTCGCAACAACTAAGAGTTGCCGGGCTTTCTCGGTGTAAAGTATCAATTTTTTAAGTTTGGGTTCTATTTGTTCCGAAAAATTGTTCTAAATAAGTTATTTTTCATTAAATTTTTTTGTTTTTTAAAAGTTTTTTTTAAATGTGTTAAAATAATTAATTAAAAATAAAAAATATTTTTTTAAAATAATACAAATGTGTTAATATCTAATCTAATTATAAATATTTAATAGTTATATTTAATTATTTAAAATATAATTTATATATTCTAATTAAATTTTATAAATAATTAATATTTATTGCTTAAAATATTTAAAGTTTATATTTCATATATTAAAATATTAACAACAAGTTATAATAAATTATTTCTTATATTTTTACTAAAATATAAAAATATTAATTAATTTTAACATTATTTAAATACATATTTGTTACTTAATAATATCATGTCCAAAATGAATATTTTATTTTTCTAAAGTATTTTTGACAGCAATGGTAAACACTCAAATCTTAAACTAAGTTTTTTTCCAAATCACATTTTAGAAGTACTTCTCAAAAGCAATGCTAAACTAACCATTGATATATAATTATTATTTAACATATATAATTAATATAATATTTTTATAACATAATATATCCGGACTAGATCGAGTCACGCCAAAAAATATTACCCAAGGCTCGACCCATATAAAAAACGGATCTTAAATTTACCCAAACCCATTTTCAGGCATCATATTTTATTCAAACCCTCTCATTTTTCGAATGAACTTTTAAATTTAAATGAATGACCCAACCCATAAACAGATCTAACAACAACTAAATATCAAAACTTTCCTCAAATATAACCATAATCCTCTCAAACCACCCATTCTAACATAAATTAAAAGATTTTTAATGGGTGACGTGCTAACCACAGGTCCTTAATAAATTAAAAGTATAAAAACTTGGTCTTATCTTGTACAATGTTGATAGCCATGCCTTTTTTGAACCTAGCCCTCTCTTAAAACAAGCCCTCAAATGGCAATTCACCTTCTTTTAGGACTAGTTTGACATTTTTGTTAAATTGGTCATAACTCGAGATATAAAGATTCCAATGGCATGATTCTTGATGCATGGGAAAGACAACATCTAGCTCTACAAGTCGTATGAAGAGAGGCTGGCTTGAATCCAGTGGAATCAAACACCAAATTTTGATATAAAAATTCAATTTTTGTCTCTTGACATGGTATTTGAATTCCGCCATGAATGCATGTTTTACAAAGTGATTTATAATGGGATCTAGACCTGCTGATGGGCTCGGTCACTCGACTCGACCTCAAAGTTTGAGCAAAAATATAGGTTTGAAAACGGGCTTGGGCAAAAAAATAAGACTTGTTTCAAGCCTCGAGTAAGGCATTTTTTGCCCGGCCCGAATTTACGGAAGGACAAAGGAAATCTATTACTTTTTGTTGTTTTCTCCCTGTTTTGCTACCATTTCACTATCATGTTACTGCTATTTTGTTATTATTGTTTGGATATTGTATAACATTTATTTTATTGTTAATTTTGTTATTATTTTAAAGATATTTGCTTGTTAAGTTACATCTATCTCAGTGTTATTTAAGTATACATATTTCTTAAATTTTATTTTCAATTTGTTGAAAAATATTTATTTTAATGCTTTTAGTATTTTTGATGTATTATATATATTTAGAAAATTTATAAAAAAAATCAATAAGAGCAGGCAGACTAGGCTAGGCTTAGGTAAAATTTTAGTCCCATTTTTGGGCTGAACCTAACAAATGAGCCTAAAATTTTAGTTATACACGACCTAGCCCATAAGCACCTCTAGCGGGATCACATCAACTAACAAAATAGTTTACATTTCTTAATTCATAATCATTCAATCAAAATTTCATTTGGTATTTATATCAACCTTTTTATAAATAAATCTGTTACATAATTTTATTTTTGTTCGAAACGATCTATTATTAAAAAAACTCAATAAAAGTCAAAAAAAGAAAAAGGAAATTCGATTATTTAAGCAAATAATTTTATCATTGGATGCATGGTGAGGGCAGTCCATATTTGTTGTAATGTCATTTTCAAGCTTTTAATTGGGACTAAAGATGTGTGACTTAATTCATTGCCACCATTCTTGATCACTTTGTACTGATCTTCTTCATCATCCGCTGTCAAATAATATCAACTTAAATACACAATCTTGGGCCTTTCTTCTTTTAGCTTAATTTTCAATATTATCCATCACATTTTATATAACACAAAAAATATCTTATATGATAAAAATAATAATAATAATATTGATAAATACATAAATATATTACAATTATGTATGATGGTGACACTTAAAAATACATGAGAGCAAAAATGTTGAAATATAGAGAAAAAAACAGAAGGGAAACAGGTTGGCTGGGGAATATTGCAGCTCAGCTACACCTTTCTTTCGATTGCTCCAGTCCTCTCGATGACGTACATCACAGCTGGGGCACACCTTTTTTTTCCTATTAAGAAAACTTCAAAATAAAATAATTATTAAAAAGATAAATTACACTGAAATTATTTAAGAGATAATACATATTATTAAACTTGATAACTTATACCTACTTGGTACTTAAATTTTTTCTAGACCTAACTCAGATCTAAATTTAAAACTGTAAGTTAATTTGGTGTTTTTACACCGTTAAAATACGTTGATATGATGCTGACAATTTATAGTATGGTGACATATAGTAATTTTTAAAAGTACAATTTAAATACTTTATTTTTGACAGTGTCACTATGCTATTAGTCGTCATTGACACACCAACGTATTTTAACAGTGTTAATTAGATGAACAAAACATTATAAATCGATAAAATTTATAATTATTTTATAATTTTTCATCTAATTTGTATAAATTTTTTAATCATTTTATTTACACTTAATTAAGTTTTCTATCATCTATCTTTATTGAATTCGTTGAAATATATTTTATTTGAAACCTTTGATGATGACGACGATGAGCAATCAATACTCCAAAGGTCGTTGCTAGTCCTTTCCTTCATTATTATGAGAAAGAATAAAAGAACAACATTATCTCATACAATAGTTCTTTCATTATGGATTTATGTACTTACTACTTATGGGATCCAAATTAATTTCCTTTCTTGGTTTCTCCTAATATATTTTTTCATAAATTAAATATTAAATAGATTAATCGATTAAGTTTTAGTTCGATTAATATAAATATTATTATAAATACACGAAGATATAGATTCAAATATGTTGAAGTGTGTTATCTTCTTATTTATTACATAAGAAATAACTTCTAAACATTTTATAAAAAATATATATATTTGATCAAATCCATTTAGATTAACTAAGCTTAACACTTTTTAAGTTAAAACTTTTTGATAAATTTATTACTTTTTAAAATAAGGGATAAGAGATTATTTAAGAATCGAATAAACATTAATATTAACAAACATTTCTTTTTACTCCTTTCAAATTTTATAAATTTATTAAATATTTAGAATTTTTTTGTGATTGACAATTGATTTTTAAGTTGTCTTGTCAAAAAGTTGACCAAAAACTTCCACGTGGAAGCATAAAAAAAGGCCAGAGGCACAGAGCTCTCCCATTAAATCTACGTGTCGATGCATGTGCTGTGGTGACTCACAACCACGAACTCTTACTTACGTGTTCACTGGAGATTTTGATCCTCCACGTGGCAAACGAATGATGGATAATCTTTTACGCAACATGTTTTTTTCCTCTCTTTTCGGAAGAAAAAAATGTGAGTTTCTGGAATCAACATTTAATCTCTAAACTTAGTAAGTTTTATAACTTCGTTTTAATACTTTTCTTAAATTTAGTTCATATGTGATGTTATATTTTGAAATTGTCATGTTACGTTGTTACCTAAATTTTTTATTATAAAAATTATAAAATTTAAGTAATGGTATAACATAATATTAGAGTGCGTTGTCATCAAATTGACTAAATTTGAGAAAAGAAACCAAACTGAAGGACTAATATTGACAAAAATTAGGGACCAATTTAAAAAAATTCAAGGACTCTCTTTATTCTAAGTAAAACAAATGGTAAAATATGCTATATGTCCCTATACTCTTCCTAAATTTATAATTTAGTCATTATACTTTTATTTCCAGAAATTTAGTTCTTTTAATTTTAAATTTTAAAATTAAAGTCTAATTGTTAACGCCATTAAGATTTTTTGTTAAATTTATCTGTAACATTTTAAAATAAAAAATTCACTTGGTAGTAATATAATTAAAATAATTTTATTATAATGAACCTAGATTTAACAAAATAATATTAACAATGCTAAACAATTTGACCTAAATTTTAAAATCTAAAAATAAAAGAGATTAAATTCTAAATATAAAATATAGAAGCCAAATTGATTATAATTTTGGAAAGAGTACAAGGACCTGTAAGATAATTTTAACCAAAATAAAAATCTAAATTTCAAGAGATGAAAAAGAAAAACACACTTCCACTGAGTCAGAGTAACTGCCTGTTCCTCACGTTCAAGTCCTTATCACGTGACTTGCCCTGAATTGGGCGGCACCGCCCTTTTTTTAAATTTCAGCATGGCCTTTAATTTTGTGCAAAATCAAGCTGCCAAAAAAACAGAACTGATATTTATAATTCATGTTTCTGCTTTGTTTTTATGGACAAAATTACCCTTCTTTTTTATAAAACAATCAAACTTTTCCCATGAAAGGTAATACAACCTAGTCAGCTACATATATGTCTTTTCATTCTAAATTCAATTAACGGTTTTTCTTTTCCTCCAGGAAAAGAAGGTTGATTATTGCGGATTAGACATATTTATTAGTCAGATTATTTGTTTAAGTTTAAAAATTTATCTAAAATTTAAAAAATTTGGATCAAAGTTGAAAAATGGATTAGGGTAGAAAATTATGCCTGTTTAAAATATATGATGGGCTCAATCTTGAGCATTCAAGGTCCAATCCAGCTCAAACTGATTCATTTTTAAGTTTATAATATTTTATATTATGTTATTTTTTATATATTATGGAATGTAGAACACATTAAAAAATAAATTTATATTAAATATATAATACTACTCTAATGTAAACATTAAAATAATGTTAAGATGACTATATAACAAATTTTAATAAATAAAAAATATATAAAATTATTAAATATTAAAATAATATAATATAAAATATGGATTTAAAAAATTTAAAAATAATATAGGCTGATCTAAAATAGATTTGAATTAGTTTTCTACAAACATCGGCGGATTTGGGTAAATTTTTAAACCCGTATCTCAGCCCAGGCTGAGTTTGGATAAGCGTAAAATATGTTAATATCAGATTTAGGCTCGACTCGACCTATGAACACCTCTATTGCCAAACAATGACACTAAAAATATTTATAAAATAATTTAATTATTATAAAAATATTGGGTAAATTACATTCAAGGTTACTGAATCATTAGTAAATTTATACTTTGATAATTTAACATCATAAAATCACAAAATAGCTATAGAATTATTTAAAACTTTATATTTTAGTCATTCAACTTTAAAATTATGATATAATTATTAATCAAAATTTTTATTTAAATCAATTGAGCTGTTAAATCGGGCAACTAATGTAACCATTAAATAATTATTTATCATAAATAATATAATATATGAGCACATAATCTTTCACGTGGCGTTAAAAAAATGCTTTAGGTGCCTTTTTATTATTATCATTTAATGAATTAAAACAAACTTTTTTTCTCTGAAAATAGTAAATTGAACGTAAAAACGTTTCTCGAAAAACATAAAACTTAATAATATAGGTTAAATTAATTCACTAAATTACATTGCTAATATATTATATTATGTATGATAATTATAGATCTAAGGACCGCATCAAATATTTCATTAAAATTTAATAATTAAGTGATTTAAAATAAAATTTTCGACTAATTTAAGAAAATTTTAAAGGGTACTATTTAATAATAAAAAGGGTGAAAAGCCAAAATAACATGTGTCGAAAACTCATTAATGAACTGTAAGTCTTTCGGTGTTAAAAGTATGAGATTGTATTTTAATTTTATTAATATTATAATTAGGGAAAAATATAAATAAAAAGGGGGCACGTGGCTGGTGATGGTGAACTAACCATCCCACTCCAACAGAGACATACAGATGGTCACCAAATATGTCCTTTTGGTGGGGGCAAACCATCTTTTTGTTTTTAACATTATTTTCTGTTTATTTAAAATAATTCAGGGTAGTGATCAGGGACAGATTTAGAGGCGGGTAGGGGTCGAGTCCCTTAAAATGGTAGTTCTTTTATTTAGATTTTTATAATTTATAAATTTTAATATTAATAATTTATTGTATTTTATTATTTATTTTGAATTAAATAAAAATTTTTAATTATTTTAAAATTATATCAAAGTAAAATAAATTTAAATTCTAATTGATTATATTTCACTTCAAATAAAATTAGAGTATATTAGAAAAATAATATCCACAATTGGCTACATTCCATGAGCCTTATGTTTTGTTTACTAATATAAATTCAATTAAACGATGACTTGTATTACGAGAGAAGTTACCTAAAGTTGGAGGATTTAATATTGAAAAGCTTTGTTTGCTATGATCTCCACCATCGATGGAGGAGGCTTTTATTGAGTGAACAATGAGTACAATGGATTGGAATCTTTGTCAACAGTTAATGATTATGGTACAATAAGGATATCATTCATTATCAGACCTTATAAATGATATGATATTTAGGATTATTTTGGATAGACGTTTGTCTTTAATATAGTGTTTTACTTCATATTATATTATCTAATTTTATTGTTATTGTTGTTTTTATCTTAATCAGAGGTAAACACACCATTTATTCAAACTAAATTTTAGTTGAAACATGCTTAGCATCGTGTATGTACTAACCTTCAAACTTGACTAATGGTTTTTCGTAAAAAAAAAAAAAAAAAAAAAAAGAAAAAGGAGGAGACGAGTGCAAAGCTAAGAAATTAAAAAAGAAAGGGGCGAAAAAAGAAATGAAAACAATGTGGACGAAAATATGTTTTATGTGTATTTTAATGTTTACATATTTTTATTTTTATTTTACATTTTAATTATTTTGTCTTAATCTTCATGTTGTGTTACATATAAATAAACAAATACATTTAATAATTATCTTTATTTTAGATTTAAATGATATATTTAAAAGGTTGATTTATGGTACTTTAAGGATGTTTTTGATAAACCATTTAAAAAATTATTTCGTTGAAAATAAAAATTTTAACATTTAATATTTTAAATATGTTTGATAATTATTTTAATTTTTACTTAATATAAAAAGGGGTGTTTGGTAAATGAGTTTTGGCCTTTTTTAGTTGATTTGGGCACAAATGAAAGATTGAGTAATTAAACTCTCTAATTGTGGTGTTTGGTGAATAGAGATTTACTAGAACTTGTTGAGCTAAAAACTCCAAAACAAAAAAACGCTTGGGTGGGCTACTTTTTGCAACAACTGATTGGGAATGAGATATGTGGAAGGGATATCTGACCATACTTGCTCAAAAATTACTATATTTTATCACATGCTCACAAACCTAATAGGGGTGCCAAGATATTAGTAGCATCAATTCTCCCATTTTCATTTTCACCTCCAAGGTCCAACGTAAATCTATAAAAAAAAAAAACTCTACCGTGAATCTACAAAAATCAACATTATTGTGAGAAATTTTCAATTGAACCCATTCATCCTTGAATATTTATGCACTCTTAATTTATTTTCAATTTACTTGTGTAAAATGATTTCTTATGCAATTTTATATTAATTGAATATACTACTTGACAAATTTATTCAGAGTGTAATATAATTATCACTAATTTATATACTAAGAACATGACATAATTATTAATGAGAATATAGTTTACAATTATATTGGTACATACACTATTAATATTTATCAATTTCTACAAGGTTAATATTTGTAGGTAACTTAAGAAATTTGTTTATTTAAATTTTAAAACATTCACTAATTAATTTCCATAATGGATGTTTTAATTCCTTGGTAATAGTGTTTTATTTCAACAATTTCAACAAATAAAGACTAAATTATTATAAACAAATAAATACTTAACAATAAAATGTATCATGCCCTTATTTGTCATTTTACACATATCAGCTATGTTTTACCAAATACTTTTAAATAAACAGTTAATAGAATCAGTTGCTCAAATCAATTAATAGAATCAGTTGGTCAAACCAACCAGTGTTACCAACTAATTGCCAAACAGAGTCAAAATTCTCAACAAAAAGGTGTTCAATAAGATAGGTAGGTAGGTGGCTACTTAACTTAATGTAGAAAATATTAAGTTAATTTATTTTATTAAAAATTGAAATAGATTATTTTAAAAACTATTCAAAATAATATAGATTGAAATAAAAATAATTATATTTTAAAATCAATGCTTACA
Organism: Gossypium rotundifolium; assembly: GCA_025506655.1. Lineage (NCBI taxonomy): Eukaryota > Viridiplantae > Streptophyta > Magnoliopsida > Malvales > Malvaceae > Gossypium > Gossypium rotundifolium. The sequence goes on along the minus strand of CP106722.1, from coordinate 5,490,046 downwards.
TCAAATAATATAATTATATTTGATACTTATATTTATTAATTTATCAAACGGTTTTCTAATATAAATTCAACACTTATAAATTCTAATAGTAAAAATTCAGTACTCTAATTTTTAAGGCTTAAACTTTTAGTTTATCAATATTCAAACTATTTGGATTGGAAAAAATGTTTTGATTTTTACTTTGCTCTTTAATTAGTACTCAATTATAAACAATCTTAATAAATTTAATCTTATATTTAATCAAATAATATCATATCATATTAATTAATTAAAATTCATAATAACAAAAAATAGAAATTCCAGGGTAAGTGGGATTTGATGCTAGTGTACATATACATATATTTTAAAATTTAGTCCATATAAATAATCACATTGAAAACAATATTTTTATAAACGACAAAAACATGAGCATTGATGACGTGGGTGATGATAGCAAAAATGATAATAAGCAAAACTATACCCATATATTAAAATAAGGTTCAAAGAATTTTCCTCCTGCCGACACATGGCACACACTCATCATTTTATTAACATTTTATAAAAGTGATTAGTTTTCAGTTTTGGTCCTTCTAATATTCTTAATTTTTCAATTTAATCTTTATACTTTAATTTCTAACATAATTTCATCTTTATATTTTTATAATGTAATTAATTAGGTCAAATAGTTAATATCATTAACTTTTCAATTAAAATTTTATGTGGTTATATATAATCTAAGAGTAGATTTATAAATTTAAAAGATAGAGGAATTAAATTCTTGAAAATAAAAGTAGGAGGGCTTAATTCCAAATATACGAAGTGTAGAGGCTTAGAGTTATGATTGTTTGAATCCGTTGAGAAATCGATCTGGAGAGAGGCATTAGACTAGTTAATCTATAATCCAGCATTGATCGATTGAACCAAACTAAATAATCGATTGAACTAGGTTTTTTTTTTTAAATATTTTTATTTTTGAATAATTTATTTAATCAAATTATAAGAACTAGTGGTCTGATCAGTTTGATCACTGCCCCGATTTTAAAAGTCTTACTTAGAGTATATTTTAATTTTTAAAATTTTATTCAATAATTTAATATAAATAAATAATCAACCCAACACGAGACGTAAAAAAACAAATATATAATTATAATTTTAAAAGGTGTCGTCACCATCGCATATATGTACACATTCGGACATACTTTAGCTTACATTAAAGAGAGAAAGGGAGAGCCAATAAATTAATTTTTATTTAAAGTATGGTTTTAACCTAAATTTATTTATTAGATATGCTACAATTATCACTTTATTCATTGTAAATGATTGATTTTACTAGTAGGAATATAATTGCATTTGTTATTTTGTTTATAATTATGTTCATTTATTCTTGTTGAGGAGAGATTAAAATAATTTTGGGAGAAATTTACGAAATGTCGTTAGTCAAGAGTTAATGAACTTTTTAATAAGTTTGGTATTTCATTTGAGATGTCTGTTCTTGATTTTATTCTCGAATTTTGTTTTTTAATTCTGTCGAGAGTCTTGAAGGATTCATAGAGTAGAAATTACTGTCATATAAGAGCATGGTTCATATAATCAAATATTTTCACTAAAAGCAAAATTCTCATATTTTCTTAGTGGATGAAGACAAAATTTATGGATAAAATTAAATATAGACATCCTAAATTTAATACCAAACCTAATAAATATTCTGAAGACTCGCAAAATTCTCTCATAAACTTTCCTAAAACCTAAAGAAAAGATTGAAATTCAAAAAAAGAAAAAAAATTCATTTGTATATGGAAAGCTCCCAAGTTCTTACCCGATGAAGAGGTAATCTAGAATTTAAGGATGGCCTCATATTTGAAATTTTAGACATGCAAGCCCTCCCCATCAAACAAACAAACCACATCATAAGCTTTTGTCTGCATTACGACATATTTGATTAGTCGGCGACCACCCCAACCTAGACAATACTTTTAAAGCTATCCCAAGAAGCCATAATTAGACTTTTAAATGCTTCAATTTTATGACAACAAAGTCATGAAATTTTTGGGTGTGATAGAGGTAATTAAATCATTTGCTGCCAAAGTAAAAAAAAAAAAAAAAAAAAACTAAGAGATAAAAGAGAAAAACTCTTAATAAGCTCTCGATTTAAAAATAAAATAAAAATCATTTGAGCCATTTTGAATTTTTTTACCTAATTAAGTCTTAAACTAATTAAATTGATTAAATATTTAGTATTTAACGGTAATACTACAGATAACACATCAACGTCAATTGCTGACTTAACATTGTCATATTCCCAAAAATAAAAAATATTTTAGAATTACTTTTAAAATAAGTACAAAATGAACCTCAACACTTATTTATCCTGATACATTTTGAAATTATAAAAAATAAAAAATTATGAAAAAATTATTAGAAATTAATTGAAAGTCATACAATTTTATAAAATTTATAAAGAATAATTTATTATTTTTATGTTTTAAATTAGAAAACGGAGACCAATAACTTCTATCATAAACCAAAATTAGCAATTTTTGCCTTCATTTTTATAATGTGCGCAAGTTATATTAGTTAAATAATTTAATAAAATGAGGAAATAATTTATATAAAAATATAAAATTTTATGGGTTTTACTCGATTTCTAATAATTTTATAAAACAATTTTTCCTAATTTTTTATAGTTTTTAATAAATATTTTTATAATTTTATAAATTCTTTATTTTTTTATAATTCTAAAATGAATCTAGATAAATGGATGTTTAATTTAAATGAACATGAACAATCATTTGTCCAGATTTATTGTGTACTTATGTCAAAAATAACTTGTTTTTTTTTTTTTTCATTGACATAGCAATATTAATTTTTAATTTTTGCTAGCATGGTGCTTGTTAATTGCCACATCAACATTGACATTAAATAGTAACGGTCAATGTCAGTTAAAGGATACATTTGGTCAATTTTATTAGTTCAGGGCTCAAATATTGGATGCAGAAAATTTCAGAGAGGCTTAATTAATTTTTTAAAAAACTTTGGAGGACTTATTTTACCAATCATTTGATGATTTATATATTGAAAAGGTCCATAAACTATAATAGTTTATGTATCTAAAGGAAGTCCTTATAATTTTTTTACTCATATAAGTTCTTATTCTTTAATACGTACTTATAAAATTACTTAGTTTTAATTAGGACATAAATCCTCAAAATTACATGTAAAAGAAAGTTTTACTTTTAACTTTTAATGTTATTAGTAAATCTTACAATTTAAGCAATAATTGTTTTTATGTTATTTGTATATCAATTTATCACATTTTTATATTATTATTATTATTATTATTATTATTATTATGTAATTTATATATTAATTGTCACGTTATATTTATCTCATGTTTCACTTTATGATATATTTTACATAATTAATTATATTCATTTAATTTTTTAAAATATTTATATGTTTATTAATTTTTGTATTCAAAGTATTATTAATTAGTTTAGAAATAAATTATATTAGGATCTTCCTAAAAAGTATAGTTTTAGGTACCAATAAAATAGTGTCGCGTCATTAAATTTTAAAGATAACAAAGTATTATTATACACCCATCTATATATATATATATATAATATCTTCTCCAACTTAATTTAACTTTAATTAAATTACTTAAATAATTAATTTTTAAATTATAAACAAACATATTTTCTTCTCTTACAAATCTTAATCATTTTGTTTTTTTCATAAGTTAATGTCTTTTTTTTTTTTTTTCTATTTTTGTGCAATTTTCTCCATATCATTGATACATAATTTTGGTAATTATTTTACCCTAAATCTCGAGCCTAAAACTCAAAACCTCGAACCTTGAACTCGAGCCCTGAACTTCAAACGCAATATTGAATATAAATAATAGGATCTGTTAACTCGACTCGAAATTTTTTGACTTGATTCGATTTGAAAAAAAATCAAATTGAGTTTAGTTGCTAAAATAGAATTCGTCTACTCAACTAACTCAAAAATTTTTAAATCAATTTAACTCGACTTGATCAAATACTCACTCATTTCGGAATAGACATGATTAAATAAATATATTTGAAATCATTAGAATAGGTTATAAATACAAATTGAGATGAACAGTATCATCCAACATAACCATGAATATCTCCGAACACGTGTAGGATACGGATGGTGGTACGCATTGAGTGTGATGGGTGTTTGCAGATCCATCGTATCTCCTATCTTTTATTAATCAAACTCCCGTTATTATCACAGTTTTATGGGATTATCTGGATGGTGTTTATTTGTAAATTCCCAAGAATTCAGAGGGTGTTTCGGTAATTCAAACATCTCTCTTCTTTAATTGCACCTTATATATACAAACTAGTGGTGCTGAGGATTGTTACAGTTGAAGCACTTTAAAGCCACCATACAAAGGCAAAAACTGATACAATTTCTTTACTCTTTTTTTTTTTTTTTAAAGTATTTTTTTTCTTCAGATTTTGAATTCCCTTTTGGTTCATAGAAAAAACAAGGTATGTATATTGATCTTAACATTGTTGATTCCATGAAACTGTTTTTTCTTTCTTTGCATTTTTCTCATCAACCAAACAAAACTTAGTTTCATGGTTCTTTGGATCACATTTTATCTAAATTAATATTTTTTATTGTAATTTTTTGAAGAAAATAATGTTTGGGGTTATGTCCATGCAGTTTGTTTCATGGAGAAAGGTAGTCATTCAAGTTCAACCACTTTGGCAAGGACCAAATCGGACCAAATGGTGGAGACACTGGCGGCGGCTTTCAAGTCACCTCGACAAAGCGATCAGCAGACACCACCGGGAACATCCGAAAGCGGAGGGACACTGTCGAGGAAGTCAAGCAAGAGGGTGATGATGGGTGCATCGCCGAGGCGGAGCAGCGGTGAGAATAATAACACCTACATTAGGAAGTCGAGGAGTGCTCAAATGAAGCTGGACTTGGAGGAACTGAGCAGCGGAGCAGCTCTCAGCCGAGCCTCTAGTGCTAGTTTGGGGTTGTCTTTTTCGTTTACTGGCTTCACCGTGCCGCCGGATGAGATCGCCGACTCTAAACCCTTTAGCGACGACGACATACGTAAGTTTTTCATAACTGTGCTTTTTTCATGCAAAAGCTACTGCTTTGAATACCTTAACAAGTTTAGGGTTTAAATTTATTAATTTTTTAAAAGAAAATTTTACGTGATTTGAATTAAATGTAAGTAAATAAATATTTAGAATTAATGTTAAAAAACAATTAAAGAAATGCCCCAAAACAAATAAAATTAATATATAATAAAAAATATTTTAACTTCCAAAAATAATATAAATTTTATAAAATTTTACCTCACAAAAACCTTTGTAGTCATAGAGATATAGATAGAAGAGAGCAATGATTGGCAGGGTGTGTCCAAGAAAAGTAGAAAAGTTTGGCCAAATTATAGGTCACCAACTTTTTTTTTAAGCCACTTGAATTTTTATCATTAATAATGATAGTTTATTTCAAAAATAATAATATTATTAATGATTATGATATTTTACTTAAGAATAAAAATAAATAAATAATATTATTTGATTTTACAGCAATTTATAAACCAAATATAAATATATAAAGCTTTTTAAAAGAGGCATGATCATTCGACTTCAACCATACATTTTCTTAATTATACAGATGAAAAAAATAACTAAAAGAATTGATGTATTTGTCTTTCTTTTTTTTTTTTTCATCAACCATCACAGCTCAAAAGAATTTTCTTTTTTTTTTATAATTAATTTCAAACATGCCAGCTCTCATTGTGTGTGTTTTGTGGGTAAAAACATTAATATAAAAGTATGTTTTGTACAGGGTCTAAAATCTCAGGATTCATGGTCTAGGATTCAGGGTGGTATATGGTAGGATTCAGGTTAAAAAAAAATATTAATATGATGTGTCAATGGCATGAAAAAATTTTGAAATGTCATTAAACAATTAGTAAGGGATACAAGATGATGTGGCATCTCTGTTTCATATAATCATTTCTCAAAACTCTCAATTTTCTTAAAATATGTAATAAGTTTTCGTACTTTTCATAAATTTGTATTTACTCCCTATTTTTTATTTTTAAGAATTTACTCCTTCAAAGTTATAGATTTTAAAATTCAAATTCAATTGCTGATAGTTTTAAAAAAATTATTGGTGTGACATTTTGAAAAAAAACTCGATTGGTAGAATGTAATTAAAAGAATGCCGTTATAATGAATCTGAATTTAACAAAATAATTTTAACGGTAATAATAGTTGGACTTGAATTTTGAAATCTAAAAGGAGAAAAACTAAATTTTAAATTTCAAATTTACAAAACTATAAAACTTATAACATATTTTAATATTTTAAAATGAATTATTATGTTATACATACTAAAAGACTTGGCAAGTGAAGTAGGATGATACCATTTATTTTTAGATAAAATTGGAAACAGTGAAGATTAGGAATAAAATAAAAGTACAGGAAGGATGTCCAGCAGACCCTTACATCCCAAACCTAAAAATCAATTATTAACAAACTTGAAAGTAACTCTAAAACAAGATCATAAATCAAAGTAGTCAAGGCTTAATTTGAGTCACATCAAACTCCTCATCAATGGGGGACATTCATAACCTAAGGTTGAAATATTCAATGTGGATGCCATTACACTAACCATCTGATGGTGTCTTTGAAATATTGCTTCTTTGATGGCAATTCCTGCCTACTTAATTCATATTCTTAAACATTCTAAGCTTCCAACGAATTAGTGTGCTACATTATGGTAAACATTTTCCAAGGAAAAATTCCAAAATGTCATATCATTAAATTGATCACTTTTAGAGAAATGATACCCATGAATTGATAGTTTTGGACTAAAATGAACAAGTGGCTTGACTGATGAAGTGTGACCAGAAAAACCAAGTATATTTTGTATTGAAGAAAAATGGTTACTACTTTTATTCCAGACCCTTTGTTCTTTAATATTCACTTTCTCTGTTTTACCCTTACTGCAAAAATCTTCTTTTAGTATGAGCAGAGTTACTAATAATAATGGTAAAAACATATTTTTGTTTGTTATTTTTGGTGCCTCAATCTGGTTTCTCATTCATGTTATAAATAATAAAGTGAATCAAAAAATGATGTCATGTTTTTTTTTTAATCTTATGGATATAGATACAGTTAAAACAATTAGTAGTTAAAATATTCATTTGCAGCTGAAGATGTTGAAGCTAGAACCTGTAAGATGAAATTTCAGACAGAACCCACTTTGCCAATATATCTTAAGGTAAACAACTAATAAATGAGGTGGTGTTTTGTTCTCTGGTTCATCGTCATCATTTAGTTATATCTGCAAACAACAATCTTCAGGTCTTGAAAAGCAAAATAAATAAATAAAGTGTGTGCTTGTTAATGGTGCATGGATTAATTTTGTGTACCATATGTATTTGGACAGGCAAGAGATGGAGAATTGTGTAAAGATCAACGAACATGGCTAACATTGTCAGGTTCTGTCTTGTACGGAGTTTAGTCTCATCTTTGCATGGACAAGACTCTCCCCCCTTCTTTCCAACAAATGAAACCAAACATATATTTTATAAAGACATGAAATTTAGAGTTTTAGAAAGTCATGTTTATTTACTATGTCTTTAGCTCATTATTTGGCCAAATGAGGACATGTAAAGTTACAAGCACAAAGGAAAGAAGGGTATGAATTTATGTTTAAATTTCTTTTGATGGGGAAAAATTGTAATAATGTTTTAGTGAACTTAGGGGGGAATGATTATGATATGCTGAACCAAGGTTTTGTTTCATGTCTTGTAAGTGCAGTTCACAGATGTGACTTATAAAGTGATTATTAAAGGGATGACAAGTTGTGAAGAGAGGGATATATTGAATGGGATCACTGGTGCTGTGAATCCTGGTGAAGTTCTTGCACTTATGGGACCTTCTGGAAGTGGGAAGACCACTCTTCTTAATCTGCTCAGCGGTCGGTTAATTCAATCCACCGTCGGTGGTTCGATTACGTATAATGATCAACCTTATTCCAAGTTCCTTAAAAGCAGGTAACAGATAACAATCTCAAACTTAGGAGTCACGAAAACTGCTAAACTAGAGAGGCCTAACATTAATCATACAGGATAGGATTCGTGACTCAAGACGACGTCTTGTTTCCGCACCTTACGGTGAAAGAAACGTTGATGTATGCTGCACGGTTACGACTTCCGAAAGTATTAACGAGACAACAGAAGGAAAAACGAGCCGTCGATGTGATTTATGAATTAGGCTTGGAGAGGTAAAACTCGAATTCTGTTTTCATGTCAACTTAGCTTGTTATTGAAGTTATATGATATGCAGATGTCAAGACACTATGATCGGTGGATCGTTCGTTCGAGGAGTGTCGGGTGGGGAAAGGAAAAGAGTTTGTATTGGTAATGAAATCATAATCAATCCTTCCCTTTTGTTTCTTGATGAACCAACCTCTGGTTTGGATTCAACAACTGCTTTAAGAACTATTCAAACATTACAAGACATTGCTGAGGTTGGGAAGACAGTCATAACAACAATCCATCAACCATCGAGTCGATTGTTCCACAAATTCGACAAATTGATTCTTCTTGGAAAAGGCAGTTTACTCTACTTTGGGAAAGCATCAGAAGCTATTGTTTATTTCTCGTCCATCGGGTGTTCGCCTCTAATTGCAATGAACCCTGCAGAGTTTCTACTTGACCTTGCAAATGGGAACTTGACGGATATTTCTGTACCATCAGAGCTTGAGGACAAAGTTCAAATGGAGAATTCGGAAACTGAAACCGGAAATGGGAAGCCTCCACCGGCAGTTGTACACGAGGTAATGTTCGATTTTGACTCATCTTTTTACAGTACAAGAGGAGCTCTATGACAAATATAAAATCACAGGTAAATGGACTGCATTTTTCTAGTGTATTTAAATACACTAACGTACTAATCTGCTTAATATATATATATATATATTCATTCACTTGAAAGCAGTATCTAGTGGAGGCTTATGAATCAAGAGTTGCAGATACTGAAAAGAAGAAACTTATGGCTCCTCTTCCATTAGACGAAGAACTGAAATCAAAAGTGTCATCTTCGAAGCGACAATGGGGTGCGAGTTGGTGGCAACAATATTGTATCTTGTTCTGTAGAGGGATCAAAGAACGAAAGCATGATTACTTTAGTTGGTTAAGGATCACACAAGTTCTTTCAACAGCAATCATCTTGGGATTACTATGGTGGCAATCAGATAGTAAAACGATTCGAGGCCGTCAAGATCAGGCAGGGTTGTTGTTCTTCATTGCTGTTTTCTGGGGTTTCTTTCCTGTTTTCACTGCAATCTTTACATTTCCACAAGAAAGAGCAATGCTAGGCAAAGAGCGAGCCGCCGACATGTATCGATTGAGTGCGTATTTTTTAGCTAGAACTACAAGTGACCTACCACTTGATCTGATATTACCAGTACTATTCCTTCTAGTAGTTTATTTCATGGCAGGACTAAGACTAAGTGCTAGTCATTTCTTCCTCAGTATGCTTACAGTTTTCCTCTGCATCGTTGCGGCCCAGGTACGTCCATTTGCAACCGAATGAAACCATATCATTTAAACTTCAAGGGATGACATTGGGTGGCTTTTGCAGGGTCTTGGACTAGCCATTGGTGCTACACTAATGGACTTAAAGAGAGCTACTACTTTAGCTTCAGTAACTGTGATGACCTTCATGTTGGCTGGTGGATATTTTGTAAAGGTATAAGCTACTTTCGATCAAACCGAACAATACCATCGATTAGCCGCCTGCCTATACTTATATTATGTTCAATGTTGCAGAAAGTACCAGTGTTCATATCATGGATCAGATACATGTCATTCAATTATCACACATACAAGCTTCTTCTCAAGGTACAATACCAAGACATTATGCCAACAGTAAATGGGATGAAAACAGACAGTGGGTTGAAGGAAGTGGGAGCATTGGTTGCAATGATTTTCGGGTATCGGTTCTTGGCTTACCTTTCATTGCGTAAAATGCAACTTCATTGTGAAGCTTAAAAGATAATAGTAATAGTGTAATACTACCAACATTTCCAAGAATGAAAAAGAAAAAGAAGCTTGAGATTGCCATTATTTTAAGGGTAATTCTGCAAAAATAGAAATTCTTGAGGATCAGGAATCAACAAAATGGGGTTCAACACCATTTTTTTTTCCCTTAAGAAATTGACAATGATGTGTCGCATGTGATGAATTTAGCCATGTACATGGTGGATAATTAGTAATCTGAAGTTAGTGAATCCTTTGGCATATGATGTTGATTTTTTACCATAAAAGAAATTAATTTGGTTGTAGGAGTCCGATTGCATTTTACTCTACTTAAAATATGGATAAATTAGTCTTTGTACATTAGATTAGAGAGCAAATTTATCTTTTCTGTTAAAAATTCATCTATTTGTATTGTTAAAAACTTGTGTGATTGATAGGATAACCAAAAAGTGATGTCATGTATACCTCGTACCTCGGATCAGTTTTTACTAGTAGAAATTAATGTAATTTTTAACAAAATGACCAGTTTACTTTTTAATCTAACTTACATGGACCATTTGGACTATTTTTAAGTAAAAAAAATAAAATATAATCTAACTCTTAATATAAGAAGCTCCATATTACTTTTACCGGCAATCATATTTAAGGTAGAGCCTTTCGATATTAATTACTAATGCTAAAGATCTCCACTTGGGTTATATTAGTTCATCACTTGCAATAGAGTAGATTTTTATTGAAAGAAAATAACCTTTCGTCAAAATATTTAGGAATAAATATTGAAATTATATATAAAGATTGTTTAAGGTGTAATGTCATACATGAATTTTGATTTTATGCAATTTTATATTTGAAATTTTAATTTGATTCAATTTTCACAAATCACTAACAACGTTATTGCATTAGCACCATTTGACGTTGATATATTTCATACACAAACAACTATATTAATCCAATACAACAATAAATGTATGTTAAAATCAAAGTTTCATTTATACATATGAATCACAATTCAAGTTACATATGTATAATTGCAAAGAAATCAAAATTCATACATCAAATTATACATTAGACCAAAGTTCATGTATAAGTTAGATATTTATCTCATTATTTTTTTAATTGTTAGCTAAAATATTGTGAAATTATAATATCACGAAGCTTTTTAAGTGAATCTAATGGTCTTTACCTTTTTATTAAAAATATTTCAATTGTTATACCTCACTCAATGTGATTTGTGATAACATAGGAAGGCACTTGAGAGATTTTCGTGGATGGTCCTTTGTGTACCTCTCGACATACAACACTTGGTGTATTCTCTATCTAAGCATTCGGATAGTACTCTATCGCCTAACTAATAACTGGGTGACCATCCAACCATTCGAGCACCTCATCCTCTAGGCCACCGTTTTGAGTGGATGCACATTCACCTTTAAAGGGGAGACCACCAAGAGACCACTAAACGTAATGACCTCGTACTACCTTAGCCAACTTAACCAAGAGAATGTAAGAATAGTACATGAATAAGGACAACCCACGTACAATGACCTTACTACCTGGTTGACTGCACAATCATCATGTCTCAGATTTATCGGTGACGCGGCCTCATTGAGCAAAAAAATATCTTTCTTTATAAATATACTGTAAAACGATTAAAAATGAATTAAACCTTAAATGCTCTCGACACTCAACCCTCTTTATCTCCTTACCTGACCTACTTTCTCTCGCTTTTCTTGCTCCACCACATTCTCCTCATTGTTTCCTCTCTTCTATCAACATCACTTAAAATTGTAGGGCTCGTATTATTATTTTAAATTTTTTATTAACTTATTTAATTGAATCTAAAAAATTAATAATTTAATCCACCATTGATCCTGAAATAATTAATTATCAAATAAAAAACAAATCATACAGTCAAATCAAGCAAAGCCCCACAGTAACATTCCAATAGCTTAAAAGTGTTTGTTAAACACGTATTCCAAATTTACAAATATATTATTTTAAACAAGGTTTAATATATAAATTTATCCCTAAATTTGAATTTTTTACATTGATCCTTAATTTTTTTTGATTATATTGATTTTTAAGGTTGGTATTTGTTATATAGATTGGTCCCCTACACCAACACCTTTTGTTTTTTTAAAGAATTTGTTAATGTGGACAACCATGATATTAACACGTGGATAAATAAGGGGACGACATGTGAACTCATCTTTAATTGTTCATAAATTCTTTTAAAAAAACCTTAAAATGTTGAATTTTTTAAAAAATTGTTAAAAAATAAGAAATATATAAATTATAAAACTTCAAAAAAGAACATATATAAATTTTTGAAAAATAGAATATATAAATTGAAAATAAAACAAAAAATTAGTTAAAATTTCAAAAAAATTAAATATGTTCAAAAAATAAAAAATAAAAAATTTGGCTAAATTTTATGTAAATTACAAGAAATTAAAAAATTAAAAAATATTTTAAACATTAAATAAACAAAAATTGGCCGGTTGATGTTGGTGAACTCCCTGTCAGCGTCGGCCAATGCTAGTCAAGCCCGATTAACTTCACGCTTGATCAATTTTTCTTTATTTTTGTTTTTTTTTTTTCATTTTCTGTAAATTTCTAAAAAAATTGACTATTTTTTATTTTTTTATTTTACTTCTCATATATTTTAGATTTTATTTTATTTTTAAACTTAAACATTTAAAGAGTGAGCTTTAAATGTTAAATTTTAACTTAAATTTTTATATATTAATTTTTTGAATTTTATAGTTTACAATATCTCTTAAAATATTAAAAATATCTGATTTTTTTCAAAATTTTTGTAAGAATAATTAAAAATGAATCAATGTGCCATCCACTTATTTTTCCACGTGTCGCCTCTATGCTTGTCCACGTCAACAAATTCTTCAAAAAAAACTATGTTAGTGTAGGGACCTGTGTAACAGATGCCAGCCTTAAAAATAAATATGAACCAAAAAAAAGTTTAGGGGCCAATTTATATATTAAGCCTTAAAAAAAACTAAAAGTGTTAATCATAGGGACCGATTTGTGAAATAGATGCTAACTTTAGGAACTAATGTAATCCAAAAAAAAAATTTAGGAGCTAATTTTAAAAAGTTTACCTAGCGGAATCTATATATTAAGCCTATAAACATTTGTCCCTTGAAAAATTTTCAAACTGTCCGATCATATCCTATCCACTTCCTGTGCCTTTCCTTTTCATTCTGTTCTTTTATTCTGATATTTTCTCTTAAATCATATTGATATTTTGTTAAAAAGGATTTTATTTTAAATAATTTATCTCTTTTTTATTATAAAAGTGAGATATACAGATTATTATATTTGTTTTTTATAAAAGATATACAAAAAGAATATTAATAAGATTAAATTTAATAAAAATAATTAAAAACAAAATAATTTTATCAAACAACATAATTAAATTTAATACTTAATTTTATTAATATACCCAACAATTTTTATATAAATTCAATACTGAGAATTCAACACTTAATTTTCACATTATCAAACAACACATTTATCTTCAAATGACTTCTAATTATATAAGACTTGACACTTGTTGATGGGAAAATGCACGGTTGATGCATAAATAAAGAAAAAAATAAAGTAGGACATACAAATAAATACTAATAACTTTATTTAAACATAATTAAATAATAATTAATTGTAAATAAATATCTAAAGTCCTAAATTTTAACTCTACCCCTTGAAATTCTAAACTCGAGACCATAAACCTTAAAACCAATACTCAATATTAAATCAAATAACTTAAACCGAGAGTTATTAGTATTTATTTATCATATTTATAATCATTTATCTTTAAATAAAATTATCAGTATTTATTTATAAGTCCTTTATTATTTTTATTTTATTTAATGATGAGACACTATATTATTATTCAAGAATGGTGCATAAGGCTCATGCACCAACGATGCGTTAAATATTATTCCTTTATTTATCAATATTGTTGTTTGTTGTATCTTTTATATTTATCATTTTAATTATTTATGTTAGCAATGAAGTACATGTGAACTTTCATGCGAGCTATCACAATAACATTGTTGATTTAATTTAATTGTTACAATTCACTAAAACAAATTATTGATATAATTTATATAATTGAATCAAAATTAGAGTTTTATATATATAATTACACTAAATTAAAATTCATGTGTCAAATTACACATTCGACCAAAGTATATATATGTATAGTTTTGATATTTATCCCTTTGATATATGAACTTTAATCTTAAAATATTATATTTATATTTATTTTAAAAATAAACAAATACTAGATTACGACACACTCAATATATATAATTTATGTAATAATATAATAACTAAATATGATTTTGGTTGAAATGGTAAAATTTTAATATTAAAAAGATAAACTACATCCTAGGTTACTAAACTATTAGTAAATTTACGTTTTGGTCACTTAATTTCAAAAAATTACAAAATCCCTGTTGTATATGTATTACCTTCATTGTTCATATCGCTTACACTAATCGAAAGATCTCATTTCACTTCTCTTTTTCAATCAAAAAATTTTCATGAAACAACTTTAAACGTCACAAATTTGTGAACCAAAATTTAAACATTTTTTTCTTCGATCTCCGAAATTGACCATCAAATCGACTTAGATCTAAGTTATATTTTTTTTTACTCATTGATGAATATTGACCCATCATATCGATCTTTGAATCATCGCTTGGAGCTCGTTAGTCAGACTTTTTTGTAAAAGAAACTTAACAACCTGGTAACTTAAATGAAAAACATTTGAATAGTTTAACAACCATTTTGTAACTTTTTGAAGTTGATTGATCAAAACATAAACTTACTAATAATTTAATAACCTTGGGTTAAGGGCGAGAAAAACTCAATTTGATTCGAAAAAATCGAATTTTGAGTTAATCAAATCAAGTTATTTGAGTTATTCGAATTATTCGAGTCAAATCGAATAACTTGATTCGAGTTCGAGTTCGAGTTTGAGTTCGAGTCAAGTTGAATTTTAAAATTCAAATAACTTGAATAATTTGAATAATTCGAATAATAGATTAGTGTAAATAACTTTTTGATTCCTGTCAACTTTGAAAATAAGTAAATTGGTCACCTTCTTAATAAAAATTATAAAAAAATCAACATTTACATTTTATAAATTTCTTTTAAAATTTGAAAAATATATAAAAATTTAAAATTTACATTTTTCAAAAATAATAATTTTGGGACCTAATTAATGATTCACATATGTCAATACTCAAAAGTATCTTATTTTATTATTATTTTGTTTTGAATTTTTTTCAAACATATATGATTTGAAATTTATGGGCTTTAATATAAAATTCATTATACTGTAATAATATTTTTATTTGACATGTTTAACTTTTTAATTTAACTCGAACAATTTCATTTAATTTGACTCAACTAGAATTTCATTTCACTCAACTCGATTCAAATTTTTTAAATTTAGTTAGAATGATAAAATAAGATTGATGAACTCAAAATTTTTTCACATGATTTAATCAAACGCTAATACTTTGAGTGTAATTATAATATTTTAAAGTTGAAATCCCATATGAAAACAAAATTGCCCAAAAATAATATATAAATATAATATAGATAGATATTATATGTGTGAAAATAAAAATAAAAATATGGATAAAATGGAAAAGGAAAATTAAAAAAAATAAAGTCGATATGTACCAATTGGAGGCGGAAATATTTTTGAAAAAACTCATCGATACGCTGTACTCATTTGGCCACACGTCGCTTATAAGTTGAACGCACGTATTCCAATTTTGAAGTAACGTTATTTCGAAGCAATTCTTTCAAAAAAAGAAAAGAAAAAATGCAGTTACTATCATATCTTATCTAATCCTCTTGCTTTGCCTTTCTTCTTCTTTTCCCTCAATCTTAAATACCCCACCAAAGAAGAAGGAGATCTAAGATCAAATCCCACTTAGAAAAGGGAAAAAAAGTTTCAAATCAAATGGGGCTGAGGATCGTCTACGGGGTGGTGTTCCTCTCGTTCTCCTGCGCCTGCTTCAAGCTTCTTCATCTCTTCCTTCACCCTGTCTTCTTCTTCACTTCTTGATTCCTTTTCGTCTTTTTTTTTTTAAAATCTATTATGTATTATTTGTTGTACTTTCTTTCTTGTTTAATATGATTGAAGTTTTTACGAAACTGATCTGATCCATTGATGATTGAGATTTTAGATTTGATTTTTAATTATATTAAATTAATTAAAGAAAGAAATGAGTTATATTGATTTTGTTTTAAAATTTCTGTTTCGCTTATGAAATTGAAGAAATTCGGGGTAAATCTATTAAACTATTGTCGTCTTTTTTTAACATTCAATATGTTACTTTTTGATAAATGATTGTGAAACCAACATTAGTATTTTCTCTTCTACATTTCTTTCACCTTCTCTGTGTTATTTATTCATTTATAGTGATATATATATATATATATATTCTTACATGGAGCGGGGATTATTCAGAGAATTAATTGGAGATTAATGTTAATTTGAATATAATTTTAATCTATTTTTATTTATATTATATTATATCCTGAATTCAGCCACCACCATCTCAGTAGTTATATTACTAAAATAATTTTTTTACTTACAAATCAACAAATATTAATTCTACACCTGTTTTGAAAAGTGAGAAGATTGAGATAAAAATATTAGTTTGAAAAATGGACTGGGTTAAAGAAATAGGCATTAAGTCAGGGCAAGTAAGGGTTTTTTGTTTGGGCTCAGTTTGACTCGAATTAATAAAAAATAAAAAAATTATTTTTTTGTTATTTTTTTCATTATTTTGCTGTTTCACTATTATATTATTATTATTTTATTATTATTATTTAGATATTGTAAAATTTTTATTTTTTTACTTATTAAGTTCTACTTATGTTAAGGTTATTTAAGTATACATATTTTTAAATTTATTTTTAATTTGATGAGAAATATTTAATTTTAATTTGGACGAATCGGGCTGGACTTTAGTTTTAGTATTTTTATTTAGGTTAAGCTTGTACAATATTTTAGACTTGTTTTTTAGGTTAGACCTAACAAACGGGTCTAAAATTTTGACAAAGTCTAAACTTGATCCGGCCCGAGTCATGAACATGTGCATTTTTATTTTTATTTTTTATTTTTAATAAATATATTTATTATATAATTTTTTATTGATATTTTAAATTTGTAATAAATCTAGTAATACTTTATAATATAATTTTATATATTATTATTTAAGCTCTTAATTGAGTTGGTATCACAAGTCAATCAATCGAGCATTAATCGATTAAGACAATTACTAAAAATATTCTTTTGTATAAAGGATTTTAACTTATGTTGAATGCTTAGAAAACATTAAATTTACCGATTAATCAAAGTTTTATTTTAATATACACATTTTATTACTTTCTTGTATATATTAATGATGTTGTTGATTGAGTCGTTGTTATAAGTTAATTTGATTTCAACTCAAGATTAATGACATCACTATGATATAATTATGTGTTTAAAATTACACATATTTTATATGTTATTATTAATTAGTTTTAAATTATATGCATTTTATTTATTTATTTTATGATATTTTTAAACATATTATTATATTTTAAATATGCAATTTTCATAGATAGAGTTTATAATATTTTATATTCATTGAACCAAGCTACTTTCATTAAATTATGACTTGCGGTATGCAGTTCAAGTCGGTGGTATAATTGATAAGGAAGTACTCAAAATTTTAAATATTTGTTTTAGTTTTTATGTTGAGTTTATTTAATTAATGAATTTAAAATAATATTTAATCATAACAATGAATTTATTGTTTCTAAATAGGGGTGAGTAAAATTTGATTCGATTCGAAAATTTGATGAATTTTTTAAAATTTAAATTAAATAGTTTGAATTATTTGAGTTAATCAAGTTATATGGATCAACTCGAATAAAAAATTAAATTTTTCAGTTTAACTCAAATATGAATTACACAATTCGAGTTATTCAAAAATCCGAATAAGAAAAGACAACTTCGCCGTTTTGATAAATGCTTACCTTTTTTAAAGTTAAAAGTCAAAATCATTAAGTTAAAAGGCAATACTACATTGTTTTGATAAATATTTATTCATTAAGTTAAAAGTAAAATCATTATATTGTTTACGTAGTTAAATATTTTTGTACTTTATTTACTAGTTAAATAATCGGTTTATGTAAACACAATATTGAGTATAAATAATAAGATTTGTTAACTCGACTCGAACTTTTTTGACTCAATTCGATTCGATTCGAAAAAAATTTAAATTGACTTCGGTTGCTAAAAAAAGATTCGTCAACTCGACTAACTGAATTTTTTTGACTCGATTCCACTCGACTCAATCAAATACTTATGAACATATATACAGCACACAACACCATTAATCATCTAAATTAGAGATTTCGGTTGAATTAAGAAATTAAAAACGTCCCTTTTGGTTCTGTATT
The DNA here is from genome assembly GCA_025506655.1 of Gossypium rotundifolium. Classification (NCBI taxonomy): domain Eukaryota; kingdom Viridiplantae; phylum Streptophyta; class Magnoliopsida; order Malvales; family Malvaceae; genus Gossypium; species Gossypium rotundifolium. The sequence goes on along the minus strand of CP106722.1, from coordinate 5,471,508 downwards.
TTGGTTATAATTACTAGAATTTACCCTTTTTTTAAAACATTTTACTTCTGTTCCACTGTTGCAAGAAAGACAGCACAAAACCGTAACTGAAACTGGTCAGAGCAAACATATAAATCCAACACAATTCCACCATTTTTTTTTAGTAATTTGATTAATATGTCTAGCCCTATAATCCGAATGAACCAAACCACCGAACCACGGAGGCGATCACGGCTGCCAAGCCGTTCCCTTTCTTCCTCTAACATCGTCGACTGCGGCGGCTGTGTCAGCAACAACAATAGCAGAAGGAGCTGGTCAATGGACAGTGCCAGTTTCGGGGAGATTTGTGGGGGTGGCACAGCTGAGTGTGCGGCTATTTGTTGCTGTGTCCCTTTCGGGATAGCCAACTTTCTAGTTTTGGCAATGTACAAGATCCCTGCAGGGTTATGCCGCCGTGCCATTCGTCAGAGGCAGCGGCGTAAGTTGGTGAAAAAAGGGTTGAGTCAGCCGTGGGACCACCGTGGATGTGAGGGTCTCCAGATTCACCCAGCGGAGGAAATTTTCCCAGTTGTGAATGGTTCTGAGGAAACTGAAAAGGCTGTGAATGAACTGGAGAAAGAAATGTGGCAAAGGTTTTATGGCACCGGGTTTTGGAGAAGTCCTTCTCAGAGGGAAGGTGATTCACCTAGAATTAAATAACTGTTGAAAAAAGAAGAAGAAATATTTGGACTAAATATTGTTTTAAATTGGGATTTTATTAAGTATGGGGCATCAATTAAGAAATTTGATTTTGATGCCATAAAAACAGGGTTCTATTTTAACATGTAATGAATGATGATGGTTATGACATTGGAGACCCCTTTGCTTTTGGATTAGCTTCATTAGGCAAATGTAAACTGCGCCACCCAAATGTTTGGGGGCATCCACCCTTGTTGGACTTCCGTTTCAAACATAAATACTTGACGATGGAAAACAAGGTTTTTTAATATCATCTAATTGATTTTTTTTTTAAAGAAATTTGGTGTATTAAGTCCATCTCGCCCTTTATCTATGTGCTCACATATTAACATCTTACTTTTTTTTTTTTTTAGGTATTTAATTAACATCATTAAAATATACTAACATAGTATTTGAAGGTTATTAATATGGTGACACGTGACAAAAATAAAAAAATATAAATATGTCAAGAACAACTTGATATACCAAATTTTCTTTTTTTCTATAAGAAAAATCAATTAGATCACTTGTTTATTAGAAAATGTGAGGCTACTACACGTCACTATGCTATTGATTTTCAGTGTCACATCAATATATTTTAATAGTGTTAGAGTTAGTTATTCATTGCTTTTGTGGTTAAAAAAATGCTTTTAAAAGAAATTTTTTTTGAAGCGTACGGGAAAAAAGTGCGGTTAAAAATTATGGTTTGTTAATTTTGAATATTTTCTTATAAAAATTATGGTTGAAGGTTAAAATATCTTTTTGGACATGAGAGTGGAAAGTTATATGATGTTTTAAATAATTTAATATAATGATACAAGAAGTAAAAAATTTAAATACTTTTAAATTATTAATAAAATTATTTGTAAAATTAATGATATATAAAATATTTTAAAACCTTAAATATAATAATAAATGACATTTAAATAATTTAATATAGTGATACATAAAATATAAATCAATTTAATTTTTATATTTAAATAGTTAATATAAATAAGAGTATTTTGATACTTTTTACTTCCAAACACAAAAGCCAAAAGCCAAAAACACCTAAGTTCAACTTTTGTATTTGGGTGGAAAAACACTTACTATTGCAATTTTGTCTCCAAAAGCCAAGTGTTTTTCATTACTTCTTCGGTGGAAAAACACTTTTGAAACCTTAATCAAGTACTTAAAAAAATACTAAGTTGGTTTACGGTTTCCAAGCTCAGGTATCAATTAGGTCTGAAAAACGTTTAGATACTAAGTAAGTATAAGTAGTCAAGTTCAGATATCTGTGTATATATTAACCCATACATACATACATATATATATATATATATACATACATATGTATATATATATACATTGGTTAGCTTTCATTTTGGTCACTTAACTAAAAAAAGTTACAATTTGGTCACTAAAGTTTTTGAAATTATTTTTTTGTCACCTAACTGTTAAATGACACTTTTTTAGTTGATATAATAACAATAGAGTTCTCAATTTTCATCTTTTCTGTTAATTTGAGCCTAATTACATATATAGAATGAAAAAAAAATTCAAAATTATTTGAAAAATAGCATAGAGGTCAACTTACTAAATGGAGCTTATTTGACCCACATGAACTGGTCCAATTCGTGGAGCCCGTGGAGAAGCCCATCTACTTAAAGCCATGGTGGCCTAGTGAAAGACTCTAGAAAAACTAGATTACTGTGTGTAAATGTAAATCCTAAAGGGATAAGATTTATAAAGGTTAAATACTTAAGACTTTCAATTGTAGATAGGCTCTAATATTGACCGTCGATGTAACTCAATCCGTACCGTTGGATTTAGGGGATCTCAACTATAAATAGAAGCCTCCCCCTTCATTTGTAATCACTTCATTCCATTCATAGTTGTGAATATATTTGAGAGTATTTACTCAAACACTTGGCATGCTATTTTCCTTTGGCTTTTCTGTTCTTCGTTACTCTTTCGTTTGAGTTTACTCTCGTTATATTTTGGTACCTTAGAGAAATTCTGCGAGAATTCTCACCTTTGCGAGAGTTAGGCTAATTTAGGCATATTTGAAGTGAAGAATTCGCTTAAGGCTATGCTGATTACTAGATGAAAGGTCTAGCCCCGTGACAGTTGGTATCAAGGAGGCAAGGTTCGGAAGGTAAGTGGACAACTTCTTGTAGGAGGTGGAGCAATACTTTCATGTCATGGGCGTCAAGGATGATGATGCTAAGGTAAATACTAATGCTCGATATTTTACTGATTTTGCTCTTCTTTACTGGAGGCGTAGGTCCACAGATGAAAAGTGTGGTCAGGTTACAATTAGGACTTAGGCGGAGTTCTAGAATGAGTATAATGAGAATTTTTACCCCCAATATGCAGAGAAGAAGGCTTAGGCTAAGTTGCGTCGATTTTCGAAAAAAAGACATAATTCGGGAGTATGTGAAGGAGTTTAGTGAACTGATGCTCCAAATCACGGATCTGAGTGAGAATGAGGCATTCTTCTTTTTCATGGATGGTTTGAAGTCGTGGGTTAAGCAGGAATTGAAATGTCGAGGGGTCCAAAAACTGTTGAAAGTCATAATCGTGGCAGAGTTCTTAATCAAGCTTGTTCTGAGGAAATACAAGTTCGAACCTTCCAAGTCCAAAGAGAAGGGCAATGATAGGGAAGATGAAAATGGACAGGTTGAGTTTAACAATGATAATGGTGTCCATAGTGGTAATGAGAAACTAGAAAATGGGAAAAAAACCCGAAAAGTCGTGGGGAAAGAAGAAGGGGTCATTGAAATGCTTCTTTTGTGAAGGTCTGCATATAGTAAGGAACTGTCCAAAGCGATCTGTGTTTTCTACTATCAAAGAGGATGATGAGCCAGAAAAAGCTCCGATGAGACTTGGTTCGGTTGTGCATGGGTTCAAATCCAAGAGGGGCAATTAGAATGAGAAGAAGTCAATAAAGTGCTTCTTATGCTGTAGTCCGCATAAGGTGCGAGATTATCCAGAATAATCCAAAACTTTCATGATCAGTAAAGGAGTGGAAGCGAAGCCAGAGAGTGAGATTTTGAAGCTTGGATCAATGATACTCAATTCTGCGAAAACAAAGAGGGATCGCAAGCAGAAAGGGTTGATGTATGTGGACATCAACATCGTAGGTTAGAAGAAGAGTGCTCTTTTTGATATAGGGGTATCTAACATGTTCATATAAGAAAAAACCGTAGGGTAAACTTGGTCTTTCAATTAGTAAGTCAACTAAGAAGGTCAAGACTGTTAATTCTAAAGAGGTTTCAACTATGTGAGTAGCACAGAGAGTTGAGCTACAAATCGATCAATAGAAAAGCAAGGAAGAAAGACTTTAAGGTAATTCACTTGGATGATTACGAATTTGTTCTTAGCTTAAATTTCCTTGACAAGTTTAATGCTCTTTTGGTTCCTTTTGCCAACTGTATATGCATCTTAGATACTTGACAACATCAATGCGTTGTACCGGTGAGTCGAGACATGAGAGGAGAAACGAAGGTATTATCGATAATCCAACTAGTTGAGGTTGTTCATTGTGGGAAGAACATCGTTTGGGTATATTAGAGTGCTAAGGAGACCACCTTGGAAATGTTAGAGAGGCAACAAATTGATATGAAGTGTTTTGAGTTATCAGTGGGGCTACCACCTAAGAGAGAGGTGGGCTATGCATCGAACTTTGGGGGAAAAGTGGCGATGTAAATTGGGCAGCTAAGACGAGTAAATGCAACAAGTGAGGTGCATCTCAAACACTTTGGTAGTGTTTTTAATTCTGACTTGTTGGCTTGACAAACATAGGAGCCCTTTTAGAGTTCTGAAGCGGGTAAGCCGATGGGCTTACCAACCAGAGTTAACGAGAATACTCAAAGTTAACTTGGTCTTTAATGTGGGCACGCCAAAGCCTATTTGTGCGGATCAAGGGGATCCCGACCGAGGCAAGTCACAATGTGGGCAAGTAAAAGTGACGGGCTCTTGCGAACGAGATGTACCAAAAAGGAGAGAAACAGTTTGAGTTAGGAGATGACGGAAGCCGAGGCAAGTGTTTCGAGGGGTGGGACTACCTAATAGAGAGACTAGTCAAGAATTAACCGAGGCATTGAGAGAGTTTTGAAGCGAGTTAAACCAGTTCCATTCTAAGGACACAACGAGGGTGTTACGAGAATGGGTAGGGAGAATGTCACGAGCTACGGATCAAAGCCCATGACCATTGCACATAGAACGCCCCATAGAGGTCAACTTATTAAATGAGGCTCATTTGACTAACACAAACTGGCCTGATTCGTGGAACCTGTGGAAAAGCCAATCTACTTGAAGCCTTGATGGTCTAGTGAAACACTCCAGTAAAACTTGAGTTACCAAGATAAATAGTGAAACACCCCATAGGATTCTCAATTATAGATAGGCTCTAATATTGACCGTCAGTGTAACTCAATCTGTGTTATTGGATTTTGGGGAGCTCAACTATAAATAGAGGCCTCCCCCTTCAATTGTAATAACTTTATTCCATTCATAGTTGAGAATATATTTGAGAGTATTTACTCAAACACTTGACGTACTATTTTCCTATAGCTTTATTGTTTTTCATTGCTCTTTCGTTTGAGTTTGCTTTCGTTATACTTTGGTGTTTTAAAGAAATTCTGTGAAAATTCTCACCCATGACAATTACAAATTCTTCCAAGAATACCTCCAAATGCTATCCATAATTAAAAATGTACAAACATTTGACACTATCCATGAGAATCAAGCAAAAACTCATGGCTTAATCTTACCAACTTGTCAATATCCATCATTTTCTTCTTCTTCTTCTTTTTTTTTTTTTGTTGAGCTCTGCATTTGTTGGATCCTCTTCAATTTTTTGAGTCTCCTCGAGGCTTTCATTTTAAGTTTATTTTTCGAGTTTTAAAAAGCTTTCACTTATTAGGTCCCATAAAATTTCCCAAGCATATTTATTTTAATTTTTTGGTTTATTGAAAATTGATCCATTTTTGGAATCCTTCAAGCTTCCATCTTTTGAGTTCAATAAAGTTTTTCAAGCACATATTTTAATCTTTAGATTTATAGTTTTAAATTTTTTTATTTAAAAATCATAAAAGAAAAGTATAAAAAAACAAAACTGTCACCCTAATAATCTTAATTAAGGTTGTTTTAGTTATACCTTTAACTTATATTTTTGAGTTCTTCATCATTGCATATTATGTTTCATATAGGTAAAGTGTACATATCATCTTGAAGAGAAATGAGAGCTGCTGGTGGCTTTACTAAAAAAAAAAAAATCAACTTTCCTAGGATCATACAGGTTTAACCTCTTCCTTTTCTTTTCTTTTCCCTTTTTTTTTTCCATTTTTATATGGTTTATTTTAATAAAATTTTCATGTCCCTCTTAATTTCGATATTTAATAAATTGGTCTTTAAAAAATTAGAATAATTTAATTCTTGTCAAATTCCAAAGTAAACCCTAAACTCTTAAATTTTGATAAAAATATTTACATATTCTTAAATTTAAGAAAGATACTCAAACACCCTAAGTTTTATTGATTAATTAAATTTTAAATTGAAAAGATGAATCTACTATTTTTTAAATAATATTTTAATAGTGTGATAAAAACTAATTAAATTGTTTGATATAATCCAAGGGTATTAATTTAGACAAAATAAAGTTAAAGAAAACTAGGAAAATTAAAATAAAATGTTAAAAATTAAAGATTAAATGTTATTTTATGCCGATGAAATAATATAATTGAATGTATGATAAAAAATTTAAATCTTTAGTTGAACACGATATAACACACAAATTAATTTTTAAATTGTTATAGTATAATATGAGCCACATGCAAGAGCTAACAATATTAACAATATTTGTTAGTAAGCGCTAGCATTCAGTATAGCTAATCGGCGATCTGTTAGGCAACAATTGTTAGTAAGTAGTTAGCGTTCGGTATAGCTAGTCGGTAGTCCGTTAGGCATTGCCTATATATATTCATGTATTAACACCTTAAAGAAACAGAGATTCATTTACAAATAATATCATTTTTTTTATAAATAATATCTTTTCATGGTATCAGTCGCTGGTTAACGTTTTTGGCAATCATGACCACGCATACCGCTGATACTGACCTTGTTGATGCTCCTGAGTCTTTCTTTTCCGGTGATCGAGTGGTCAGTTCGTTTCCTCGTCATGAGGTTGTCAAATTGGATGGTAGTACGTTCCTTCAATGGCAAAAGCAAGTCCGAGTTATTCTTGTTGGTTAGGCTTAGAAGGATTTCTTGATGGCTCTGTCATTGCTCCTGACAAATTTGTTCAAAATACTGATGGATCTCGTGTTAGCAATCCAGCTATGATAGCATTCAATCAACAAAACAGTTTACTCACCTCGTGGTTACTATCCACTATTACTCATTCTCGTCTTTCTTCATTTAATCATGTTGAGACTGCTTCGGATGTATGGACGACGGCCACAAAGCTCTTCGCTGCTGATACTCGCGCCAAACAGTCCCGGTTGCGTCGTGCTCTTCATTCTCTTAGAAAAGGTAATCTTTCAATCTCTGATCTTGTTGATAAGATGCAAGGGTTGTGTGCTCTCTTGGAGGCGTCAAGATCTGTGGTTTCCGAGGATGATCGAATCGACTTACTTTTGGTGAGTCTTCCTCCTGAGTTTGGTGCTATTATATCGTCGATTTCACTTTCTTCGGTCTCCTTGTCTCTTCAACATATTGTGGATACATTGTTAGAATTCGAACAGTGTCAAGAGCGTGTTGCTCAAGAAGTTCTTGTTGCGGCAAATTTGGTTGAACGTTCATCCTCTGACACGGCAGAGGCTCCTAGTCGTGGTGGTCGATTCATCGCTCGTGGACGGGGTCGTGGGTTTCGATCTCGCGTCCAATGCCAAATCTGTAGCCGCTATGGTTATTTTGCCCAACGCTGTTTCTACCGCTACCATCGTGATAATCAATCTCGTGACAGTCGAAATTTTTGGCCTGGCGATGGTGCAAACTCTAGAAGAGAAAATTTTACAGATGCAAATTGGAATGGTCAAAATTGGGGCAATTATGGTCAACAAAATTTTTTAATTCAAAAGATGGTTTTGGTTATCAAGAAAGGTGGCCGGTGGTTGAAGATTTAGACACACGTCGGCCCCTCCCTACACGTGGGCCGCATAGTGCCAAGCAAGTTGCACATGGCTTTCAATCAAATCCATCTGCAAGGCATGAATTTGATGGGGTCCCTAGTGATGCAAGGCGTATATTTGGTGGGACTTTTTCTCTCCATTTAATGCTCATTTTAATGAGCAAATTAGGCCTTTAATGCTCATATTAATGAGCAAATTGGGCCGCATGCTTATGGTCCAGAAAATTCACAATTTAATACTCATGGTCCACGTGATATTGGACATACTTCTGGGCCTCGTGGACCGGTTCAAACACGGGTTTTAGAAAATCAAAATTTTTCTACACCTAATGCCTATTGTGCTACTATTCATCCGCCTCGGGAAATTTGTGATTCTCATATTCCATGTCGTACAAAACCAAGAGCTCGAGTTTTTCCTGTTGATTCCTCTCCGTACGACTCCTCTCAATTTGTTGGGCTACTTCCGCGAGTTTCTGACTTACATGCATCTTAGTATTCTGACGCCACTGCCTATGATTCAAATTTCAACAATACGAATTCGCATGTTCCATTGACAGTAGGAGGTGCGACTTGGTGTCCAGACTCGGGTGCTACTCATCATGTGTGTCAGAATACATCTGCTCTAAATTCTTCTAATCTGTATACAGGTAACTCCTCACTTAAAATGGGTAATGGTGTCTCTACTAAGATCACATCTATTGGGAATTCGTTGCTTGCTACAGAGAAGAAAGTCTTACATTTATCAAATATTCTATGTGTGCCTAGTATTCGTAAGAATTTGCTTTCTGTGTCTAAATTTACTGCTGATAACAAGGTTTATTTCGAATTTCACCCCTCATATTGAGTGGTTAAGGATATCCAGACGCAGGAAATTTTGATGCGGGGCCAAGTTCGTGATGGACTATACTATTTTTTGCCTACCTTGACGGACGATTTTCCAGTGGTGCATAATGCCTCTGTACGAGACACTATCTCAAGTAATAGTGTGTTTACGTTGTGGCACAGGAGACTAGGCCATCCTTCTTTTACTATAGTAAAAAATGTTCTTAGTAAATGTCATATTCCATTCAATAAAACTAGTGTTGATGAAGTATGTGTTGCATGTCGAAGGCAAGTCACATAAACTACCGTTCTCTCAATCTCTTACAAAGTATGATGAGTTTTTGAACTTATTGTTTGGATCTCGAGGCCGACTTGGTTTCATCTGAAGGGCATTTTTACTATGTGTCTTTTATTGATATGTGTAGTCGTTTCACATGGATTTATTTGCTTAAACGAAAATCTCAAGCTCTCGAGTGTTTTCTACAGTTTCGACAGATGGTTCAGACTCAGTTTGGAAAATGTATTAAGAAATTTCAAAGTGATTGGGGTGGTGAATTTTGAAATTTTACATCTGTTTTAGTCACACATGGTATTCTTCACCGTTTATCCTGTCCTTATACGTCTGAACAAAATGGGGTTGCTGAACGAAAACATCGTCATATTGTGGAGACGGGTATTACATTATTGGCTCAAGCTAATGTGCCTATGGACTACTGGAGTTATGCGTTTCGAAGTACGGTACATCTCATTAATCGGCTACCCACTTCGATCTTGGGTGATCAATCTCCATATCAACGTCTGTATGGTCGTTGTCCAGAGTATGAGCATCTCTGAGTATTTGGGTGCTGTTGTTTCCCCTGCTTACGACCTTTTGTTCGACACAAGCTTGACTATCGCTCTCAACCTTCTACGTTTCTTGGGTACAGCTCTCAGCACAAAGGTTATTTTTGCTTACTACCGGATGGGAAGATCGTTATGTCTCGTCATGTGGTTTTTGATGAACAAAAGTTTTTGTTCTCTTCTTCTGGTACTTCTAATAGTCAGCAGTCTCAACCTGTGAGCTCTTCTACATATGTTCCCATTGTCAGGTCTAATGTTCCTCAGAGTTGTGCAGCACCCTCTGGAGCTTATGAAGATCCTAGAGCTTATGAAGATCTTCCTGTTGAATATGTAAATGCTCATCAAAATCCAAGTGACACTAGTCCTTTACCATCTGTTTTGGGCTCTTCAGAAAATGCTCATCGAAGTTCCAGCGTAACTAGTCCTTTGGGCTCTTCAGAGAACACCAGTATCTTGCGAAATGGTTTAAGCCCTTCAGCAAATGGCTCTCTGGAAGGGTTGTCGCCTGCCAGAATAGATGAGCCTGTTAACACTCATGCCATGGTTACTCGGTCTAAAGCAGGGATATTTAAACCAAAGGTATTATCTCTTGACATAGCTGAATTTGAGCCTAGTTCGATTGAAGAGGCTCTTGCACATCCTGAATGGAGACAGGCAGTTCAAGTCGAATTTGATGCTTTATTAGCCAACTCTACCTGGGATCTTGTTCCTCTTCCGTCTGGTCGAAAAGCAATTGGATGCAAATGGTTGTTTAAAGTAAAAAAGAATCCTGACGGATCTGTTGATCGGCGGAAGGCTCGGTTAGTTGCAAAAGGATGTTCTCAGGTGCCGGGATGTGATTTCACAGAAACATTCATCCGAAGAGTCAAACCAAGAACTATCGTGTTATTATTTCTATTCTTTGTCTCGTGGGTGGCAACTCAGGCAAGTTGATGTTAATAATGCCTTTTTGAACGGTGATTTAACTGATGAAGTTTTCATGCAGCAACCTCCAGGGTTCGTTCGATATGGCGCAAGTGGTGAACAATTGGTGTGTCGCCTGACTAAAGCTCTCTATGGTTTACGACAAGCTCCTCGTGCCTGGTTTGACAAATTGAGAAATTTTTTGGTTGGTACTGGGTTTACTGTCTCTAAGTCTGATGCTTCATTATTTGTCAAAGTTCTTAATGAGTATACTTTGTATGTTCTTGTTTATGTGGACGACATTATTGTCACTGGTGATTCATCTCCTGTAATTGATAGTTTTATTCAGCAGCTTAACGATAAATTTGCTCTTAAAGATTTGGGTGAGCTTCATTATTTTCTGGGGGTCGAAGTACACAAATCTGCTTCTGGTAGTTTACATTTGAGTCAGCAGAAATATATTAAAGAACTTCTTAATCGCTGTTCTATGGCTAATGCGAAACTTGTTCATACACCAATGGTCAGTTCACCGATGATGTCTAAAGATGAAGGTGAACGACTTGCTGATCCAACTGAGTATCGGAGTTTGGCTGGAGCTCTTCAGTATATTGTGTTAACAAGACCGGATATTTCAGATATCAGAATCGGGTATGTCAGTTCATGCATGCACCCACTACAGTACATATGACAGCCCTTAAACGTATCCTTCGATATCTACGTGGCACATTGTCTCATGGTCTGCTGTTTTCTTGGTTTTCTCGATCGGATAGTCTTTCTTTGGTAGGATATGCAGATGCAAACTGGGGTCTTGATTTTGACGATCGTCGCTCTACAACGGGTTATTGTATCTATTTTGGAAATAACCCTATCTCGTGGTGTTCCAAGAAACAGCAAGTTGTTTCTAGATCCACAGCTGAAGCGGAGTATCGGAGTTTGGCTGGAGCCACTAGTGAGATTGCGTGGCTTGTGTCTCTTTTGTCCGAGTTAAAACTCACTTCTGTTGATATTCCTACTATATGGTGTGATAATAGTAGTGCGGTTCACATTCTGACTAATCCAGCTCGCACTCCAAGTTCAAACATGTGGAACTTGATTTGTTTTTGTTCGCGAAAAAGTGGCCAATGGAGATTTGATTGTTGGTGAAGTTCCGCAAGTGATCGAGTTGCGGATATTCTTGCTAAGCCATTGTCTCGTATCTTTGTTTACTCGTTTTCGTCGTAATCTTGATTGTACCTCTAGAAGAAGCTAGGTGAATGTTATAGTATAATATGAGCCACATGCAGTAGCTAACAATATTAACAATATTTGTTAGTAAGTAGTTAGCATTCTGGTATAGCTAACTGGTAGTCTGTTAGGCAACAATTGTTAGTAAGTAGTTAGCGTTCTGGTATAGCTAGCTGGTAGTCTGTTAGGCATTGCCTATATATATTCATGTATTAACACCTTGAAGAAACAGAGATTCATTTACAAATAATATCATTCTTTTATAAATAATATCTTTTCATAAATTAGCTGTAACTGATAGTTACAGTAAGTAGAAAAAAGATGAAGACAAAGACAGTAGCAGTCGATGGATTGGGATCAAAGTTGTAGTTGGACGGCACCTATAATTCAATAATTGATTCTCCAGCAAGCATTCTCCTTGATTTTTACACACACACACATATATAAAGAAAAGGTGTCTATGTCACAAACAACTCACCATTATTGAACTGGTAATTCTTTAAAAGAGCTCAATTTCCATTAAGTTTTGCACAAGTTGTCTCTATCTCAGGCACCAACTTGTGCATTGTCTTATCCTGGAAGGAAAATATTACGAGGATCCTGAATTTCCCAGAATATCAGTCCCCCTATGCCTATGGCTAACTGAAGATAACAATTACAAGTTATACAAGAAACCCGAAGCTTGATTCATTTGACTCGTGTGTTAGATATCGGTTACCGGCGATGTTCATGTCGCTGACAGATTGCCTAACAATCCAAAGAGAAAGAGAACAGTAGCAAACACTTGCAGTAGAATTTAATGAAGGAAATATGATTTGCAATTACCTGTTGATGCATATATAACTTATAATGTGTATGATAATAACCCTCCAAAAAAATATGTCATAATCAACTTACAAATACTATTCACAACAACATGAAACTTGAGATTAATAAGTAAAAAATGAAGCTATTAACACAAGGCTTGAGAATCAGGATCTTCAACCTCCGACAGTTACTTGACGGGGCATCGTATCGGAGTTGGCCAAACTTGGAATTGGTCCACCATTCTGAGCAGGGTTTATTTCGCCCGATACAGTTACGGCATCCTTGGATTGAGGAAGGTTGATTGGTTTGCTAGGGTTTTCTTCAGGCTTCCCGACACAAGCATCCTGAACAGGGTTCTCCGCCTTCTTTGTTTTCGGTTTTGACTTTCCGGGCTTTTCTTCAGCTTTGGTGGTCTCCTTAGGTTGAACCTTAGGCTGGGGTTTCTTTACGGTCTTCTTGGAAGCAACATTTTCTTCATTACCGTTGGTTTGGGTTCTTTTGGTTGAACCGTTCTGCTCTTGGATCAAGGACGGGCGAACACCAGAAGCATCAACTTCCAAAGGGTTGTTTGTTGCAGCAACATTACTCTTGTTCCTTCCGAGCTTTGGGGATATTGCACGCGTAGTTGGTATCTGTGACAATTACAATAGATATCAGATAAAGCTCTCTAGTTTGCTGTGAAAATGCATCATTTTACTGATATGTCAAGGACAAGCAGAAAATCAATTAACGATAACCGAGAAGGCTGTAGTTCCCTGTCGTTCATGGTGTCCCAGTAAGACAATTCAATATTCGTACTATAGATATCATAGTTACCATTATCACACCATATAGAAAATGATTAAACACGGTCCAATAATAGGCATATCCAAAACATTCTAAGGCTGGTGTGGTATCAAAGAGCATAAATCCGATAAAAGAATACATGCCAGAATGAAATAGTAATAAAGAAAAGGGAAAACCATCAAATTACCTTCTTTAATTCAACTTTTGGAGGAGGTTCCTTGTAGAAATTCGGCATCGGTGTAGCTTTAAAAGTCAAGCTCTTCCTTAATTGCTTGATTTCCGCCTCCTGGTTCTCCTGCACAACGCAACAAACCACAAAATTAATGAAATGAAGTAGAAAAGTAGGGAACATAGAGAAATATGTTTGTTTGTGTAATGGTTATATTGAAAAGTCATTGCCAAGACCTTTGATTTTGCCTGCAGGTTATTCTTTTCGACTTCCTTAGCATGGATCTTCTCTTCTAGCTTTGAAAGAAACTGGAGGGAAAAAATTATGAAAGGGTTACTATAAACTTAATGTAGTTAAGGGCTATCAGCAAACAACGGATTGATGTATATTCCCAACCTCCTTCCTCTTTTCAGCACGTTCCTCCAACCTGAAGGTGAATCCTGACCCACTACTCCTCCTAGTGCTACGAGAGGTGGCACTGCTAATAATCACACAGACAAATTGGTTAAACGAAAATGATTAATAAAACAAGTTGCATAGCAAATGGAAGTTAAAACTAAAAGTAATGACAGTACGAAGTAGTGGAATGGGCATCATCGTCCTCTTTGCTCTGCATTGTAGCTGCTATTGGCTTTGAATCAGCTGATCTGGAAATCATACAGGATTTGTTGAGATCTATTGGCTTTGAATATAAATGCATTAACAGTACATACACAACCAAAGGATAAGATATTAACAGTATGCATCTGCGTGATGATAGGTCACTAAGACACTTACTCGGATGATGAAGAGGGCTTAGCAGCAGTATTTCCAGGACTGGACTTTGCCGGCTTATTGCTAGGCAAAGATGCTATAGTGGTCCTTCTAGAAGAAGCTCCACCACCATTTGCATTTGCCGGCTTTGTATCGACATGGATGGATCCGCGCCTGTTGGGATGACTCAATCGAGCTGATCCATTGGAAGAAGGGGCATATGCTTTTGAGCTTTTCTCTTGGGAATGTTTGAGATCAGTGCTCTTCACAAGACCATCCCCATGGATTCTTCTTGCAGGAAATGAAAGACTTTGAGACAGAACAGGCCTCTGGTTACGAGAAATCGGAACTGCATTTCTCAGATTAGGTTTATCCTTTGTCACCTTATTGTTCTTTGCATTACCAGGCTCCTATACATAGAAATAGACATATACACAAACAAGAAATTATGCAAGTGATCAATATAAATAGAACAGCTTGAATGTATGAAACATATGGCACCTTTAAGGTTCTTGACAATTGAGTTTTGGAAACATTTGCAGGAGCTTTACTTGTCTTGCCTTCAGATTTTGTTTCTTGCTGCTTCGAATTTGAATCCCCTTCACCATTAATGTCAGCATCAGCATCATCATGTTCCTTTTTCTTTTCTTCTGTAGCAGATTCTTCAATATCTGTTTTTTCACTCACAATTATCTCTTCCTCCACTGTAACCCCATTTTCAGACTCCATGTCCTGCAAAATTACAAGTGATAACCATCGGCATCAACTTAAAAACATAAAAAAACTTGAAGGGTTTTCTCCCAAGAATCTTAAATCAATGGCATTGCTCAATTAGATTATGAAACTACAGAATTCAACCAAGATCTAGCTTTAAATGAGTGATCATTGTACTGAATCTAAATAGCATGTTGCCTTTTCACATTCTCTACTAAAAAAAACACTACAAACTCTGATCAAATTGAATAAAAAACTTGATATGAGAATCATCTCAGAATTGAACAAAGATCCAACTAAAAATTCTACAATTAAAACTCTCTAAGCCAAAAAAAAAAAACATAAGACAACCCTGACATAAAAAATTAAACCTTAATGAACATAACCAGACAGAAATGCCATAAGCTCAAAAAGAAGAGAAACAAAAATTAAGATAAGACTAAACGAAGAAAGCACTGAATTTGAAAACAAGTAAACAATAAAAGAAAGGAACTTGAAGGATTAACAAAGAAGTGACAAAATCTGGAACTAAAAGCTAGAAATCCAAACTGGGTTTTGGTTTAAGAGGCTTAATTCATACAAAGTGGCTTACGTAGTGTTGAGAGAGAGAGAGAGAGAGAGACTGTGTGTTTTGTTTGTGTACATTTTTTGAGTTTAAAGGGCGAGTTTTTCAATGAAGTGGATAGAAAGGTTGATGGAATGGAAAGCTGAAATGACTGTATTGCCATGGATTTGGATGGCTTCTTGCTCCCAATTCAATGATTTTAACTTGCCTTTTTCCTAAAATTACAAATCATAATGGAGGGAATAAAATCAGATGTTAATGTCCATAAAAATAAAGTCTTTGTTGTGTTTCACAACTGGAAATTTCCAAATGTTGAGTTTATTATTTGTCTAAATTTGGGACACCACATTTCATTTTGTCACTATTTTGCAATTATTTAATCTAAGTTAATATTTAATACATTACTCTTTTATAAATATTATCAATAAACAAATTATTTACATACCATTTAAAATTTTAATAATGTACTTTACCATCATCATCCTCTTACTATAACCAAATTGATATACTGGTCTTATTCGATCTAATTGAATCGACTTTACAATAGTTGATTCGCTCAGTTAAATCAATTAATCAACCTATTTATATATTTATTATATATTATAAATATATTTAACATAATTAAAACATAATATATATTATATTGAAATGAAACTAAATTGAAAGAGAAATGATTATATTAAACTGTGATTTCACGTCATTCATGTCTCTTTCTAATGGAGAATGACAAATTAAATTTTTACTGTATTTAAATTTTTTTCAAGAGTAAAAATCTACTTTGTCATCATCATATTGAAAAGGGATAGGAAAAATGGAATAATAGTTTCATAACGTGTGCACTCAATTCATTAGAACTTACTAATTACAAATGTAAGCCAACATACCATGTATGTGTAATCTCTAAGTAATTTATCCAAATCCAATTATTGAATAATTTTCAAAGCATCTTTTTTTTATCAATTACAATAACAAAATAAAACCCAAATAATAAATGTAATTAGCGCGGCTCGAATCTAATTATATTATTAAACACTTATTAAATTTAGTATCACAAATCAAGTGATACCAACTCAATCAAATAAATTATTAAAATTAAGAAAATACAATTACAAATAACAATTTTAACTCGAAAACACCACTTTAACTTATTTTCTAATCTCATCCAAAATAATAATAATAATATAATAAATCTACTCTCTTTTTCTCTTATAAAATTAATAAAAAAATTATCCTTCTTCTACTTTACATTTCAATAATTTCTAGTTTAAAATACTATTTTATAAAATAAAATACAATAAAATCAATAATTTATATGTTTTAAAAAATTCATGTAATAAATAAATATATAAATTTTCTATAATTATTTTTCCCTTACCAACATAATAATAATAGATGTAACATAAGATTATTTAAGTCTCCGTCTGAATTAATGTATATTAAAAAGAATTAAATAAAGACAATAATGTCATTAACTATTAAAAAATCACACACTAAATTATTATATTTCTGTTATCAAAAGTAATAAATAACTACCACAAAAATAATCATTAATTTAAAAACTATTTATAATTTTAAAATTTAATTTATCATACTTTCATAATATAATCAGAATGAAGGACACAAAATCTGGAATATATTAAATGTGTAAGATTTATAAAATGTAAATAGAAGTGGTCAAAAAGGAGCTCCATAAATGAAGGTCTGAAATCAGATTGGAAGTATTGGGTTAGAAAATGACAAGTCAAGTTTTATTGTGAGAAAAGGGTGTTAGAGATGTGGGAAGGTTCAGGCAACAATCTAACATGTGTTAATCCCAATGTGGCATGGTGCTAATCAATGACCCATTCTATAATCATATCATTTTTATTCTAGGGTTAAATCATTATTTGGTATTTGAATTTGACATTAATTTTTATATTACGATTTTTAAGGAAAATTTAGAAAACTATTTAGGAGTGATCAGGACTGAATTACAAAATTTTGAGAGATTAAAATATAATTTTATTATGTATTAATTTATACTTTCAAATTTTTGAAAGGACTAATCAATTTTTTTTATTTTGAGAGTCAATTTGTCATTTTCCCATATAAAAATTTATAATTTAATGATTTTAAGGGGATAAAATGTAATTTTCTATTTTTGAGGGTCCTGCCTCTCTTTACGTTCGCCCCTGTTGGGGTCTAAACTTTTTTTGTTCAAGTTAGTCCTTAAACTTTGCAATTGCCCTCATATTGGGATCTAAACTAGACAATTGTTTTCATACTAGGGCTTGAATTTCTTTTTGTCCAAATTAGTCATTGAACTCGGCAATTATTTCCACATTGGAGCTTAAATTTTAGGGTTTTCAAAAAAATACCAGGACTAACTTGGACCAAAAAATTTTAAGCTCCATTATGATAATAATTGTCAAGTTTAAGGATTAACTTGGACGTAAAAAGCTCAAACCTCAATATGAAAATAATTATAATGTTTAAGGACTAATTTAGACAAAAAAAAAAGTTCAGATCCCAAAAAATGAGTAAACCTTTTATCTAAGTAAGTAAAGAGGGTTGACATTCAAGTGGATAAAAAATCAATATTTTTATTTTATAAAAAAATTAAAATATGTTGTTAAGTCTTTGTATTTTGACAAAATTTGGGATCTAATCTTTATATATAAAAAGCTAAAATTGAATTCATCTTACTCTTTCAATTTAAAACCCCCAATTCAATCATTAATGTAGTTAATTCTTTCGATTAACTTAGCATGTTGATAAAATTGTCTTTATATGACTTAATATATAATTACAAAAATAAATATCCAAATTAACAAAATTTGACAGAAAACACTATTTGTATTTATGATTAGAATAAGATTTCTAATTTTTAAAGTATAAGAACTAAATCATAATTTTTGTAAGAGGTATAAGGACTAACGAGAAAGGAAAATGAAGATGTAGAGAATTTTGAAATAAAATGAAATTGAAACAATGTTGAAAAATGAAGGTAATGGGTTGAGCAAGATTTAAGCCTAATGACCTAACTCACCAACCACAACTTGAAATGTTAGAATCCTATCTTAATCTTTTTTAATTAAGTGGATATTGATATCATTTTAACACCTAAATTTGTCCTTAATTACTTCCTTAAGCAAAGGCATTTTAGTCCAAATAGAAACAAAAATTCATTGCTTAATTTGGATTTAAGGCCCAAAAATGTCATTTCACTACCAACCCAATAATTGAAAATAAATAAACACAATGCACTGTTGAACAACATGGAAAGGTCCCAATACGATTCCAAAACACCCCTCCCCCCTTCAACTTCACGCAATCCAATTGAATAATAATACTTTATTTTATTTTAAATATAATCATATGAAACTATTTCTTTTAATTATTATTTAATTTAATTTAATTTTATAATGATATTATTTGATATAATTTTGAAATGGAGGAATGGTGGGAGAGGTGTACAACTAAAAGTAAAAGAGAGAGGGGGGTCCGGGACACCTAGGTAACAGCCGGGGTGTGACCCACAATAATCTGAAAGATGACGTGGCAAGACCGAGGAACATGATTGGTCTCACGTTGATGCACCTAAGGTAACAGCTGTCACAGAACGTGCATGGCAAGATGAAGATTTGTTTGTTTGTTTGGAGAGACAGACAACTTCTTTAAATCTTTTTTTAAGGTAAAGGATTAATCTTAGCCGTAGGATTAAATGATGGTGGTCGCTCCCAAATCTCAATCATAGCCTCTGCCATTAAGAAAGTTTTCATTTTTGATTTTTTGTTTTAAAGATTTACAAACATAATCAAATTAGTAATAAATATAATTGAATTAAAAATTAAAATCTAAAAAATTTAAATTTTAACATGTGCATTTCAACCAAGAAACTAAATTTTTAATTTTTAAATGTGTAGGATTTTGCAGGTGGTGAGTTGCAGTCGGGGCTGAAAGAGGGGGAGTTGGCCTCCAAATGTTGGTTTTTCACGCGTGTAAGCCACGCGCTATATGTGTGTTTGCAATTTGCACGTGAAGGTTTTGTCCGTGTCTCTGTATTGGAAAATTACTTAAAAATTTGTTTTTATCTTCTTTTTGAGAATCCAATGCAATTTTTCGATAAGGAAAGTTTTTTTTTTTTTAATGTCTATTTATTTAATCGGAAGAAAAGAAAATAAACAATATCAACGGCCTCTCGCTTTTTCTTTAACAAACGCTTTTTACTAATTTATTATTTATTAAAATAACATGACCTTAAATTATTTATTAAAATATTATTTTAATAATAGTTTATATTATTTTTAAATATCTTTAAAATTCAAAATAGCAAAAAAAAATTATCTTATCAAATCGATGTCTGACATGTCATTTCGAGATTCTTAATCTCCACCATAATTTGATGCTAAAATTACATCAAGATTCTTAAATCACCATGAATAATGACAAATTAATATTAAATTTATGAAAAATTATTCGATTCTTATTATTTTGATAAATAAATCTAAACACATATTATTTAAGTATGTAATTGATTTTATCCGTTAATTGGATATTAATTCTATCGAGAAATTATTAATAGTTTTCTTTTAGTTTCAATTGAGTTAGAAAATTATTAAAAATTATTTTTATAAATAGTAAATATTACAATGAGAATGTTTTTGTCTTTTTATATTTTGTTATAAAACAAAAAAAAATACACAATTAATGGAATTTAATCCTAAAACATCATAATTTTAATATCTCAATTTTACCATTTGAACTAAATTTTTATTTTTCAATAGTTTACGATTCAATGCAAGTTTTTGTGTTAAACATAATTTGTCAAGAGTTATATTAAGCGAGTGGAGTGATCGAATTAACATGTATAAATTGAATTACAATTTATGTAATTGAGTTCCAACTTTACATCCATTAATTAAAATGTTAGTAGCCTAGATGATGTACATTAAAGATTTAAGATTGAACACCTAATTATATTCCATTACAAAAGTCAACCAGCAACACATTGTCAATTTGATCTTGTCATATGTGTGTAACCCTCATAAGACACTTATGATCCCTTTAGAATTTATTTATTTACCAACTTTGCTTATTTTTCTTCTTCTTCTTAAAGTTCACTTATATTACTATGAAGTAAATGATCATTCACTCACTAAATGATTTAAGATATTGTGACAAAACCCTTAGCTAAGCTCCATTTACATTAACCATATAATGCCTTTAAGAGGATATCATTGGCTCTTGATAAGAGTTATGATTTCATATCTATAAATAAATCTACATCATGCATAAGTCGCATATTCAACGTACAAGCATACTTACTATTTTGAGGATGTTTTGGTTCATATAATACATCAAAATATACAAGTTATATATATGTAATCACATATGTACTTAAGATAAAGGTTAGACACGCAATAAACATCACAAGTGAATTGATCTACAAATGGATTCAAGATCACTCAATTTGGGTCTAGTCCAATATATTATTAATCTAGGCTAATGAATTTATGTCTCTACTTAGAAGTTGCCCCTACTTGGATAATAAGGACAAACTATCTCCTGTGGGGGCTTTAGGCAACATAATAGCTTTTATATGAGTTTTTTGCTCATTGTAATTTCATAAACTATAGGAATGTTTAGATTACCAACTATGGAAAGTTGTCTATGAGGGGTTTAGACAACATAATAACTCTCATATGAGTTTCTTGCTCATTGTAATTCCATAAACTATAGGAATGTATAGATTACCAACCATGGAAAGTTGTCTTTTGCATACAAACTCTTTTGTTATAACACCTTCTCATAGTTAAACATAGATAATCAGTCAATTGATTTGTTTATATCATTTGCTTTACATGCAAGTTACTGGAGACATACTAGGATAGAGATTATTAAATAGCATGCATATATTCTTGTGAATAATCACTTTAAATGTTCATAATAATTTACATAGAATATAATGAAATTACAACACTTAGAGTACAAAAGTCTAACATTTTCTATATGCAATTATGTCTTCATTTATAATTTGTATAACTTGTAGGATACTTTTTTTTAAAGTCACAACAGTGCCAACAAAATCAACCATTATAAGTACTAAATTGAATTAATAACTCAATTCAAACTAATAAACTAAGCAATTTCACATATAACTTGAATCTAAGACCTCAAAATTATAAAGTTCTCAAGCTGGACATTGAGCTATGACCTCATTAACTTTTACCTTTTTGTTATCTGTATTTTCTTTTTAGCTTAATTTTTCATTTGATTATTTTGTAACGCCATGTATGTTTTAAATATTTATTTTTTAGAAAAATTACATTTCTTTTTCGAAGAGATATTTTTTGGTATATTATTTTCTCATACTTAAAAGCAAAATCCCATTTATATATTTTAAAAAAATCCTTTCATAAAGGAAATGCAAATTTTGGTTATTTCCATAATTCCAGAGAAACTAGATCCCAAGAAAAAAGAAAAACCCTAACCAATGGATGCTGATAGGCTACTTATAATCAACCGAATCATTTATAATCCCTAATTATTAGGAGATTATTAGCAGTGTTTTATTTGGAGAAGGAATCAAGACATACATGGTTGTCCACTTCTTTATTTCAATTAATAGCTCATAATAATTTGCGTGTTTCATTATTATGTTAATAAATAGAAAGTGACTTCACACTAACCTTGCATAAATACAACATTTTAGTTTCACAAGGACATGATTAAATTACACTCTACATCATTAAATTTTAATATTTTGAGTTTTTTTTTTATTTACTTCCTTTTGCATGAGTATAGCATTATGATTTTAATATTTGTTTTTTTATACAATATTTATAATTATTTATAGTCCATTCTTAACCCTTAAATAAGAGGATAATGCGCTTTAGCGCTCTCGAACTCATATCTTCTTACACTGACACTAATATCGATGCTAACTGAGTTAAGACTCAATCAAGTATTTTGAGTTATTAAATTTTAACTTATTCTGAATGTTAAGTTGTACATTAAATCTAATCACACTAACATGCAAGGCCTAAATAACAAAGACAAGGACAATAACATGACAATTGAATTGCATTTGTCTACTTTAAAAAATTGAAAACTTAATCTCTCTATCTAGTTTGTTAAATTTTGATCTTTGTACTTAAAAAAAAAAGAGAATTAAGGGGATGCGACCCTTGAATTTTTAAAATTATATTTTAGATCTTTTAATTTTTTAAAATTAATTTATGTTCTTAATATAAATATATATAAAAATACAGTAAATTATAGTTTGCCCCAAAGTTGTTTTAGTTTTTAATTTCTTTTGCCCCCTTTAAAGTTTATTTAAAAATTGATTTCATTTTATAAAAGTAATTTTGTATGCTAAATTTGGCAACAATTGTAGTTAAAATCTCATTACTTTTATTAATTTCTGTGAAGTGTGCCTCGCATTTTAGATGAAACAGAGTTTTTCCACGTAAATATTTGTGTCCAATTTTCTCGATTTTCATTCGTGTTCATTGCATAATTCGGGTTTGACCCAAGAAATTGGTATTAGAGTGCCTCACTAATAATGTATTGTAGGAGGTACTTTCGGAGAAGACGACAACAACCCTATGGAGAAAATTAGAAGCCCTGTATATGAAAAAGTCCCTCACAAATCTCTTTGTATTGAAACAACGATTATGTATGTTCTGCATGGCAGAAGGTGAGTCTATTAAGGCTCACATCAGTGAATTTGTAACTCACCTAAATGACTTGAAAAATGTTAAAGCCAACGTAGGCGATGAAGATCATATTATGTTATTACTTTGTTCTTTGCCCTATTTATACAAAACTTTCAGGGAAACCTTGATTTACAGTAGAGAGACTCTCATTTAAAGACGTGAAAGGAAATCTTTTGAGTAAGAATAAACTCGATAATAAGTTAGGCTCAAAGAACATGTCGGTGGGAAGCCTCGGTTTTGGTTGCTAGAGGAAGACAACAATCTAAGGATTCAAGTTAGAGAAGATCAAAGGTAAGATCTAAGTCAAGGAATCGCAACAAGAAATGTGGCTATTGCAAAAAGAAGGACCACATCAAAACAAAATGTTATAAACTTCGGAATAAAATTAAGATGGCTGCCAAAAATGACGAGAAAGGCAAGCAAAAAGCTAATGTAAACGATGCTAGTGTAGCCAATGACAGAGGTGATGATTTTTTCTGGTGTCAACGACAAAAAGGTCTAAGTTTACATTCTTATGGATTTTGAATTCGGGGTGTTCCTACCATATGTGTCCCAACAGGGACTGGTTCTTCACATACAACTTTATTGAACGCGAAATTATGCTTATAGGAAATAACTCACCCTGCAAGATAATTGGCATTGGCACCATTCAGATTAGGATGCATGACTAGATAGTTAGAAAGTTATTAGATGTCAGGCATGTGCTCGATTTAAATAAGAATCTCGTCTCTTTGGGTATTCTAGATTCGAATGGGTGCAAAATCATCATTGAGTCAAATATACTAAAAGTATCTCGTGGAGATTTAGTGTTGATGAGAGAGCAAAAAGTTGGCAGCCTATATATTCTACAAGGTGTAACAGGTGTTTGTTCGGTAGCAATTATGAAAGAAGGGATGAAATCGTCACCACATCCTGATGAGAACTTCATTGACGTTGCGGTGACGTGATAAAATCTACGACTCGGTCATATGAGTGAAAAAGGTATGACCATTTTGAGAAAAAGAGGTCTTCTTAGAGGCACTGGAGTTGGAAAGTTAAATTTTTACAAGCATTACATTTATGGGAAGCAGACCTGAGTCAGCTTCGATTCAGCAGTGCACAGGACTATAGGGACCCTAAATTACATTCATTCTGATTTATAGGGTTTGGCTTTAGTCGTCTCCAAAGGAGGTAGCAGATATCTTCTAACTTTTATCGATGACCACTCCAGAAAAGTTTGGGTATACTTCTTGAAGCATAAAAACAAAGTCTTCGGGATCTTTAAACAATAGAAGACCTTGCTTGAAAAACAAATTGAAAAGTCTATAAAATGATTTAAAATGAATAATGGGCTTAAGTTTTGTTCAACGGAATTTAATGATTTCTACAAACGGAAGGAATTGAAGGACACCGCACAATTGTTGATACCGCGCAACAAAATGGTTTCGCCAAATGGATGAACAAAACATTACTTGAGAAAGCCTGATGTATGCTTTCCAATATAGGTTTAGAAAAGGAGTTTTGGGTCGAAGCAATTAATCTTGCAAGCTATTTGGTGACCCGATCTCTGCACTAAGCTTTGGATAGAAAGGTTCCTGAAGAGATTTGGTTAGGTAATCCTCCTAGCTACTTTAACCTTAGAGTATTTGGTTGTCCTATATATGCTCGAATTAGATAAGAAAAGCTTGAACTGAGGGTAACGAAGTGTATTTTTTGAGTTTTACAATCGGGATAAAAGGTTACAAGTTATGGTGCCTAGAAACGAGTAAGATCATCGTCAGTAAAGATGTTACATTTGATGAAACAATGATGATTTTGTCTAAAATATGGTCACCGAGTCAAAACAACATCGAAAGGCCAAGTGTTTCAAGTAAGGTGGAGTCAGAAACAAAAATAGACGGTGACGTCAAGACATGATGGAGCACAATGTTGTAATGACATGATGAAAAGAGGCGATGTCCCAACGAGGAGAATCGCCACGCCATGACGTTAGGCAAAAATTATGGAACATATATTTTCTCGATACAACAGAAGGTTTCTGAGGCTTCCCCATCCCAACCAGTGACCTTTCAAAATTATAAACTAGCCCTAGACAGAAAAATGCGAAATATCAAACCACCACAAAAAAACTGTGAAGAAAATCTTATAGCATATGCTCTAAGTGTTGCAGAGAGCATCGATTCAGCTGACCTTTCGAATTATTCAGAGGTATTTCGAGCTTCTGATTCTACCAAGTGGCTTGTTGCCAAGAAAAAAGAAATTGAGTCTCTTAATGAGAATGAGACACAACAACTTGTTAAACCACTCACTGAGAAGAAAAAAGTTGGTTACAAGTGGATGTTCAAAAAGAAGGAAGGTTAGGGTTAATGTGACACAAGATATAAGGTGGGGTTGGTCACAAAGGGATATAGTCAAGTAGAGAGAGTTGATTTTCATGATATTTTTTCCTCTCACTGTGAAGCATACGTCTATTTGAGCATTGTTAGATCTTGTTGAATCAAACAATCTCAAGTTAGAGCAATTAGATGTGAAAAACTCATTCTTTCATAGGGATTTAGACGATGACATTTACATGCATCAATTTGAAGGCTTCAGGCTTGAAGGCAAGAAAGATCGTATGTATCTTCTTTAGAAATATTATACAGCCTGAAGCAATCTCCACGACCTTGGTACAAGAAGTTCAATTCTTTAATGTTAGGTATTGGTTTCGTTCGAAGTAAGTATGATAGTTGTGTTATTTACAACGTTTAGATGATGGTTTATTTATTTATTTGCTATTTTATGTTGATGATATGAATTGTGGCTAAGGATCCATCCGAAATTGAACGGCTAAGGATCTTGGTGCAACCAATAAGATTTTAGGGATGGAAATTTCGAGAGATCAACACTCTAGAAAGCTATTTTTGTCACAACAGAAATACATTGAAAGGATTCTCGAGCGGTTTGGAATGTAAGATTGTAAATTAGTTAGTATTCTTTTTATTGACCATTTAAGACTTTTGACTTTAGATTCACCACAAATTGAAGACAAAGAAAGGTACATGTCCTCGGTTTCTTATTCTAGTAGAGTCAAAAGCCTAATGTATGCAATGGTTTGTACTCGTCCCAATATTTCACATGTTTTTAGTGTAGTAAGTAGATATATGGCCAAAATCGAAAAATTACACCAGCAAGCTGTTAAATGGATTCTAAGATATTTAAGAGGGACTTCTAATACTTGTTTGAATTCGAAGATGTTCAAAAGGTCTAGTCAGCTATGTAGATTCAAATTATGTCGGAGACCTAGACAAAAGAAGATCTCTTACAGGTTATCTATTCACCTTTGAAAATTGCACTATTAGTTGGAAAGCCACCTTTCAAGCCACTATGGTTTTATCAATTACCGAAGCTAAGTACATGGCAATCACAAAAGCTATGAAAGAAGCCATTTGGTTGAGAGGTCTATTGAGGGAGCTAGTTGATAAAAACGATAAAACTATCGTATACTACGATAGTCAAAGTGTCATACATCTCACGAAAGATCGATGCATCACAAAAGAACAAAGCATATAGATATTCGGTACCACTTTATTCGAGAAGTGGTCATGCAAGGAAATGTTTAGATTCTCAAAATTGGCATAGAGAATAATCCAGTAGACATGATGACGAAGAGTCTTCCAATTTCCAAGTTCAGGCATTGTTTGGACTTTATAAACATTCAACAGATATGGAGTTAGGTACTTGGCGGGTTCGACAAAGAAGGCATTTCAGAAATATGAGTCAATGTGGAGATTTGTGTAGTGTGCCTCGTATTTCAGACGAAATAGAGTTGACATTGTGACGAAGAAGAGTCGCCCTGACAACGCGATTACGACGTTCGCGACATGACAATGTGTTCCCCACTCAACCGAGTTTCTTCTCCTAGTTAAACTCTATTATATTTTCTCATTCTAACTCTGATTATTCTAGGGATATTTTTGTAATATTTGTACATGAAATTCAACTTTTAAATAGGCCTCTTAGCAACCCTAGATAGTTGTGAATAACAACAACAAAATTAAGAGAGTTTGTGAGAATTTCGAAAAATCTTTGTCTTTCGAGTTTAAGGTTTATTTGTTTTGTACTCCCCTTTTCAATTTTTTGCCTTTTTAGTGAAATTTTATTTGCCCGATGTTTTTTATTCTCTTCAAAAGGGGGTTTTCCATGTAAATATTTGTATCTAATTTTCTTGATTTTTGTTTGTGTTCATTGTATAATTCAAATTTGACTCAACAATTTAGTATCTTTCTTACCTTTTCATTCAATTAAATGATGTAATTACATTAATTGGTGTATTATTGTTTTCATTCGTTAAAAAGTTGAACCATTGTAAGTTTGTAACGATAAAGACAAATTTTGCATTTTTTTTTAATGCATGTAACTTATATTTTTCTTCTATAATATAATATAAAATAATTTTATATAATACTATTGATTTTTAATATAATTTTGTTTCGTATAAAAAGTTTACATATGCAATTAGATCAAATAAAAAAAATATTGTACTTGTGGCCAATCTAACTTGTAAGGCCTTTGAAACTTTTTAATATTAAATTAGTTTTACAATTTACATATAATTTTATAATTAAAATCAACTAAAATACATGTTATAAGTTATTCTTCACTAAAATTGAAAAATTAGTTGATAAGATTTTTACTAATTTATTACATGCATATAAGTTGATGTGGGTTAATATTGCATATAAACCACTAAACAACTGATTTCCACAACAAGGCCCCGACAAATGTACCATCTTAGATGAAGAGAAAAATGCAGAGATGGTTTTTTCTCGTTCGAAATTGTATATGGGTTTAATCAACTAATGGTTTTGCCTGAAATTCTTTCATTGGCTGGCCAGACTGAGTTTAACTAAAATCTTAGGTCTATTTGCTAAGTTCAAATCAATCTAGCCTAGCTTAAAAAATAGACCTAACATTTTACTCAAACCTTAACTTAAGGTGTCTGTATTAAATTTTTATATAATTTTAAATATATAATATATTAAAAAATACAAAAAATATTAAAACAAATATTTCTTAATAAATTAAAAATAACATTAAAACAACAAGAAAATAACAATAAAACAGCAAAAATAACAGATCTTTTTTGTCCTTTGAGGCCTAATCCATATTTTAAACGGACATTATTTTTTACCTAAACTTATTTTTGAACTTATATTTTTACCCTACGTGCAAATGAAATTACCACTTACCAGCAGCTTAGATGGAGAGAAAATACAGAGTTGATAATAAAGCTCAAAAGTATGCATATTTATAAGAGGAATGAGGCAAATGCATAGAGAGCTAACCCCCTCTTAAACCAATCCATATCTACATAAGAAAACATCAAAATCCACTTCTTTATGCTACTTCTAATGAAGAAATTTTGAAGACAACAAATATGAAACCACTTCAAATATCTTTAGCTAAACCCGACAAATCAATATGCCCAGATTCAGTTGGTTTAGGAGAATCTTCCTTCTGTTTGTGATCTTCAATGGGTATTCCCCGCCTTATAGATGGTGCTGATGAAGATCCTCTGCCATAAGCATCTCCGAATATGTCGAAGAAATTATTTTTCATCTCCTCAGCAGCATCAAAGAAACGGTTTATCCCACCAAAGAACTGGCGTTCGATTGCCTCCATGTCACTACGTAGCCCGGGAAAATCAAACGAACCTTCTACGTGTGATCCAGATGAGAAACTCCCTTTTAGCATTTGTTCTGTGACATCGTCTTCAGTATACTCTTTGGTTGATTGCAGCACTTCGACCGGCCTAATACAGAAATACAAAAATGTAGTAAGAAATCACATTCGGTGATCAATCCAAAACGGAAATGGAAGAGTTGCAGTGAATATTCTAAGTTCCTGTATAAAATAAACGACAGAATGGAGTAGTTAAAAGGGATATTAACCGTTACTACAGAAAAAGAAAATGATATTAGCCATTTCCACTGAAGTTTTGCAGCAGTCTCCACAAAGAACAATTAAGTTTTGCAAATAAAACTAAATCATTCCATGAATCATATGCAGAGAAAGAATGTAGTGGACGCGAACTAATAGCATCTACTGTCATCACAAAATAAGTTAAATAAACCAAACAAGAAATCAGATATTTGTATTTCATCTACTTCGAAGCATCATTAATTAGGTAGAGATGAATGGGCACACATGCATTAAAGGTGTCAATTAACTAAACACAGTTAAAATTTGCATGCTGCTCCCCCCTCTTCTTTTTCCTCAATCTCTTACACGGATGAAAAAATTGGTTGAGAGGTCATTCTCTGATAGATGATCTCTTAGGTATATGTAAAGCAATTGCTGGACAAAAGTTAACTAGAATTTATAGAATCTTAACTCCAAAGTTGGAACAACAAACAGGACCATAGAAACCAGTTAAGAATAAAAACAGCTTGAACTTGTTAATCAAAGTAATTTTCAATTTCATATTGAACTAGGAATAGCTGCTTGACATAAAAATGTACCATCAACTTAATATGGTAATCAACCCATCACTATAATTCCTTCTAGACATGTCTTATATACTTAAATTTTCATTGTTTTCTATCACTGCCCTTTTTCTTCCCTCTTCCGTGGATAAAAAATCTGGAATGATGGCAAATGCTATAATCATAACCTATAAGCAAATCATCATCTTTCTCTAGGCCAACAAATTTAAAATGAAATAGAACACAAATATTTGGAATATTTATCGCACTACTTCGCTAGTTTTTAAAATCCAATATCTCAAACGTAACCTCATATAATTACAATAATTGTGCATATCAAGTTCACGTAATTCAATTAATTAACGTACAATTAGGGTTATTTTCTGATGATTACAACAGATTTAGAATTTTACATTAAAATAATTTGCAATAACAATCAAATAGAAAAAGGAGAAGTTAAACGTTGGGATTGGTTTTACCTTCCAAAGCATTCTCTAAGAACTTCTTCAGTTTTCTCACACTTTCGAACGAACTTTCCGGGCTCGACTTCTTCGGTCTTGCACTTCGATTGGATCACCTTTCTGGTAGAGCAATGATCGCCGTCGCGAGCGGTGGATTCGACGGCGTCATTTGGTTCGTCTTTCCACACCCAACCCATTTTCTTTTTTTCTCTATCTTTCTTCTCTATTGTGCGTTGCTGTTTCTAGACCTTACCATTAGATATTCGCTGTTACGTTTCCTTTGCTGCAAGGAAAGCGATACTGTTATACTCCCTGTGGCATGTGGTGATGACCGGCCCAAAAAATGATATGGTCTGGACCATTGAAGAGCTTGAATGGTTGAGATTTTGGATAAAGGCATTGGCCCAACAATTTCTTACTTGCTATTCTCCGGTTTTGTTTTTACCAATGGGCCCGATTTTCAAATTTGTAAATGAATTTTTGGCTCTATTCACTTTTGGCCCATGAACTATACTCATTTTTTCACATTGGTATTTAAACTTCTTTTTGTTCCAGTTTGATACTTGAACTTTTGTTCGGGAAAAATTCATCATCCAATCAGAACACGCCACATTTACACCGCTAATGTGGCTGTTGACTGCTGATGTGGCCGTTGACTGGGCGTTCATAAGTCAAAAAATCATTAAGGAAAATGTAAAATTTTATTTAAAAAATTATAAAAATTCTAAAAAATAAAAAAAAATTGCAATAACATGTTACAAAATTGTAAAAAAAGAGCGCAAAATTACAGAAAAAATTGTAAAATTTATTAAACATTATAAAAAAATTGAACAATTATTAAAAATCGTAAAATTATAAAAAATTGTAAAAATATTAAACATTACGAAAAATTGAACAATTATAAAAAATTTAAAAGTAGTAAAATTTAAAACTAAAAACTAATATATATATATATATATAAAAAAATTTGAAAATTACAAAAAAATAAATTAAAACAATTTTTTTTTTTTTGCTAAGTCCATCGATTATCTACAAGACTTCGGCCATTATTCAAGTCCATCGTTCTTATGGCTTTGATACCTGAAACGATTCTTTTAAAGGAATTGATGTTCCCAATTCGATACCCATTTTTCAGAAAAAGCTAAGAAATTGGCTAGTATTAACTCATCTTCTCATGCCACTATCATCAAAACCAAAGTCAGCTTTAAATCCAAAAATAAAAATTGCAGCACATTTGGAGCAATTTCCCCTGACAACGAGTTATTTGAGTCTATAAGAGTTGATGAAAGTCGATGTAAATGGCGGCAGATAAGCAAAAAACATGGAAGCTCGCCGGATGGCGGCGGTCTAAATGGTGGCAAATAGGAACTCAAAGGTTTTCCGGCTTTGAGCTTCGAGGAATCGTAAGAGGGTGCTATTCACCGGGGAAGACGCCGAAATCCGACGGCGATGGTAAAGGCAGTGACGGCATCAATCAGTGGTTTAGCCACTGGAACAGTAAAACCTTACCCTTCATGATTGGCTACTTGAAAACTCTCTTGGAATTAGAATAAATCTTGGCTTCGGTTAGTGGTGAAGAAGAGTAATCGATCGAAGAAGAAATTCTACTTAGATAAGAAGATTAAGAGTTCGGATGCTTTTCCTGAGAAAACAGAAGAGGGGAAATGAGATAAGATACTTTGTTAAATTATTATTAATTATTATAATTTTATAATAATTTTATTATTTTTTTACATTTTTAATTATTTTTCGATTAATCAACAGTCACATCAACGGTCAAATGTACACATAGTATGTTGTGGTTTTTTATTGCTTAAAATTTACCGCAACTTCTCTCCAATTTTTAAATATGAAAATATATTAATCTCTATGCACACAAATTCATGTCCTACCACATTAATAATAATACAAATACCAACTAATAATTAAAATCTTTTTCTCCGTACACGCATACTTAAAATTACAATTTTGTTTGTTGCATACATATTATTAGTTGTTGATTTTTATTAGTGCGTTGCATATAAATTATTGAATTATAGATATCCAGATCTATGAATTAACAGTATTATCCAATTGAATTAACTTCGTAAAGCATCACTATGCCTAAATCATAAGAATCAGGAAAGCTTAAAACTGATTCTCATCAAAGCTCATCGGTTGCTAGAATACTCATAATGCTGCAATAATGGCCATGGTGGCAGTCATATTTGCCCAAAGCATATATATGAAGCATGTAAAGTGTTCAATTGCAAGCCTTTACTTAAAATGACAATGCAATGACTCAGCCATAAGCTAGCAACTAATTAAAAACGCAACTAATTAAAAACTAAAAGAAACAAACACAATTAAGACGACAAAGTAGACATTAGGCACGTATCAACTTGTAAAACATATTCATTAAGGAGCTCAGTAAAGTTGCAAAGGGAGTAATGACATTTTTAGTGTTCTAAGCAAAGTAGATGAAGCCATTAAAATATTCCAAGAAATTATCCGTTACTGTCACAAGCACTCATCAGCACTTGGATATTTGCTAGGCCAAACAAATACCAAGAGCCTAATCAACTAGTCCAGCTCTGAACTATCCACTATAATAGCAATCAATCAACCATGACCTGGCCTTTATATTTTATTTTCTTCGTGTGCATATGTGTTTAACTTACATAGCATCAAGGAGTCATCAACCAGATGTTCAATCAAATCATACCTGAAAAAATCCAACAATGATAAATAATCAATTATCAAACT
Source organism: Gossypium rotundifolium (assembly GCA_025506655.1). Classification (NCBI taxonomy): domain Eukaryota; kingdom Viridiplantae; phylum Streptophyta; class Magnoliopsida; order Malvales; family Malvaceae; genus Gossypium; species Gossypium rotundifolium. The sequence continues at coordinate 5,438,763 of CP106722.1, read as the reverse complement.
GAACCATTAGAAGTGAGAAGCAAAACATATGAATGCCACGCCAATGACAGCTATCCTCGTGAAAAAGAGTTGGAAATTTCCAGTGTAGAAACTAATTCTAAATGCTGATAATACTCTTGTTTATGATGAGCGGCATGAGCCTAGTTATCAGCACATGGTTCTATAAGCAATCTACTTCAGGCAAGATGAGTGCTAATGGATTAGTGATTGTATCTTTTGAACTTAAACTATGATGAGACCCTATAGCCAGTGACAAAGTGTGCCAACTGAATCCTTTTTTTATTCCTTCTTACTATTACAAAGATGCATATCAACTAGCAAACATGAACAGAAGCAGAGGTGGAGCATATTGAAACCAAGTTGTGGCTACTACTAAAATAAAATGTACTCACATCTGTTGTCATCTCCTCAATCTTTAAAGTTATTGACCCTATAATAACATTGCTAGAGCAGTATGAACCTGAAATTAACATGAAATGACTTAGAAGTGTTATCAAAACAACTTGGAACATGGTGGTTTACAAAGATAAGACCCAAAATTTCCGACCATATATCAGATTCATAACCAAAGCTCAAAGGGATAACTCAGTCATGGATCTCATGATCACTTAATACTCAGTCATTTAATATGGAAGATCAGACCCAAAACATGAAGAAAGAGACATTTTGTCCCAGACCAAGATTTCTTTAATGTATCCATCTAAGTAGACAACATATAAATTTCGGAGTAGACAATAACCTCTGCATGTAGCAAATCATAAAAACAAGGGAAAAAAAGAATCAATTACCTCTATCAAAGCTTCTTCAAAATTTCTTCACTTGCACGCTGATAGTAAGTCATCCTCTGGATACAAGCCACAGCTTCATCAAAATTCCTGCTTTGGTATGCATTCACAAAGGAGTTAGACGATTCTTCCAGTTTCTCCTCCATCTGAAAAGACCAAAAAAGAAATAAATACACACGTTTGCTAACAATTGTTTCAGTATACAAATTTCCAATGAAGTAGCACTTGAATGGGACAGAAAATGTTTGAACGCCAAGCTTGATGCATAGAGTTTAAGCAAATGAAAATTGTAAAAGGTAAGGTTTTGCACTTTTAAGCAGCATTCCTATGCCAGGCACCAACTTTGCACACTTTGCTCTTTTTCCCCCCTCACAGAAAGAAAACGAAGGTCGGATCAAATATTTGGTTATATGCAGAAAGCAAAACTCATATTGGAAAAGAACTCCAAAGATTTGAGCATGTTTTGGGACAGTTGTAGGCAGAAGTCCTATGCAGGAAATCTAAAGAACCAATGAGTTTATCGTATAGCATTCAAGATTTTTGAACTAGCTGTTATCTCCCATTCTTCCTCTAGTAGTCCAAAAGTATTATAGTTTAAGAACATACAGATTATTATAATTGCCATTTAGGTAACTGCAACCAATCTTGCTTAAAAATGAACAACTCAAGTGATAGCTAGAGAGAAACATCATGATTATCTAATGCTGATCCAGCTAAACTATTCCATAAGACATGCATGAAGCTTGAGAACTCTTTATCATACCTTAGATTGAATCTGATTTAGAGCTTGTGAATCTGGAGCCTCTTCTACAGTTTCCCTGATTTCCATAATCTGTATATATAGAACTCCAAAATATACATTAGTTTTCTAAACCACAAGGGAAAGTTAAGCATCTAAGAAAGACGGAATAAAATAATTTCCGAAGAAGCTTTAATTACCTCAGAGAGCAACTCTGGATCAGAAACCGTCTGTTCTTCATCAACATCTACTCCTTCAAGCCTCAACTGTTAATGAAAAAGCCAAATCTCAAGTTCACAAAAAATTCAAATATGGGAAAAAAAATTAGAGAAAAGGGTTCCAAAGAGAGCCAAATCAATAAAAATTACTTCCTTTTAGCATAATTCCAACTGGTTGGGCCATGAAACATACGCACTCAGATCAACCAACTTATTAAATTTATAAAAATAAAAAGATTCAACAATAAGGCTATTCGATCTAAGGTCGTATTCTACAGCTTTTCTCAGTAACACTAATACTATTCACTCTGAAACATCTTGATTACATTTCTATATAAAACAATCACTTCATGTAAATGAAAATAACAGGATTAGGAGTGTTAATAGAACTTCAGAAACCAAATAACTGCGGATTAATTAGGATTTAAAGCAACACTTACGATGTATATTGCCCTAGACAACGGCTTGCTAAGCGTGCGATATGCATCGATAACACGAGCAGATTGTTCAGCAGCATATCCTCTCTCTTTCTAAAAAATACAGAAAATAATTATAATCCTAAAAAAATGTATTCAAAGCCGAATTATTCATTTGGAATGAACAAACCTCGGATTTTGAATGAACAAGGTCAGGATGCAATTTCTTCTGCCAATCCTTGTACTTCCCTTCTAAACCGTCAACCTCAATTTCATACTTCTTTTCTCTGTTAATTTAAAAAAAAAACAATTACGTAACAAAAAAGTAAATTAAAATTTTATACTAGTGGAAAAAATAAATAAGGAACACTTACAGCCCAAAAATCTGAAAGTAATCGATGGATAAATCAACGGGCTGAATGCTCCTGCAGGAATCACAATAGAGGAACGGCGTCGTTCCAGTCTTGTCGGCGAAGCAGTTCCAACACTTTTTTGTTGAAGAATCGAGCTTTGCGGCGGATTGAGAGCATAAATTTTGAAAGGAAACGTTTGAATTTGGGAGAAAATGGAGGGCGTAGTGTGGAGGAACCCTAGAAGAAGATTGGAGGTGAGAGGATAAAGATGGAATTTGTGAATTTGAAAAGTAAGGAGACAAACGGCGTGTTGTTGGAAGAACTCCGCGAAAAATGGTGGAGAGAGGAGCGCATAGCTTCTTCGTCTTGTACATTTTTCGTTTAGATTCTACTTCTAAAAGAAGTAGAGAGATAACCGTCCTCCTTCTTCTTCTTCTTGTTTTTTTTTGGTCTAGACCTCCTTGTTCTTCATTTATGTTTAAAAAAAAAATACAGAGATAGCTGGAAGCGCCGTCAACTTTTAAAATTATAATAAATTAATAAATTATTTAAAATTTTCATTTAACAATAGCTTTCTTTTTATTTCATAGTCTCTGCACTAATTGAATCTTATCCGTTCTCTTCTATTTTATAATCCAATTTTTTTATAAAATTATCATATTAATTTAGATTTAAGATTTTAAAATTAAGCGAATAAAATGGATATTTATTAATAATTTAATGGCATGGTAGTTTACCGTTCATTACTTGTTTTTTTTTTCATTAGTTATTAGTAACATTAAAATGGGCAATTTACTAAAAAAGCCCTAAAATTTAAAATTACGTAAATAGGCTGGTTGTAGAAAAATTACGGAAAGAGCCATTTCCCCAAAAATACGCCAACGCTGCTTTTGGGGGAACTGGCTAAAGCGCTACTGGGATGCGTTTTGTCCACCTCAAGAAAAGCTCGTCCACGTAGCGCTGCTTTTGCTAAGGTGGACAAAACACGCCCCAAGCGCCGCTTTAGCCGAACGGTCATATTGCCCTCAATTCATCATATTTTTTGACCGTTGGCTCCTCCAACTCACGAAAAAAAGTATAAAAGCCCCCCACCCTTTATTTTTTCACATTTCAATCCTTTCTCAATATTCTCTCAATTTTCTCTCAATTTTCTCTCAAGGTCCTTGAAATTTACTCTCAAATTTCAAAAATAATCCATTACTATTTACGAAAAACCCCTTTTTATTTTTTTAATATATTTTTTTGGAAAATTTTAAAATTTTTTATCGGATTACAATGGCCGGGGAATTACGTCGCCTAGACGACAAGCACATTTCATCGAGCAATTGAAAATGGTAAGTTTTAATTTTAATTTTCAATATAATTTACTTTTTTTTCAATTATGCAATTTTAATTAATTGTTAATTTTATAATTTTTAAATAGTCGTAGATCGGTGTTGGAATGTTATATTCGCAACATGCATGGTCCCCATTGCCCTTGATCGAGAATTACTGCAGAAGCGGGTTTTGGCACGTACACCGTCAAACCATTTTTTGTTTGGAAAACGGGCCGACTTTAAAAAGGAAAGGAGTCGCCACCAATCTTTTGAAGTGTGATTGGGTCACTTATAAAACATTTTGGTCTACTTGATTTGAAGAAAACGGCTCGAGTCGCTTCACGCGAGGAAGGATTAGCACCTCAACGCCCAAAATTGGTACCGTGTTGATTGATTAATGTCCTTAGTATCGAAAATTAGAAAGTGTTTTACAAGAGGGAAAAATGTTTGGTCGACCAGATTGATATCAAAACTCTCTCGTTTGAAAAGTCAAATATCACGCCCAAGACGATAGACACGACGCTTCAAACTCTCGATACCAAGATCATTTTATGATTTCGAATACATGTAGTGCAATTTGAAAAGGGTATTTCACTACTTGGCTAAACTAAAATCGAAACCAAAGACGATTGGGTACAATTCCTGGATTTCCAATCATGAAATATTGCCCTTATTTAAGAAATACAAAAAAAAATCATGAAGGATATCTAGTTGTTTAGATGAATGTAAAATCGAAACCCAAAGACGATTGGGTACGAATTTCTTGAACTTCTAAACACGAAACATTGCCTTATTTCCAAAGAATACAATTGAAATCTTTAAAGGATATTTAGTGATCTAGATGAACGAAAAATCAAGCCCAAAGACGATTGGGCACGATTTCCGAACTTCCAAACACACAAAATTCTTTTGAAACATTTTGTAAGTTTTTGAAGAAAAGCAAAAGTAAAAAAAACGGGAAATGTAGACACGATGATTATAGGAATGACAATAAATGTAAAAAACAATAGTATTACAATTATAAAAACGATATATAACAAATAAAGTAGTGATAATAATGAAATGTAAAACTAATAATAAATAATTAATAACTAATATATGGCAAAAATAATGATATATAGATGTAACATAATAGGATAAATACTAAAAGGATAGTTGTAACAAGAATATAAAATAAAAGTAAGATTTAATAATAAAATAACAAAACAACGATGAAATTAATAGCAATAATAATAAACTAGTAGTAGTAAGTAACAAGATATACATATATCTATAATAATAATACGTAATAATGTAATAATAGAAATAATATGATCATAATAATAATATAAAAATAAAAGGTAAGTAAAATAACATATAATAATAGTAAAGACACTAAAAAAATATAGTTTAGTAATATCATAACCAAAATATTTTAAAAAAATGAATGATTTAATGGTAAAATAGCGAAAAATAATTAAAAGGACTAAATTGGGTTAAAACCTGAATATTTAAATGATTTTAAAAACAAATAATGATAGGAGTGAATTGTAATACGGCAAGAACTTAGGGGGACCGTAAGGCAATAAACCCCACTCAGAAAACGCAATACCAACAGAGGACTTAATTGAAATTGAGCAAAATTTTGGGGAATCGTGAATAAGAAAACCCGATTTTAAAACCAATAAAAGCGGAGGGCTAAACGCGCAATTAGCCCCTCCCTAGCAAAACGCTGGATCCTAGCCCCGTCTGGGTCAAGTCACGGTCGAGAGCCCAAAACGACGCTGTTTGGCCTCGACCCCAAAGCCAAAACGCCACTGCTTAGTTCTTCTTATAAAACAACATTTTACCAAAAAATCATTTTCCTTCTTTCTCCAAAAAAACCAAAAAACTCTCAAAACTCTCTCTCCTCTCTCGTCTCGGCTGGATTCCGCCAAGGCGATCACGACCACCGTCTTGTCATTGTCACGGCCACCGCTCACTGGCAGAGTTAAATCAAAAAGTAAGTTTTTTTATAAAACCTTTATATGTTTTTAAAAAACCCAAAACAGATTCAAAAGAAAAATAAAAAATAAAAAAAAGTAAAAGAAAAAATGAAACCTTTGCTTTTTTTTGTATTTCTCTGAACTCTTGCTGTTACAAGTGTTTTTTCTCTTTTTCCTCTCTAAAAAACCCTAATCTCCCTTTTACAGATTTTTATCTCGCTTTTATAGCCTATTATTTACAACCGCTTCTCTTTTGCGTAAACGTCTTTGAGGGACTCCTCACGAACGTGGTGGGCGTGGCTCGATGGCGTGGGAGCGCATGACACGGAGGTCATTGTGAGGGTTGCACGCTACTCCACCGCTAGGGTTTCTTCTTTTCTATTTCTGCTTTGTTTGGATTTTGTTGGTGTGTTTTGGATTGCAATTTTGGGCCTTTTATTTGCTTTAGGCCCCAAAAAATTGGGCCTTATAATGCCCTCTTTGCTCATTGTCGCAACGAGAATAGAGCAAAGACTTTAAAAGGACCAATTTTGCCCTAGCTTGTTCGATCTTGACTTCCGATGCTTCCTTTTTCCAGTAGCTTTATTCCACCCAATCGCATTCCGAGGTGTGGAAGTTTTGTTTCGATCTGCTATCTTTAGCTTTGCCCACTCTCCGCCGGTGGAGATAAGGCTTGGCCTTCGATCCGCTCTACTCCTGCTCAAGAGAGATAAGATCTGCTATCTTCAACCCGCTCCACTCCTCGCCGGTGGAGATAAGGCTATAATCTTCGATCCGCTTCTACCCCGCCAGAGAGATAAGATCTGCTGCTTAATCGCCTCACTCTCGCCAGCTGGAGATAGGATCTCATGTTTTAGCCTCGCTCCACTCCGCCGGTGGAGATAAGGCTTGATCTTCGATCCGCTTACTCTCGCCAAGAGAGATAAGATCTGTTATCTTCAATCCGCCCACTCGCCAGGTGGAGATAGGATCTACTATCTTCGATCCGCTTACCTCGCCAGAGAGATAAGATCACAGCTTCAATCCGCTCCACTCCTCGCCGGTGGAGATAGGATCATCTGTTTTAGCTCGCCCACCTCCTCTTTCAGTGGAGATAAGGCTTGATCTTTTCGATCTGCGCTTACCCTCGCCAAGAGAGATAAGATCTGTTATCTTCAATCCGCCCACTCCTCGCCAAATGGAGATAGGATCTACTATCTTTAGCCCGCCCACTCTCCGCCAAGGTGAAGATAAGGCTTTAATTTTTCGATCCGCTTACTCCCGCCAAGAGAGATAAGATCTATTATCTTTAATCCGCCCACTCCTACTCAAGGGAGATAGGATCTACTATCTTTAGCCTCGCCCACTTCGATCAGTGGAGATAAGGCTTCTTCGATCCGCTTACTCCTCGCCAGAGAGATAAGATCTGCTGCTTCAATCCGCTCCACTTCTACTCGGTGGAGATAGGATCTACTATTTTAGTCTGCCCACCTTCGCCAGGAGATAAGACTTGTATTTCGATCCGCTCTACCTCGCCAGAGAGATAAGATATGTTATCTTCAATCCGCTCCACTCGCCAAGTGGAGATAAAGCTATAATCTTTGATCCGCTTACTCTCGCCAAGAGAGATAAGATCTGTTGCTTCAATCGCCCCTCCTCGCCAGCGGAGATAGGATTCATCGTTTTAGCCTCGCTTCCACTCCTCGCCAGTGGAGATAAGGCTTCGATCTTCGATCCGCTTACTCTCGCCGGTAGAGATAAGATCTGTTATCTTCAATCCGCCAACTCCCTTTCGGTGGAGATAGGATCTACTATCTTCGATCCGCTTACTCGCCAAGAGAAAAAATCATTGCTTCAATCCGCCCACTCTCGCCAGTGGAGATAGGATTCATCGTTTTAGCTCGCTTCCACCTCGCCAAGTGGAGATAAGGCTTCGCTTCGACCGCTTACTCTCGCCAAGAGAGATAAGATCTGTTATCTTCAATCCGCCCCACTCCTCGCCAATGGAGATAGGATCTACTATCTTTAGCCCGCCCACTCCTCGCCAAGTGAAGATAAGGCTTTAATTTTTCGACCGCTTACTCCCGCCAGAGAGATAAGATCATTATCTTCAATCCGCTCCACTCTCGCCAAAGGAGATAGGATCTACTATCTTTAGCCCGCTCCACTCGATCAATGGAGATAAGGCTTCTTCGATCCGCTTCTACTCTTGCTCAAGAGAGATAAGATCTCTGCTTCAATCCGCTCTACTCCCGCCAAGAGAGATAGGATCTACTATTTTAGTCCGCTCCACTCCTCGCCGGTGGAGATAAGACTTATTTCGATCTGCTTACTCCCGCCAAGAGATAAGATCTGTTATCTTCAATCCGCCTCCACTCCGCCATGGAGATAGGATCTACTATCTTTAGCTGCCCACTCCTCGATCGGTGGAGATAAGGCTTCTTCGATCCGCTCTACTCCCGCCAAGAGATAAGATCTCACGCTTAATCTGCTCCACTCCTACTCAAATGGAGATAGGATCTACTATTTTAGTCCGCCCACTCCTGCCGGTGGAGATAAGACTTGTATTTCGATCCGCTACTCCCGCCAGAGAGATAAGATCTTGTCTTCAATCTGCTCCACTCCTCGCCAGCTGGAGATAGGATCTACTATCTTAGTCCGCCCACTCCTCGCCAAAGTGGAGATAAGACTTGTCTTCGATCCGCTTCTACTCCGCCAGAGAGATAAGATCTATTGTCTTCAATCCGCCCCACTCTCCGCCTTTGGAGATAGGATCTACTATCTTTAGTCTGCTCCACTCCTCCAAGGAGATAAGACTTGTATTTCGATCCGCTCTACTCTTGCTCAAGAGAGATAAGATCTGTATCTTCAATCCGCCCACTCTCGCCAAGGGAGATAGGATCTACTATCTTTAGCCTGCCCACTCTCGATCGGTGGAGATAAGGCTTCTTCAATCTGCTTACTCTCGCCAGAGAGATAAGATCTGCCGCTTGATCCGCCCATTCCCGCCAGTGGAGATAGGATCTACTATTTTAATCTGCCCACTCCGCCAAAGGAGATAAGATTTGTATTTCGATCCGCTCTACTCCCGCCAAGAGAGATAAGATCTGTTATCTTCAATCCGCTCCACTCTCGCCAAATGGAGATAGGATCTACTATCTTTAGCCTCGCCCACTCCTCGATCGGTGGAAATAAGGCTTCTTCGATCCGCTTACTACTCCCGCCAAGAGAGATAAGATCTCGCTGCTTCAATCCGCCCACTCCTACTCAAAGGAGATAGGATCTACTATTTTAGTCCGCCCACTCCCGCCAAAGGAGATAAGACTTGTATTTCGATCCGCTTACTCCCGCCAAGAGAGATAAGATCTGTTATCTTTAATCCGCCCACTCTCGCCAAGGAGATAGGATCTACTATCTTTAGCTGCTCCACTCCCCGATCAATGGAGATAAGGCTTCTTCGATTTGCTCTACTCCCGCCAAGAGATAAGATCTGCTGCTTCAATCCGCCCCACTCCTCGCCAAATGGAGATAGGATCTACTATTTTAGTCTGCTCCACTCCTACTCAAAGGAGATAAGACTTGTATTTCGATCTGCTCTACTCCCCGCCAGAGAGATAAGATCTGTTGTCTTCAATCCGCCCACTCCCGCCGGTGGAGATAGGATCTACTATCTTTAGTCCGCCCACTCCCTTTCGGTAGAGATAAGACTTGTCTTCGATCCGCTCTACTCCCGCCAGAGAGATAAGATCTGTTGTCTTCAATCCGCTCCACTCTTGCTCAGGTGGAGATAAGATCTACTATCTTTAGTCCGCTCCACTCGCCGGTGGAGATAAGACTTGTATCTTCGATCCGCTTACTCCCGCCAGAGAGATAAGATCGACTCTTCTATAACTCCCATTAACCTTGCTACATTATCCTCTCGAGAACCTACTTGTAGAAGTGATTTCATGGGGTCTATGCATATGTCAAATGATTAGGATGTCATGAAAGATGTTCCCGACCATATGTATCATGAATGTTATGAATGGATGCAAAATGTCATGAGAATGATCCATTTTTAACATTTGGGTCATATTGCTTGCTACTTATTAAGGTAACCCCGACGATGTCTTCTCTTTCAAATTGATACTTCTAACAACTAATCTGAAGATATCGTCATTGCTTAAACCCTTATCTCAAGTCTCTGAGCCCTTTTGAGTCTGGTTAGTTCTAAACAATTGTCCTATTTCGGATTCTTATATTTTTAGAAACTTTCAGAGTAGTGCATAAAACTTCTTTTGTGAAAGTATTGTTAGTTCAGTAATCATCATTTCAAAGAAAAATGCTTGAAACAAGACTATAGAAATGAATAAAACTGAAATTTATTATGGATAAAAACCCGTGAAGAATAGGTTGAACAAGGAAAATAAATTCTATTAAGGTACAATATGAGTAAGAATGGTATTGATGCCCCAGATATCACAGTCTGAGCTTTTCTGTATGTACTTCTTGAAGACCACTCTGAGTTCAACATGTGTCTAGAAGATCCATGGTACTTTGTAGATGCCCTAAGACGTAACGTATCTCCTCATTGCTACTTCAGGTATAGCAAAACCATCAGACGCCTCACGAATTGATCATAATTTGAGCCGCCCTTCTTGGGTTTTCAACTCAAAGCCCTTTGGTCTCAAAGTCACTTTGCGGGTTTTCGCTTTGGCCTCTCCGATATTTTTTTGAACTCAAGATGCCTCTTTGTGGGTTTTCATCTTGGTCCACTTTCGCAAGTACTTCTTGACCGAGTCTACGTTAATTGGATTTGGCGGACTTTTGCCGTCCATCTCGGCTAGTATCAAAGCTCCTCCGAAAAGGCCTTCTTTACAACGTAGGTCCTTCCCAATTACGCATCCACTTTCCCCAAGTCCTTTTGCATAGGAGGATCTGTTTCAACACCAAGTCTCCTCATGGAATACTGGGCGACTTTCTTATTGTAGCTCAGATCATCCGCCTCGTACAATTGACCATGGCGAATAGCTCTTAGCCTCTTTTCCTCAATTAGATTCATTGATCATATCGAGATTGAACCCATTCTCGCTTCGTTCAACTTTAGCTCGACAAAACCCGAGTAAAGGGATCTCAACTTCAATAGGCAAAACCGCTTCCATCCCATAAACCAACGAGAAAGGAGTTGCCCCAGAGAGGTTCTAACCGATGTTCGATAGGCGTAGAGGCAAGCGGTAACTTTTCATGCCATCCTTGTAGGTCTCAACCATTTTCCCACAATTTTCTTGATATTTTTATTAGCGCCTCATCGCTCCATTCATCTTCTAGCGATATGGCGACGAGTTATGGTGCTTAATGTTGAATCGACTACGTACTTCGCTATCGCTTTATTGTTCAAGTTTAGTGCATTGTCGACACGATCCTTTCTGGCATACCGTAGCGACATATGATCTCCTTCTTCAAAAACTTGCTAACCGCTTTCGTGATATTAGCATATGAAGCTGCCTCTACCCATTTAGTGAAGTAATCAATGACCACGAAGATGAAACGATGTCCATTAGAAGCTTTCGGTGAGATTGGCCCAATGACATCCATGCCCCACATTGAGAAAGGCCATGGAGAAGTCATAACATGAAGAGGTGAATGAGGCACATGGATCTTGTCCCCATAAACCTGGCACTTATGGCACTTCTTGGCATAACGAATGCAGTCTCCTTCCATCGTGGACCAGTAATACCCGAATCTCATGATTTGCCTGGCCATCGTAAACCCATTGGCATGTGTTCCACAAACCCCATCATGGACTTCTTCCAAGATTTTCCTAGCTTCAACAAAGATCCACACATCCGAGCAACACTTGATCCCTTCTCTTTTATACAGATCTCCATCTAGACATAGTCACCGCAAGTCTTCTCAATGTTTTCTTATCATTTTCAAATACTTGATCGGGATATTCACGGCTTTTCACATATTGCGAATATCATAGTACCAAGGATGATCATCTCTCTCTCCTCTTCAGAATATTGAAACAATGAGTCTGAGCCTCACAAATACTCATTTGGATAGGCTTCATACCTCCCTCGCTCGCTCACTTTGATCATAGAAACTAGAGTGGCCAAAGCATCAGCCATCTGGTTTTCATCACGCGAGAGGTAAGAGAATGTGATATCATCAAACTCCTCAATTAGTTCCAAGACTAACTTTCAATAGCTGATCAGTTTGAGATCTCTTGTTTCCCATTCTCCTTTGAGCTGATATATTACAAGGGCAGAGTCTCTGTATACCTCTAGTGCCTTAACTTTGTGGTCTATGGTCGCCGGATCCCCATGATACACGCTCAGATTCGCCATGTTATTTGTGCAATCAAGTCCAATTTGCAAGTGAATGGATAGTGTTCTCCATTTGGGGATACCAAGACTGCCCCAATTCCATTACCAATGGCATTTGATGCTCCGTCAAAGTTCATCTTTTAGGGACGATCTTCTAAGATATCTTCTTCAATTGTAGCTACGAACATCGATCTTCATTAGAAAATCAAAATTAAGGGCTCAGAATCATCTAGTGCCTCACTGCTAAGAAATCGCTATTGCACTCCCTTCACCGCCTTTCCGGTTCACATAGACAATGTCGAACTCAGAGAGCAAAATTTGCCATCTGGCTATTTTTCCATTCAGGCCATCGACTCCATCATGTATTTCGTAGGTCCAATTTCGAGATTAACCAGTTATGTGGTACAACATGTACGCCTCAACCTCCGAGTTGTCCGCACTAATGCATAACACAATTTCTCAATTGACGAGTATCTCATTTCACACTCGGTGAATTTCTTATCGAGGTAGTATATCGCTCTTTCTTTCCTCCCTCGCCTCATCGTGTTGGCCTAGCACACATCCCATTGAGTTATCGAACACCGCCGACACAAAATCAAGGGTCTATCAGATCGGGAGGCATTAACACCGGGTGTTGGACAAATATTATTTAATCTTGTCAAACGCCTCCGCATTCATCATCCCAAATACGGATTGTGCTTAAGAAGACGGAATATTGGATCACATTTCTCACCAATTGTGAAATAAACCGAAGCGATGTAATTCAATCTCCTAGAAAACCTCTGACTTCCTTCCGAAAAGCGCCATGAGGCAATTTTTGTACACCTTGACTTTATCCGGATCTACTTCAATTTCTTTTCAGACCGACCACGAAACCCAATAGCTTCCCCGATCGAGCCCCGAAAGTACATTTGGTCGGATTGAGCTTCAAATTGAAATTTCCTCAATCTCGTGAACGCCTTCCTCAATACTTGCACATGCTCCCTTCCGCTCGAGACTTTGCGATCATGTCATCGACGTAGACCTCAATCTCCTTATGCATCATGTCATGAAACAAGGTTACCATAGCCCTTTGGTATGTTGCTCCCTGCATTCTTTAACCCAAATGGCATCACTTGGTAACAAAAGGTTCCCCATAAGGTTATGAAGGTAGTTTTACCATGTCTTCGTGATGCATCTTTATTTGGTTGTATCCCGAGAAACCGCCCATGAAGGAGAAAATGAAAATCTGCCGTGTTATCCACTAAAGTGTCAATGTGAGGTAGTGGAAGTTGTCTTTCGGTCGGCCTTATTTAGTCCCTATAATCGACACACATCCGGACTTTTCCATCCTTTTAGGGACGTAAACCACATTGGCTACCCATTCGAGTAATTTACTACTCGTAAGAACCCAAAGATCAAATTGTTTCTTGACTTCTTCCCTTATCTTTATCGTGACATCGGTCTCATCCTTCAAGCTTCGTTGGACCGCTTGTATTCTCTTTTTATGGGGATACGATGTACCGCAATATCAAGACTCAACCTCGCATGTCTTGATATGACCACGCCAAGACATCTTTGAACTCTAGCGAAGTCTAATGAGGTCCCGCCTTGTTTCATGGGTTATCAGGTACCGATTTTCACTTCTTTCCCATCCTCTGAAGCACCTTTTCAATTGTCTCTTCGTGAGGTAAAATCGCCTCTCGCTCTACCATCCTTAACAAATCCGGATAAATCATAATCTTCGCATCTCAGAAGTCCCGAGATCCTCCGGCACGTGTCCCGCCTATAAGGGAATTCGAAGTTCATAGCAAAGGTCACTCATGACGTCGATATCGGGGACCTATGGTAGGTATAAAAGAATATTCAATGAAAATGAATTTAAGGATGACTTATTTATGCGTTATGATTATGAATGGAGTGGAACAGAAGTAGAAGAATAATTACACGAAATGGAAAGAAAAATGCACTTCTTATTGAAAATAATGATGCATGAACATGCCTATTTCACAAAGAAAATTCTTATTGCTCCTAGGCTTGAAACAACAAGTGTGTTTTGAACATTACTCTGTTTTATTCCTAAAAACTACAGGAATTTCTTCCGCAGTTCAGTTGTCCGAACACTCCAAGTTTTTTCTTCTCAAACTTCCTTCGCATACGCTGTTGATGTTCAAACTTCGCATCATGTCTTCACTGCTTCTCATTTATGTCCTCCCGCTCAATGAATAATCCCTCCCGACACGAATGTATTAGATATATGGGAAAGGTCATTGAACCCCACTCAATCTCAAAGACCATTCAATCGCGCCTTCGCCTTTCACGCTTCTCTCTAGCTCCTCCTTTCTCTCGTCTGTATCCGGTCTATACCCTAAACCAAAGCGATCCCGCTTGTCAACTAACCCCGCACTGACCGACCTCGAGATATTTTTTCAAGTCCTCCCGCATTGCTCCTTTTCTATTGTCAATCGTAGCCTATCCTCGTTGCTTGAGAGAGTTTGGGCATTGGGATCTTGCTTCCTTCACTTATAAAAGTCACATTTACAAACTCTAACGACCAAGGATCACTCTATGGCCTTTGCATCATTCTCTATGTACGGTGTATCACTAGTAACTGACGCGATGATATCCTCCTCTCGCATTTATAGTTATCAACCAACCTCTCTGTTACTAATTTCAACTTTTGGTGCAATGACGATGGTACGCCTCATTGAAGTGGATCCACTACCTCCCAATAAGCAATTATAAGAGGCTTGATGCTCATCACAAAGAAATCTACCTCGTATATATTTAGCCCAATTAGGAGGGTATCTCAATCCTCCCCATTACTTCTCTCTGGGGCCATCGAATGCTCTCACTATATTTTGGCACGCTTTCATGTGAGAGTCGTTTACGTAACTTTGTCCGGTGTATAGGCAAAACATTCAATCTTCGAGCCATTATTAATTAATACCCCTAGCAGTGTATACCCTTTTCATCGGGTAGTGATGTGCAATGCCTTGGTAGATCCCCGCCTTGGCGATATTTTATCATCATCGAACGAGATGAAATTATCTGCGCCATGTTATTTACAAGACGGTCCAATTTTATTTACCAAATGTCATCAAGAACATAAATCGGTTCAATACTTTCATTAACGCACTACTTGTCCTCTCGAGTTTAGCAAGAAGGTCAATGCCGATGTGCGTGTTTACCGCTTGTGTAACTGCTCCACCACACTGCACTTCACTGCGCTTCAGAACTTCAAGAACTCCCCGACCTCATCCTCTCACATCGGTTTATTAACAAGTGGTCCTGCTTCTCATCTCCCTTCTTGTCATAGAGGACTCCACTGGCTCTGTATGTTGGTCGAATTCTTTTCTCGAGAACCGCTATAGTGCAATTGTAATTTTAAGGTACCTCTTGTCATCTTTATAAGGAAAAGTCACCGCTTTCAATTACAATCTTCTTGTATTCGTAGAAGGCGAGATTACAGTTTTCGACACGACCCTCGGTGCCATCTTCACTCCTACCTCTCGATCCTCGGCGCGTGATAATCACACGTGGGTGATTGACTTTAAGGATCCTTCTCACGACCCTCCTTCATGGAACATACATCCTCACTTTCCACCAAGTCAAAGAACTCCACTCTTTATTATCCATTAGCCCTTGTACTAGGGCTCTAAATTGCTACATTGTTTGGATTTCATGGCCTTCCTTGTCATGGAACTCACAAGAGTTCCTTGTACCGGAGACTCGCTCACATTTTCTTGCGTAATTAGCCCAACCTTCGCATTTCTTTCCAAACCATTCTCAATGGGGTTCGACCTCAAGAATCTCCTGTTTGAACCTTCTCCCCCTATTTTCAACTATCGCTTTACCCCATTATCAGCATAACTGGTAACTAATTTCCTCCACCGGTGGGTCTTTGAAGTCTCACGACCCCGCCTTGATAAGTCGCCGACTAGTCTTTTGAATGAAGTACGCTTCTATCGAGTGACCTATTACATCCGCATGGTACTACACCGGCGCTTGTGTCATACCACTTAGGATATAGAGGTTGCAACGGCTTCAAGTAAAATGGGGACACGACATGCGCATCGAATAAAATCTTATACAACTCCTTATACGCCACCCAGATAGGAGTAAATTGGAATCTCTCACCCTCTCTGTCTCGTGTTGGGCTCTTGTCTTGGTCTGCCTCATTGCCCACACGTACTGTGCTCTCCTATGGGTGATAGTAACGGGTTTAGGATAACCCGAGCTTATATTCCCCACTTCACTTCCCTTTTCTTTGGCGCGCTTTTTGTGCTCTCTCCTACTTCTATCTTCCCACACCTAATAGCGCTTTCTATCATTTCACCGACATCACCATGTTCAGAAACTCTTAGTCGTGCCTCCTAACATGTGGTTAATGAAAGGTGCTTTCGTGGTATTGATGAAGAGCATGGTCATTTCCTTTTCTAGTAATGGTGGTTTGGACACGTAATGCGACCTCCTCCATCTTTGCTGCATTTCAAAGCTTTCACTTGGCTTTTTCTCCATGTTTTGCAATGTGATCTGTCGGTGCAAAAGCAGTCGGTCACATGGCCGTAATGCTTGATGAAAGCTCGTGCCAAATCTCTCCACGATTTGATTTGGGTACAACTCAACTGGTTGTACCATTTTGTCAAATTTCAATCGACTATCCTCGAAAGCAATGGATCAATAACTAGTCATTGTTGACATATCCCGTCATTCTCCGACGTAACATCGTAATATGGGCCTCAGGCGCCTAGTCCCGTTGTACTTTTCGAACTCTGGCATCTTGGACTTTGGAGGAAGTACTAAATCGAGACTAGACTCACTTTCTTAGCATCCACTTCGCATTGGTGATCAGACTTTCCAATGCTCAAACTTCTCTTCCACCATTTGCATCGATCCTCGAACTCTTTTGAAGCTCGCTTTTACTTTCTCCCCTTCGCGCCTCATCAAGTCTGGGACCATTGGTTTTACCAGATTGACCTCGGGGTTAGAGCTCGAGCCTGCAGGGAAATTTACCAGTGCCAGAGCACAGGATTGGTGCTGAGGCTTGATATTGACTGACACTCTCGGTGGTTACACTTGAAAACTTGTCGGGGCTAGGCCCGGAGAGCAAGTAAAATCATCAAGATCTTCTCCCAGATCGACCATAGGTCTTTTTCCGCTTCGTGCCCCCCAATCAACAATCGTGTTAGCCGCTCATCATGCTTCTCCGATTCCAAGATTTGATCCTCATATCCTGTTGGATCTTGGCTAATCGCTTCTTGCATCCGAGCTCGCAGCTTGGTCTTGCATCTCTTTTGGATCTGCTCCAACTTTTCTATCCTTTGATCCATTGCTCTCGCTCTTTTTTCGAGTGTAATAGCGATGTTCCAGGATAACTATAGTATGACCTCTAGTTAATAGGGTCATCTTATAATATTTAATGCAAATGTAGTGATGCAAGACCAATGTATGAAATGTAATGCAAATGAATGAATGCAAAAATAAAAGAGTCGATTCGATTCAATTTCTTTTAGAATACTCATTGAAAAGACAAAATCCTTTACATAAAACAAAGTCACATATACAACCTAGCCCTTATGCCCAAAGTTTTAACTTTCTCAAGAAGTGAGGCTAACTCTCGACCTCGATCCGACTTTGACTCATAAAATATACTTAACACATCACCGAATCGCTAGGGTTTGTAGATGATCTACCATCTCTCGATTCGAACTACACTTCACCATAAGGTAGTCTCTTTCTCGACTTGGTTCGAGATCGCTAGTTGTTCCTTCCTCACGGGTTATCTCGCCTCTAATAGTTGGATCCGAGCTCATTATTTTGCAAAGATTGTTTCGAGTTCCACCACCTTTCCCTTTAATTCTTCAATCTGGCCTAGGCTTGATTCCAACTTCACCGTAGAGTTGTGACTTTGACTCAATACCTTCTCTAATTCTGCTACTCGAGCCCTTAACATCTTATTTTTGCTTTGGCTCTCCCTCGCCGTCCTTTTCAGGGCATCCTTTTGTGCTTGAACCCCATGAAATCTCTTCTTCCACTGGTCAACCTTGGTATTCTCCTCCTGAAGTTCTTGATGCCATTGTTCTGAGGTTTTACCCAGCTCAGCAGTCCTCATCGATAGATGCAACTTCTTGTAATCGGTCTTCAGGCTATCCAAATCTTCTTCGGCCTTCCTTTTTCCTTTCCTTAGCTTCTCACCGATTTCTGGATATCCATATCTAACATCGATTCATTTTTTCCCTTCTAGTTGTTCTATCTTTTCCCTAACTCAATTTTTACTTTCAAAGTCCCGCTTCATGATCTCCAACTCGTAAGGACTACTTGTAGGTATTCTTCTATCGATCGAGCAAAGATCCTCGCGCCACCGGAAATATTATCGCTCACTCTCCCGCTCATCATGTGTTATATTCGAGAGTTACCATTGGATTTATAGCAACTCTTTTCATTCGGTGAATCTGCTTCCATGCATCGTAAACTTCTAACTCTTTTCTTATAATTATTCCCACTATACGAGAATTGAATTGAGCTAACCCATGTGTTACTGGGTATAAACTGCTCGATTGGTATTGCCTTAGCACGAGCAAAGGAGCATACCCAACACTCCCTAGATCCCTAACAGAGAACCCAATCATAACTCCCACACCGGAGAGAATTTCATCGAACGAACCAAGGAGCTCTCCATTCCACATCCTTTTCCTCAAGATTCGAAGAAGCGATCCAGCCCCTTCTCGCTATGTCATCTCTCCTAGCGGCTACCAACTCCTTTAATGGGGAGTAATTCGCAAAAAGACCCGACAAGAATTTCTATCTACTTTTCGAAATGGCTATGGAACCACCCCAACAATAGTTGTGCGATCCTATGAATCTTCCTCACCGCTTCTCCCAAGACGAAGTTCAAAGATCTAAATGTTTCGACGAGAATCATTGTACCTACAGAACCCTTTGTCAAGACGATCGAACAAATCAATAACTGATTCGTCTACATGCCTCAAAGCCTTGAGAAAAATTACCAAACCATAGATACTTAAGGCAAAAATGTCGACTTTCCTCTTCACATCCGGGTGGGCCACCATCAGTCCCTCAAGCTTACCTAAGGAATGCATTTCCTTCACCCTTCTCTGAATTCGTGCATGACCCAATCGTTCGCTCATCCCGGTGATACTCATCACTTCTTTACAAAAGTCGGTGCATTAGCGGCTCAAGTAAATTTTGTCGACTGAGCCCTTTGATCGCAAGCAAAGTCAGATATTCCTCCACGGAGGCACCAAGTCCACTTCTCCAAATGTAAAACAATTATAAGCGGGATTCCAATATTGAGACATAGCCCGAAACAAGTGTTTGTCCACTCTAATGTCGAGTAAGTAAGGTAGATCACCATAATTAGTATAGAACAGTTGCCTAGTCGCTTCGTCCCAACCAGCCCATATATCTCTTAGTTCTTGTAGCTTATTCTGTGTCATACTGATACGAGTGAAATCCAATAATTCGATGTGTAGCCTTGGCTAGGCTATCCCCTTCTCAAGTCAGTGTCTTCTCGACCATATACGCATCTACCGCATTATCCTCTACTTTATCAAGGAATCCGTCCCCCATAACAAGTATTCTAACTTAGTAATTAAAACAGGAATCGACGTCTTTTAAGTATGAAATGACATGTAAATATGACCAAAATAAAACAAGTTAGTACCATATAAAAGTAACCAAAGCAAGTGAAAAAAAATGTCTAACCACTACATAGGTAGCCACTAAGGTTTAGCATGGCTCTACCTAGGGTGGGTTCCTAAAGTTCACTATATGTGGTTTGGTTCTAAAGAAAGAAAAGGGTACCTGAACCAGCAGATTCCTCAATCCTCACCCATTATAGGCTCATATAGATCGAGTTCGGTTCAGGGGAATACATTTCCCTATGCCATGCGGAGGTGAAAACCTCACGGAACCATAGGTACGGATGTATCCCGGAAGCAGTCCCCTAGCCCATGCGGAGGTGAAAACCTCACGAAGGCATAGTTTTTGCTCCCACTTAAGGGTGTGACCACAACGGTCATGCAATATGAATGCCAAAATATTCTATGTCTCACAAACCAAAGCGTATATATGACGCGACACGCACTCATGCAATCTAAAAATGAAAAATTTTATTTTTGATAAAAGGACATTAATCAACCAATTTTACTACTTGACTCTCTTAACGTCCCCAAAGGAGTCGCCAAGTCGTCAAACCATTTTTTGTTTGGAAAAACGGTGACTTTAAAAGGAAAGGAGTCGCCACCAATCTTTTGAAGTGTGATTGGGTCACTTATAAAACATTTTGGTCTACTTGATTTGAAGAAAATGGGCTCGGAGTTTCGATTACGCGCGAGGAAGGATTAGCACCTCGCAACGCCCAAAATTGGTACCGTGTTGATTGATTAATGTCCTTAGTATCGAAAATTAGAAAGTGTTTTACAAGAGGGAAAAATGTTTGGTCGACTCAGATTGATATCAAAACTCTCTCGTTTCAAAAGTCAAATATCACGCCCAAAGACGATAGACACGACGCTCAAACTCTCGATACCAAGATCATTTTATGATTTCCGAATACATGTAGTGCAATTTGAAAAGGGTATTTCACTACTTGGCTAAACTAAAACCAAACCCAAAGACGATTGGGTACGATTCCTTGGATTTCCAATCATGAAATATTGCCCTTATTTAAGAAATACAAAAAAAAATCTGTGAAGGATATCTAGTTGTTTAGATGAACAGAAAATCGAAACCCAGCACGATTGGGCACGAATTTCTTGAACTTCTAAACACGAAACATTGCCTTATTTCCAAAGAATACAATTGAAATCTTTAAAGGATATTTAGTGATCTAGATGAACGAAAAATCGAAGCCCAGCACGATTGGGCACGATTTCCCGAACTTCCAAACACATAAAATTCCCTTTTTGAAACATTTTGTAAGTTTTTGAAGAAAAGCAAAAGTAAAAAAAACGTGAAAATGTAGACACGATGACAATAGGAATGACAATAAATGTAAAAAACAATAGTATTACAATTATAAAACGATATATAACAAATAAAGTAGTGATAATAATGAAATGTAAAACTAATAATAAATAATTAATAACTAATATATGGCAAAAATAATGATATATAGATGTAACATAATAGGATAAATACTAAAAGGATAGTTGTAACAAGAATATAAAATAAAAGTAAGATTTAATAATAAAAATAACAAAACAACGATGAAATTAATAGCAATAATAATAAACTAGTAGTAGTAAGTAATAGTATATACATATATCTATAATAATAATACGTAATAATGTAATAATAGAAATAATATGATCATAATAATAATATAAAAATAAAAAGGTAAGTAAAATAACATATAATAATAGTAAAGACACTAAAAAAATATAGTTTAGTAATATCATAACCAAAATATTTTAAAAAATGAATGATTTAATGGTAAAAATAGCTAAAAATAATTAAAATGGGACTAAATTGGGTTAAAATCGAATATTTGGGGCGATTTTAAAACAAATAATGATAGGAGTAAATTGTAATACGCAGCAACTTGGGGGACCGTAAGGGCAATAAACCCCACTCAGAAAACGCAAAGGCTCAACAGAGGACTTAATTGAAATCCGAGCAAAATTTTGGGGTAATCGTGAATAAGAAAACCGATTTTAAAACCAAGAAAAGCGGAGGGCTAAACGCAATTAGCCCCTCCCTAGCAAAACGTCGGATCTTAGCCCCTGCTGGGTCGGGTCATGGTCGAGGCCCAAAACGACGCTGCTTTTGGCCTCGACCCCAAAGCCAAAACGGCTACTGCTTAGTTCTTCTTATAAAACAACATTTTACCAAAAAAAAATCATTTTCCTTCTTTCTCCAAAAAAAAAAACCAAAAAAAACTCTCAAAACTCTCTCTCTCCCTCTCTGTCCGGCCTGGATTCCGGCCAAGGCACGATCACGACCACCGTCGGTCAGTTGTCATGCCACCACCGCTCACGGTGGGTTTAATCTAAAAAGTAAGTTTTTTATAAAACCTTTATATGTTTTTTTAAAAAAAACCCAAAAATGATTCAAAAGAAAAATAAAAAATAAAAATAAAATAAAAATGTAAAAGAAAAAATGAAACCTTTGCTTTTTTTTTGTATTTCTCTGAACTCTTCTTGTCATATAAGTGTTTTTTCTTTTCCTCTCTAAAAACCCTAATCTCCCTTTTCAGATTTTTATCTCTGCTTTTATAGCCTATTATTTACAACCGCTTCTCTTTGCGTAAACATGTTTGAGAGGACTCCCTCACGAACGTGGTGGACGTGGCTCGATGGCGTGGGAGCGCATGGCACGGAGGTCACAAGAGGTTGCGCTACTCCACCGCTAGGGTTTCTTCTTTTTATTTCGCTTTGTTTGGATTTTGTTGGTTGTGTTTTGGATTGCAATTTTGGGCCTTTTATTTGCTTTGGGCCTCAAAAAAATTGGGCCTTACAGCCCACAATAGGTCGGGGTTCAAGTTGGAGCCGCTTTGATCAACAGATTGATTGAGAGGTGGAGACCCGAGACCCACACTTTTCATCGCCATGCGAGAGTGTACCATCACTCTAGAAGATGTGCAATTGCGCTTGATTACTGGTAGACGGTCGATAGTCACCGGTCCAGAATATCTACCGATTGATGGTCAGATGCTACGAGCTTTTGGGTGCCATTCGGATAGAATTCAAGGAGCTCGGATCGATATGGCTCGATTACGAGGCGTAATCCCGAGCCGAACGAGGTTCGACCAAGTAGAATCGAACGGTTGGCACGTAAAGGTCCCATTGATCACCTACGAGATCGTGGAGATGCACCATGCCGATCGGGTTCTGCGATAATTTGGATTCCTGCAATCGATCCTCGTGCCACCGGAGGTGCTCGATGATGAGCACAAAGTGGACTTACAAAGAATGCACACGAATTGGCCCGATTTTGGCTCAAGTTATATCGAGATGTGGGAGAATCGGATGACTATATACCGACCGGAACCGATAGTTATTCCAAAGTTAGCGTGCGTCTTGGAGTACATGCCATAGTTTAGGATCCATGGCAAGTCGATCATTGTCAAGAAGAGAGGCGACGCAACTTCATGAAGAAGAGAACATCGGCCCTTTAAATCCAAAGAGAATGGGTGATGAGGCGGGGCCATCATCGGCACGACACAATCATCGGGCCCAAGAATACCTACACACACCATCGGGCCCATCAATTCATCGACAACACCGATATCGCAAAGATTCACCGCTCATGCCAAAAGGCACCTTCCCTTATATGTATCCTCCTAACCCATATATGTTTCATTTCCTAGTCCTAGCCAGTGTTGGAGTGCATGGCGGATTCAAGTCCGTTCTCGACTATTTCGGCGGCCACCATGATGAGGCCGACGTCGCATGTGGGTTCGAGGAGGCGCCGCTTGGGGAGCACTTTTTTTGCCGTGCTCCTTCTCCGCTCGATGCGCCACCCTGCCGTGGTTTATGCAAACACCTCCGGTCATTATTTTATCGAGTGGGTCACCATCGCAACATCCGAACTGCACCCACTGCTTCGGAACTCGATTCCACCCGAGGTTCCATGACCTCACGGAAGCCGAAGAAGAAGGAATCCAAAGCAGAATCACGATCCGCCTGTGGCACCGGGTTCCCACCAGATCCGCACTAAACCCTAAACCCCTTAATTTGAGTAATTGTAAATTAATTTATAATTTGAGTTTAATTTTTTGTAATTAAGGTTTAATTTTTGTAATTAAGTTGTAATATATTTAATAAAATTTGAGTTTAATTTTTATTGTAATTTAATTTTTTAATTTATTTAATTTTAATAACTTTGACAAAATAGAATTGGTTTATTTTTTTTGTAATTAAGTTGTAATATATTTATTAAAATTTGAGTTTGCTTTTTTATTGTAATTTAATTTTTTAATGTATTTAATTTTAATAACTTTGACAAAATAGAATTTGAGTTTGTTTTTTTTTTTGTAATTAAGTTCACCGCTTTTCCTCTAAAAATAGATATTACATAGCCGCCATGAGACAAAAGACCTAAGAACACGGTCAACTATTCCGATTTGGACACGAGCGAGATGTATGGCGGGTTCCTACACCATCCAAGACAAATGACTTTGGTTGCTTGTTTCTCGATATCCATATTGTTACGTATTCTAGTCGAGCAAGGTCGACCTTTTGGTTTGTGTCTCAATTGTCTATCCTAAGAATGTACTTATACTTGCAAAGCGATACCGATGACCACTTACGCTCATCCGGGACTGTGGGAATACGATCTCCACACGCCGTACATGTTTTCTAATTTATACACTTCATCGACATAATTCATTGGATCAAGACGGAGATTCGACAAGCCACAATTACATGGGCGCATGGGTAACGGTGCATCAAATATCCCACACCACAGTCCTATTTGTCAAATGTACACTAAAATGGCCGCCAACAATACCTTGGTTCGGTCATCAAACTCCGTGACACGAAACCATAGGTTGTCGCGATCGTGACACACCGTGTACATGATGTTCGACCGTGCCTTCCCACGGTTTATTTCTTGTAATACCTTCGCTCCATACATGGCCTCCTTGCATCCGCCTCTATAACTCGGCCGCTTCTCTTGAAAATAGTCTCGCTAATCGAAAATATGTCTCGCGCTGCAACCGATGTAATCGACGATGACGGGTTTCTTCGTAATGTAATTTATGCATTCGGCGGGTTTGTGGTCATATGCCCATATCATAGGCCGCCGTCATATGCTTGTGTCCACAGTTCGAAAAGAATATTACACAGATAATTTGCGCCTTCGACGTTATCTGAGCTCAAACCGCCCAAAGATCTCGTGAAAACGGTCTTTATTGATCTCATACCCTGCCAATATACGTTGATAGCGAATATTACATACCACTCTTCAATTGAGAATAAATTGAATATTACAAACGAAATTATATCAATAGACATTTCATACCCATATCGGTCACTTGCCGTTTCTGTCTTTTAGATCGATGTTGCGCATAATAGTTGGATGAAACATGCCTCAGGCAATATCGATGGTGTGTGCGATGCCACATGCTTCCCTGGCATTCTATTGTCGCAAGTATTCTAGGGCCCCGATCCGATATAACGCATATGTCAGGTTGGGGGCAAACATGCCTCCTTAACCTAGATAGGAAGAAGTCCCAGTCATTAGCTGACTCCCTCAGTGTTATTGCGAACGCAATCGGAAGGATTCTCTTAAGCCGTCTTGTGCCATAGCTAGCAATAGCCGATGCGTATATCTACCATACATAAAGGTACCGTCAATTTGTATCAATGACTTGCAGTATTTAAAGGCATCTAGGCATTGCTTAAATGTCCAGAATAAACGCTTGAACACTGTACATCCACGGGAGCGCGATTGTTGTAGTACGCAAGTTCGCTTTCAAGGTCCGTCGTCGTCGCTCGACATATCTCTCCGACTGTCGTCTTTGCTCGGGACATATCTCTCCAAAGACTGACACCACCGCCACATTTCATTATATGAAGTGTCTCACCCACCGTAATTTTTCTAACGCATATACCTTGGCTATCCAAGCCTTTCAGAAGAGGGTGTACCCCAATTGGCTACTTAATATCGCCAATTAAGGCTTCAAGACCGTAGTCTTGGGATCGACCTTCACCGTCGGCATTATTAGTTTAGCCAACATGTCTGAATCCATCTTCGAATGATCTTGTGTTACACCAGTCAATGAAGTACGTTAAACAATGCAACATTACATATTATTACTGTTATTCGAAATCACTGAACACATAGTGGTACTGCATCTGCAAGACATGTATGTGGACCTTTGTACTTTTTATCTCCCACAACCCCGTCCTTTTCCTCAATGACGCCATGATTTTCCATGAACATGTGCCATCTTGCCTTTGCACTTCACCTCGAACTTATCGAGCTTTGATTTAACCACCTTGTAGTTAACCCGCTTCTTAATGTCAGATCTTGTTTCAATACAAGAAGAAAAGTATTCTTGTTGGAAAAATGGTTACCCACTTCTAATTGGTCCGAATCCAACGAAGAATCAGACGCGCACGCGCTCGGTGTGGTAGTTCAGAAACTCCAATGCATCATCTTGAGATAGATCGACATTATGCATGTGGGTTTGGGCTAGTACGCCTACGAATAGCGGATCTTCTTCTTCTTTGTCCGAACGGCCTCAACGCCTTCAGTATAATTAGAACGGCCCGGTTCGTAAAATAATCCAACTTCTACACCGTCGGTCCCTGCCTCTCAAGGTGGATCTACATCAGATTCATTGTCCGACCCTCCATAACCTGCAACAAATAAGGGCCCCTCGCCGATGGATGTCGTCGGGAGTACATCATCCCTCCTTAAACATCTTTCGTAAAGATTCCAATCGTATGTGGATTGCCAACCACTAGAAGTTGACGACGTCTTCCAATACGTATTTCTATCATTGGACGTCGAATGACGGATATGCATGTCTCATCCACCAATCGAGTGCCGTGCAGGGCTTATGTTTTCCATACTACTACCGCACATGGGCACTTCTGTGTTTTGCCTCTTACTTACAGAGTGTCGGCTTGGGGTCGTGTATTCTCCTCGAACGGCAGTAGATGTCGAGGTCACGCAAAGATCACTTGGAGATGAAAATTCTACATATACCTCGATATAGGGTGATCCACTGGCAAGATGAGTCTCCACCATTGCCTCAAAGCTCCGAAGCACCTTTGATGTCGAACTACTCATATCTCACCGGATCAACCGAGGCGCAAAATCTATACTTAATACATCGAACTTTCATTGGCGTTGTTTCAATATTTTACGCCTAATTTTTTGCAGTTCTACTAAATCGATGTTTCGATTAAAACTCGATCATACCAGTATTTTCCGATAAGAAAACAATGCTATTTTCGATTATCACGAACTTCACCGTCAGTAGTAAATAACAGATTAATACGCTCACTCATTTTCAATTTTTTTCTTTTGCCTCAATTTCCTTATGCATCCTCGAATAAAATTTGACCGATTTATAGCCTAATTTTGCCGGAGACTCTTCAGAGCAAAAGCGCGTCCACGTGGAGCGCTTTTCAAGACGCGATCTTGACAAGGCACCTCGCCGGAAGCGTTTTGGCCATCGTTTGTTCGTAAACGTCTCTTCAAAATTATTTTGCCGGAGACTATCAGAGCAAAAGCGGCGTCCACGTGGGGCGCTTTTCAAGACGCATGTCGACAATGCACCTCCGCCGGAAGCGTTTTTGGCCATCGTTTGTTCGTAAACGTCTCTCAAAATTATTTTGCCGAGACTCATCAGTAGCAAAAGCGGCCCACGTGGGGCGCTTTTCAAGACGCGATGTCGACAGATCATACTGCTAGAAGCATTTTTGGCCACTATTTGTTCAGAAATGTCTCATCAAAATTATTTTGTCGGAGACTATTGGCCCAAAACTTCAAAATAATTTCAAATGGGGCATTATACCCAAAACGTTGTCCACGTCGGTAGCGTTTTTGGGAAATCAGGTAAGCGTGCCCGGGGACGCGTTTTGTCCACCTCAACAAAAACGCGCCTACGTGGACGACTTTTGTCGAGGTGGACAAAACGTCCTCGTGGCGCGCTTTAGTTTAGTTCCCCAAAACGCTACCGACGTGGACGCTTTTGGGGAATGACCCTTTCCGTAATTTTTCTACAACCCGCCCATTTCGTAATTTTTGAATTTTTAGGCTTTTTTGGTAAATTGCCCACATTAGAATCATAATTATAATTAATTTCTATATTTGTTTTTTGGTTACAATAAGTAATGTCTATATTAACTACAATTATAATCAACCAACAAATACACTTAAAATAGGTTAAATTCGCTATGAGACCTCATACTTTGTGTAAAATATGAATTTAGTATATATACTTTGATTTGGTTTAGTCTATATATTTTAGAATTTGAAAATTTTAGTATTAACCAAATGATGATTATTAAATTTATTAAGTTATGTTATTTTTAAAATTTGATGTGTCAAATATATTATCACATATGTAATGCTATGCTTGTTTGTTATTTTCACATATTATTCACAAAAATTTAATTAATAGATTTAACAACTATCGTTTGCATTAAGGCAAAAATTTTAAAATTAAAAAAAACACCCACTAACAAGAATCAAATTGGTGAATTAGACTAAATCTATAACTTTAGACATAATACAAGAGTAATGACATAATTTAACCAAATAGATTTAATAGTTATTTGGGTTACTAAAATTTTAAATTTTAAAAATATAGAAATTAAAATTGATCAAATTAAAATATAAATACTAAATCCCAAAATATAAAATCTAATGATAGAATTTAACATTAAAATATCCATATGCAAAAAGATGAATTAATAATCAAAATATGAATGATATTTTACATACAGTAGAACTCAAACTTTTGAATTAATAATCAAAATATTAATCGAGCTTGACGCATTTAATTATAGATAATAAATTTTGACTTGCTAGGTGGCTTTTTTAAACAAACATCCCTTTCAATAAAAAAAGTGAGTTTTATTTTGATAAAAGTATCATGAAAACTCTTGTATTACAAGTTAAATTATATTTTATTTTTATTAAAAATGAGCAAAATACTCTTTATATATTAGATCAAACAAAAATTTGATCATTCTGTTAAAAATATATACATTTCGATTGTTAAAAACTGATCTACGTCAACATAAAGTACTTATAACACACCATGTGTTACTTTTTAATTATTCCATCAATCACACCGTCATGTGTTATTTTTTAATTAAATCATCAACCACGCTAGTTTTTAACAGTACAAATAAATAAAAATTTTAATAGAAAAGATTAAAATACTCTTTAATGTAATGTATAAAGATTGGTTTATCTATTTTTAAGTAGAGAACAAAATACAACCTTAACTTCTCATACAATAGCCTCTATGATATATTTACCATTTTACCTCTTTTATTATAAATCATGCATCCTTGTAGTGTTACGTTCTAAGGTACAATATTCGTATGCTCACTTTATAAAAATGCAAAATTCGACAGATACATCAATTCAAAAATTTATTCTTCCAATATTCTCTCTTTTTCTTCTTTTCAAGAAATAAAGGATAAAGGACAAAGATGAAATAGAAATTCTACATTTTAAAATCCATTTCCAGCCACTGAAAACTATATTAAAGCACCCATATGTGCCAGTTCAAAGGACCAAGTGATTAAAAAGTCTCTGTTGGCACCTCGAGGTGTACGGTTCAAACCCTAGCAACATCATCTCTACTCCAATTTGTAATGTACCAAGAAAAAATAATTAAAGACTACAAACTTTTGAGCACTTCAAAACTTTCTAGCTTTTACGGAAGTGAGAAATCTCATGCAGCCATACCATTTGGTTCCTGAGTCCTGCCGTTGCCGCTGCCTTTGCGGTTCCAAATAGGAGTGGTTTCGATAAGTTTATGAGGTACAAGTCGTTTTTCGCGCTTAGTAAGTTTGCGAAATTTGCTTACCCTCAGTCGGGCTAACTCAGCCTCCTCTTCAGGGGTCATTTCCCTCACTACAACAGTTAGTCGGCACTCGGGTCTCTCTTTAATTCCGGATCGCCCTTTACCATGATATGAAACTCTTTTCAAAAATAATCCCTTCCCGACAAATGCCTCAGCTGTTTAAAATAAAAGGAAAAAAAAATGCAGAATGAATACAAGACAAGTACTCCCAAGTGATATAACGAAGTTCATTTTCACTGCTTACCAACTAGCAGACGGTCTGGGTCCAATCCATGATTATGGGTAGCATTTGCTCGAGCCGAATGAATAACCTGCATTGCAAGTTTTTATAATTATAAACTGTATCTTTCTTTTCCATTAATGCTTTCCAAGTTGTATAGTTGGACTGGTACAAATTTAGGTTTCTTTCCTGGGTTTCCTTCGGTGGCCAATAGCTATAGTGGCTTACTAGGACGAGTTTGGCTAGATTCCAGACCAGACACTTCGACCACAAGCGACACAACTACTTCAAAAAGAAGTATATTTCATCAACAGGGCAGAGCGGTTGAATTACCTGATAGACAGTTTTAGCAGCACGCTTTACCGTCACTTGCAACTGTAATAATGCATCCTCAACACGCATACCACGAACTAATGCAGCAACCAAGTTGACCTTCTTAGGACTCTAAAACAAGCAAGTTAGCACATAAGTTAATCCTACCAGATAAGCAACACCAGAAGCATGGCAATGTAGCATCATAAAGGTAGTTTAAGGATCCATATTAAAGATGCAATAACAGTTTCTTTGTTTTTATTTCTTGCATAGCTTCGATTCGGCCTCCATCAGTTTCGCTAGAGACATTTAATTATCAAGTAGTTGCCTCGACGTTCTATCCTAAGTTCTCAAGCACAACACCAAAAACAAAAGTCAGTGACAAGTCAAGTTAGCACATAAGTTAATCCTACCAGATAAGCAACACCAGAAGCATGGCAATGTAGCATCATAAAGGTAATTTAAGGACCCATATTAAAGATGCAATAACAGTTTCTCTGTTTTTATTTCTTGCATAGCTCCGATTTGGCCTCCATCAGTTTTGGTAAAGACATTTAATTATCAAGTAGTTGCCTCGACGTTCTATGATAAGTTCTCAAGCACAATACCAGAAACAGAAGTCAGTGACAAGTCTGTTTCAGCTCAAGTGTGCTTCTAAAGCATAACTCACGAAAGTGGTTTCCCAAATGCAAAAGTCTCATGTGAAAGGGCATGGCATGAAAAGTATGCTCCATTTATTAAAAATCCAAAGCCAGGAAAAATTTTCATGTTGTTACTGAAAATTGGCAACTATTACAGGTTAGAGGATCATTGGTCATGGAAATTACAAAACTTTACTGTCTCTTTGTATTTTCATCACATAAATCACCTGACCCTTTTCTTACCTTCAAGTGAGACTGCCTTCAAATATTGAAATAAGCAAAAAGTTCAAAATTAGAATTTTTGGGTAATCGTTCTTGAGGTAACCTGTTTTATTTTCTTTAACACTGCTTGAACTTTTGTGCGATTGGGAACAACTTTCTTCTCTTCAGTCTTTCCACTATCTATTGCCAAAACAGGGGTTAATGGTGATGCAATTGGTGTCTCTTCAGATGAACCTGCTAGTAACTTCCTTGAAGTGGAAATTCCCTATGCAAGTAAAACATAAGACAACTTAAAGCAAGGAGAAACAAAAACATAAAATACAAAGAATAAGGAAAATTTTAAAAAGTTTGCAATGAATTCCAAATATTTCAGAACAGAAAACAAAGCTATTGGATATATAAACTCCTTTCAATCCGATCAGTTAATGAATTACAGACAAAAGTGTTGCTTAAATAACTTTAATCTGATGCGACCAGCTGGAATAAATATTATAAGAGCACACAACAATACAACCATGTGGGACAAACAAAATATAGATGATTCATTTATGGACCTCTTATAACATTGTTGAAAATTTGTTATTTCGTTAGTTAGAAGCATCCTATTGATCTTCAATAAGTTGAAACCACCACAAAACAAGGGCATTATCAAATGCAGGTTATTTCACAACAATGGTAATCAAAATCATATCAAAGTGAAAAGAACAAGTAGGCATTACCAACTGCTGGAAATATCGATATAAAGGCGTTGAGATACTAGCAGGAGATTTCCACAATTTCTGATAACTAGGCAGTTCACCTGCATAAACATTACAAATACATTTGCAATAGAAAGACAATAAATAAAAGTAACTGAAGTATAAGAGAGGAACCTTGAGCATGAAAGAAGCTGAATATATTAAGTATTAACAGCCAAGTGAGTTAAAAATTCAGCTTTTCGACATAAAACAAAGAATACACATTTTTTTTTCTTAGTATCAATCCCAAATTTAACTTTATCATCATCCAATAAAAAGAAAAGAGGGATAAAGAGAGAAACTAACGAGGTAAAACAGGGGAGTTTAAGCGAGAAACAGAAGAAGAATAGTTGGTAGAATGAGTATAATTATGTTCTAAACTTCTCCCAACTTGACGAAGTGCACATTGTAAATGTCTCTGCCACCCCACCATGTTCAAAAGATCTTCTCTTTTAGGACTTTCCTCAAAATCCAAACAAAAAATAACAAAGAAAATGCATTAGTATAAATGAGAATTAAGAACCCAAATAAAAAACCATGAAGATCAAATGAAAAAATAATTTAAAAAGAAAACAGAAAAAGAAGCTGAAAGTTTAAAGAATAAGATTATAAGAGATCGGTAGCTTACTGGTTGCGTATGAAGCTGAGAACGACAGCAAGAGTGAGGAGTCGGCTTTGAAGGGAAAGCAGCAGTGGACTCGACCGGAAATAAGACCCTAAAATACACACCAGGTTTTGGGATTGTAGGCGAGAGAGAAAACCCGATTGAAACGTAGCGGGTTCTCGGGTTTGGATTATAATTAAGAGTAAATTGCATCCTTGGTCACTAGACTCTTAGTAAGTTTATGTTTTGGCCACTCAACTTTAAAAAGTTACAAAAATATCACTAAACTATTTAAAAGTTTTCGTCTAAGTTATTAGGTTGTTAAAATTGTTGTTGTATAGCCTTTTTATTCATACCATTTGTATCAATCGAAAGCTCTCATTCTTTTTCTTTTCTAAAATTCAATTTTTTTTATGAACGTCAAGAATTTGCGAGTCAAAATATAAACAATTTTCTTCTTTGATCTTCGACATTGATCAATTTAGATTTAAGTTATGCTTTTTCTCTCATCGATGGGTACTGATCCACTGTACTAATTGTCAAAATTGTTGCTTGGAGCTCGCTAGCTAGATTTTAAAAAAATGATAATAGCCTAATGACTTCAATAAAAACTTTCAAATAATTCAATGACTTAAATGAGAATTTTTGAAAATTTAATGATCTTTTTATAATTTTCTAAAATTGAATGAATAAAAAATAAATTTACTAATAGTTTATTTACGATTTAACCAACTATGCCATTTTTATCCCTAGTGATTTAGCTCTTGAAGTAAATGGTGTTAAAAAATCGAGAGGACACATAATGCGCCAGATGACGTTTACATGATGGGGCATTCATTTGCTTTAAAAACCTAAAAATATGTATAAAATTTAAAATTTGTAAAAAAATTCAAATTCTATGAACAATTATAAAAATAAAAATTATTTAAATATTTAAGAACTTAAAAAATATTTAAACATTTTAATATTTAATAAAATATATATTTTATAAATATCTGAAAATATAAAAAAGTAATTAAAATTTTAGAAAATTACAAATATATATTCTAAAAAATCAAAATTAAAAAAATTGTTAAAATTTTAAGAATTTTCAAAAAAATAAAAAAATATATTCTAAAAAAATTAAAATTTAAAAATAAATTAAAAGTTAACGGGGAATTGGCTATAATTTGATCAACTTTGACATGTGTTGATTGACATTGATCAAGCATTGACAAGACTTTGATCAATTATCAGTTGATACTGATTAAAATCTGGTCAATGTCTAGTTAATGCTCAATCAACATCGTTTGATGTTGGTAAAGTCAATCAAACTCTGGTCAATGCTTGATTAACTCGAGTCAACTTTTAATTTAAATTTTTAAATTTAAATTTCTTTAAAATATATGTTTAAAATTTTTTCCTTGAGTTTTTCTAAAGGTTTAACTAAAATCTTAGAGTAATTTTATTTCTAAAATTTTAACTAATTTTTTCACTAAAATCTTAACTACCGAGTCGTCAATAGCGAACGACAAAAGGGATTGTACGAAATGAATGAACGTTTCTAAGCATCAAATGCTTAAAAAATTCGGTTTTGTGATTCTTTTCATTTAAAAATTACCTTGTGTTATGTTAGATTAACTTAATTGCTTATATTAAAATTCTATTGTCAAATTGCTTAATTGCTAATAAATAAAATGCTCAGTAAATTTAGTCGAAATTCGTCGGATATAATTGACATGTTGTCTCATTATTTTCATTGTATATTGCATGAACAACATTGAACATCTAGAAGTATTGTTTTTGCTACATTTCGCACATTTGATGTTTTGGGTGGCATTGTAAAGTTGCGTTTATTGTGTACGAGAGTATTGCCATTGTTACTACTTGTGCCATTCCTTATTAATTGATTATGGTAGTTCGATTGAACACTTGTGTGTGCAAAGGTTTTCCCTACTAGAGTTACTTGGGCAAAAGAGATGACTTAATACACAGCTACTATCTTGAAAGAAAGACTTTCACTAAATTGCAAACTTACATAAATAATATAAGAGGCTTCTTACAATCTTACATGAAAGATGGGTTTCGATTTTAGTAGAAGACGTTTTAATGCCTAACCAATGGATCCACCAAAATTCCAACTTAAGATCTGCTTTGCATCCTTGCCAGATTCATATGAAAGTTTATTGAAGACATCTTCACAATATCCAGAGATCATTGCTGCCATAGCTTTCTATGGACCAATTCCCCTTTGTTGAAAGTAGCATATCTTCACCAATTTTAGAGGTTCTGGCTTCATGTTCAACACTAGCTGATGGGTTCTTCACCTACAAAGGGATTAATAAGAATAGAATATTAACAAGTTAACATGAAAAACGAAGTAGCAGGAAGACAAAAATTGGGAATTTTATGCCTCAATGTAAGGGTGGGTGTTGGCAGCAGCATTGTCATTGATAAGCAACAAGCCGCATTGTGGAGTTTCGAAGCGTTGTTGCCCTCTGACAAAACCCCTGAACAAGGCCTCTATAACAAATCCCTGAATTTCCAGCTGAAATACCTTTCGACATGACCCTGCTTCTTGTATTCTTTCCCTTGTGAATCATCTTGGATCCTGTGTCGGCCTACAGAGTAAAACTCCCCTACTGATCCATCACCCTCTAAAACAACACTAGGATATTTCCATGTGATGGCTGACCCTGTCTCAACTTGGGTCCAAGAAATACTTGAGCAAGGCCAGGAACAAAGTCCCCTTTTTGTCACAAAGTGATAAACCACTCCTTTGCCTTCCGAATTACCAGCATACCAAATCTGTACGGTGGAGTACTTAATCACTGCATCCTCAGCACAATATAACTCAAACCACAGCAGCATGAAGTTGGTTTTTCCTAGATTGTGGAGCTGTACATGCCTCTGCATATTCTACAACACTTGTCTCATCAGCAATGATAAGTGTCCTCTCAAATTGCCCGCTTTCAAGGGCATTAATCCGAAAATAAGAGTTGAGTGGTAATGGACACTTTGTGTCTTTAGGTATATAACAAAAGGACCCATCAGAAAAGACTGCAGAATTCAAAGCTGCTTAATAAACTAGTTTCCCTATATAATTTCAGACTAAATCTGGATACTTTATAATTGCCACTGAAATCGAACAAAAGATCACCCCAGCTTTTTCTAATACTTGTTTTTGAGTTGTGGTAAGGGAAACACTATCTACTACGACATAAAAGCTCCTCTATTGTCATTCAAAGGGATACCTAATCTATGAAAATCTCTGAACAAACGATCCTGTTGTTGCAAGTTTGGAGTTTTTATGAACTTAGGTTCTGAATAGTAATACAAATCTTGTAAATCATGGGAGGGTATTGATTATCAGACCACTAGGCTCTTTTAAACTACGGAGCTTATGACAAGACAGCCTAAACTCAAGCATCCAACATGGTTCTTTTTTCATTGAAGAAATCACTCTAATAGTTTCTTCTGAAAGTCCTTTAGGTATTGAAAAGGATTCAATATCTGACACAGAACCCCGCTTATAATCACGTTGGTCTTTCAACAATTCCTGATTTTCACAACAACCACTATCAACATTTGCTTTTACAGAAAGACAGAAACTAAATTTGTTATTCTTTAAGGTTACCAGTTTTGAGTGAGACAGACTTGATGGTTTTGTTGATTCTGAAAGTGAATTGAATGAGTTCAATATCGTGAACTGTAGATAACACCATCAACAGAAGCCATTGCATGAGAAAGATAATAACCTGAAACATTGAAATAAAATCACATTAAAGTCCTCATCAGGATTTTAGTAGCTTTGGGAACAATTAAAATCATCCCTTAAATTCTAAAACTTGTCTCTAATAGATTTAAAGACGACCCCAGCAGTCGTCCTTTAAGACTTTCTATGTGATGCATATAACCAAGAAAAATATTCCCAAATAATAATTGATATAATAATCACCTTGATCATATATATCCCAAGCCAGAACCAATCTCACTAAGCACACCAATTACCAGGGAAAGGCACCCATAAGAAGCTTTGTTCCTAAAACATCAAGGTATAGTTCTTAAATTCAAAGAATACCTAATAACATGGCTACTGCCAACTACAAAGTTAATTTATCCCTACCTCCAAATACAAGAACCAAGAATAATGCTTTGCATGTGCTTAAAAAAAACCAATGCTTTCCAAAAACTAGAAAATGGAAATCCAACAAAAAAACCCATTTTGTCGAAAGTAGAAATCCAACAACAAAAAAAGGAAAACAGGAATAAGCCGAAGTTGAAAGTAAAGAAGCAAGCCTGGTAAGTAAACAAGCAATGGCCGCAAGGAGGATGAAAGTGAAAGGTCAGCGGTGACGATCATCTAATTTGCCTACCAGTTCTTTCATCTAAGCTGTCATGGCTTCCCAAAACGTTTTCAATTTTCATGTAAGTGATACCTAAATCCATAACTCGGTGCCATCCCATCCCAATAGGATCATGTTAGATTCCACCACCAAAATACTATTCATTACCATAAACCATAACTCCATTGTGACTATCAAGCACAACATAAATGAATAAATCAAGTCAGGAAATTAGTTAACAGGCTCTACAACTGTGAATGACAGTTGTATTCTTTTAAATTTTATAATTTAGTCCTTATTTTATTTAAAAATCTCAATCCTTTTTATCTAATTTTGCATTATAAAAAGGTGGAATAACGTTTTTTTTATTGTTATATACTTCTTAAATGGTACTAATTTTTTCAAAGTTTGAGTTATACCTTCAGTCAATGTTAAATTGGAATTTAATATAATTTTTAAATTAAATTGAAAATAGTTGTTGAAATTCAATTCTAATATGTATTGAATGAATATATTAATCTTTGAAAAGATCTTATTAAGTAAATAACACAAATTTTTGAAAATTTGAAAGTTTATATATATATTTTTATAATTTATAATTTATTATTTTTCATAATTTTTGAATTTAAACAATTAAAATTTTAATTTTTTGAATTTTTATTGAAAATATAAAAAATTTAATTTTCATAATTTTATGTACTTTTAAAGAGAAAATTCAAATTGACAAAAAATATAAATATTGACTGCTAAAAAGTTATTCTACTTTTTTATAATTACAAAATTTGACAAGAGGATTAAAATTTTAAATCGAAAAAGTAAAGCTTACTATTTCAAATTAAAATACACACTAAATTTTAAATTCTAAAAGAATATATAGAGCTCATATATTATTTAAGCCTTTAAAATAACTATAACACAAATTATTGACATATCAAAATTGAAGGTAAACTATATCTAAGTTCTCCTATTTTAGTCATCTTATTATTATTTTTTAATTTAGTTACTTAATTAAAATAATTGATTAAACTAATTATTATTATTAAAATTTCATTAATCAACTAATAAAGTATTAAGATGACACATTTTTAATTAAATGACGAAATACAACACTTTTTATTAAATAGTCGAAATATAGGAATTAAGGAACATCTAAGCATAGGTTTTTAATTATAACTAATTTTGAAAATGAGCCCTACATATTACACAACATCTGACATTTCTAATCATCATCAAATTGTCATTTAAAATTTGTAACCCCAACCATCAAATCACTGCCCAACCTCTAAGGCGTTTTCAAAACCCAAGCTGTATAGCCAAATGACTTGTCCCCCATTAGAGGTCATAATATAAAGTTGGATTTGGGCGATTTCACTAATTTTTTTGAAAAATGAAAAATATTTAAAAAAATTATGTCTTTTAAAGAAGAGAAAAAATGAATAACAAATGTAATATTTGCAACATTTTTGTTTAAAATAAAACGAGAAGGAAGAGGATTTATGCCTACCCAACCTTTGAAGCAAAATAAAAAATCACATGTGGATGCAAAGTCAAATGGCTAATAAGCATTTGTTTGTAAGATGCAGGATTTGGTTGGATAAGCTTTAGCATTGACTTAATGAACACTTATGTAATTTCAAGATTGGGTACATATCTTGCCACTACTCCCCCTACAATTTTGAATACTTTTATTGATTACATATTACTTTCAAAATCTTGGGCCACTCCTAATTTTATGACCTAATTTTCGATTATTGATAGACATTGAATTATATATATGGGGCTAATATCTGGTATATTGTTAATATTTTAAAATATATATATTTATTTATTTTAATTTTTTATTATATCTTATATTCATTATACCAAATATTTTCTATTATATATGTATGGATTATTATGTTATTCAAGTGAAATAAAATAAAAATAAATAAAGATATTTTAAAAATTCTTAAATTTGCTTGTGAATTTTTTAATATTTCTTTGACAGGTTGTACACTTATGATCTTTATTTTTGAATATGATTTTCAACATTAATGAGTAGGTCATATACATGTGTTTTATCATGATATTTTAAAGGATGTTCAAACTCTTACATTTTTTTTTCTCATTCTTTAATAATGCTTATAATATGTTATATCTTGCATTTCCAGGTCATGTGCTTCTTCAAGCACCTTGTTACATCGAATAATAGAATTTTGATTAGTCTCAAAAATAAAATTACTTTATAAATTATATCTTCGACTCAAGGATTGTTTGGTAGGCATTGTTGGATTGTATCAACTCTAATCGCTTTGTATCGTAAGCATATTACTTAGAACGTTCCTTGTGCGGAACGTAATTTAGTTTTGAAATCTATGAATCATATCTTACACAGGTGTCCCTTTACGAGAGAGGTATGGATGTCCTTGCGGATTAATAACATGCAATCAAATTTCTCTATTATCCCTTTCTGGCAGTGGTTAGAACGTAATTGTTGGTCTAGGGAGTTGTCGAGTTTCATGCTTCCATGGGATATGATGTTTACATTTATCTTATGGGGTTTATGGAAGTGTCAGAACAAGCAAAATTTTCAAGGAATATTGAGTTTACCACAACAAGTGCTAGCATATGCATGAAATTTCATTTGGGATATTGAACGGGCGTGGCTATCCCTAGTTTCACGTATCCATCAGGGTCCTCATTGAATCGCTTTGAAGCCTCCTCTGCTAGGTTGTTTTTTGTTGAATACTAATGAGGCGATAAGGGCTAATGTCACTACGTTAGAATTTTAATTTGACAAATCACACAGTCAGTCTAACTCTTGAAAGATGAGAATTCTCATGAAAATTTTTTAAGGTACCAAAAAATATAACGAAAATAACAACTCAAACCGAAAGAATTAAAACGTCATGATTTTAAAGTTCTATTTATAGTTAAATTCTTCTAGTTCAATAGTATAAATCGAATTATATTAACGGCTGAAATTAATTCACATCTACCATAAAAGAGTCCTAAAATATTTAAATTCTATATATTTTAATGCTTTAAAATTTATAATAATTATCTGAGTGAAAATACAATTGAACAAAGTGTTTATAATTTTACCAAAATTTAAATAAATGTACTTTGAGCCGCTTCTAAACAATAAATCAAAATTGTTGGACCGATTGACCCTAATAAATAAGAGGAATCAAAGTGTGCGTTTGTGAGTGGATTCAAAGGTTGACGGTTTATTATATATTAACTTTTATTTTATTACTTAGTAGTTTAGTATTGTTAGTAATTTAGTTATATTATTATTAGTAGGTAATTAGAGTATAAATCCTAAAAATATTTAGAATATTTGTGTATTTAATTTTTATTATATATTAACTTTTATTTTATTACTTTAATTAGAGGTTTTATCTCTTTATTTTAGTTAGTATATTATTATTATTGTTGTTAGTGTAATATTATTATTTTGTTAGTATATTGTTATAATTATTGTTAGTATAAAAATATTAAAATAATATATAAAATTATGCCATTTTATTGTTATTATTATTTTATTATTATAATATTGTTATTATTATTGTTAGTGTAATATTGTTATGTTGTTAGTAAAAATGGTAAATGTTATTTTATTTAGTATTATATTATTATTAGTAGATAATTAGAATATAAACCCTAAAAATATTTATGTTAGTTAGTTAGTATTTTAGTATAATATAAGGTTTTAATTAGAGTTTTTATCTCTTTATTTTAGTTAGTATATTGTTATTATTATTGTTAGTGTAATATTATTATTTTGTTAGTATATTGTTATAACTATTGTTAGTATAGAAAACATTAAAATAATATATAAAACATTATGCTATTTTATTGTTATTATTATTGTTATTATTATAATATTGTCATTATTATTGTTAGTGTAATATTGTTATGTTGTTAGTAAAAATGGTAAATGTGATTTTAATTATTTTTTATTATTATTAGTAGGTAATTAGAATATAAACACTAAAAAATATTTATGTTAGTTAGTTAGTATGTTAGTATAATATAAAACCTTAATTAGAGTTTTTAACTCTTTATTTTAGTTAGTATATTGTTATTATTACTTAGTGTAATATTATTATTTTGTTAGTATATTGTTATAACTATTGTTAGTATAGAAAACATTAAAATAATATATAAAACATTATTTTGTTTTAAAGTTATTTTGTTTGTTTATTTTGATTTGTTAGTAATTTATGTGTTTATATTAATTAATTTTTATTGTGAATGTTACGTTTTAAATTTTGTTTGAGAAATTTTGTTTATTTTTGAATGATTGACCATTGAAGATGGATGATCGAGTTTTTAGATATGCGTTTATTTCGATGGAATCATCTTGACAACAACCGTTGGATGCATATTTGAATGTCGACAACAAATAGCAATGAGATTTAATAGAAATGTATCGTTGGATGATATGAAGCGAAGGATAAACGCAAAAAATCGTTAGACGTTGTGGGAAAACGATATCGAGAATTTTCTACAAGTTTCCAATTTGGCAGATCCGATCAAATTCACGAAATGGAACTTGTGAGCGGCGAAGACCGGAAACAATGATCGCATTGTCTTGTGGAATGGGAGTAATGTAAATGCACCAATTCACTTATTTGCTTTGAGTTAGCCGGTATTGAGGCAAATGAAGACAAAGAATGCATATGGTGAACAACATGGAGCTCAAGAACTGCATGGTGCCTCCAATATCGTATGTTGATGATTTAATCGAATATACGTCGGATCGATATCGATCTTAATATTACACCGATATTGATGTGGTTGGTGATGATGGACATGACAAGAGTGATCATTGTGAAGAAGAGGTCGATATTGACAGTGATCCCGATATGGATGATATACCGGATGATATTGACGATGAAGACGTGAATGACGATGGGAACATTAGTGCGTCTTCTGTCGGGAACCATATGCGATGTATTACGATACACAATAATCTGGGCGCACATGTCACTCATAGACCACGGCCAGTAGCGTGTAATCGAAGTTTCAGTACCACGAAATATATCCTGCTCACTGGCTTACCGTAAATTCTAATCATGAGGAGTTATTCCTAGGCCAGAGATTTAGAAATAAAGAAGAGTGCGTATCTGCTATTAAACGGTATAGCATGGATATATCGATGGATTACAAAGTCGCAGAGTCTAAATCGACGATATATATTGCAGTGTTGGAAGGCGGTGGAAGGATGCAATTGGCGGATCTGAAATGCATTCATTCAAAAATCGCAAATGTGGGAGATTAGAAAATGGTTGGGCCTCATACATGCGGATCGACACGTATGATGAAGATCATCGAAAACTTGATTCCAAAACTATATGTACGTGTATCATGCCAATGGTGAAGGACATGCCGACTATTAAAGTTTGATCGATTGATTCTTTAAATACAAGCACGATTCCAGTATCGAGTATCATATCGAAAGGCGTGGATAGCTAAACAGATGGCAATGGAACAATTGTATGGGGATTACGATTCATCGTATAATGAGCTACTGAGGATGGATAGGCTACTATGCGGAGTACATACCAGAAGCGTGATTGAGTTACGACCACGACCTTCTTACGGCCCAAATGACCAATTACGGTAGGGAAAAGAATTTTTCATCGGATGTTCGGACGCTTGATCCATGTGTACGGGCATTTCCACATTGCAAGCCGGCCAATGCGGTGGATGGGACATGGTTATCGGAAAATATACACAGATCTTACTTATTGCGGTTGCTCAAGAGCGGCAATAGGAATGTACTCAACAGCGTTTGCAATAGTAGATAAGGAGAATATGGAATCTTGGAATTCTTCCTCACCAACTGCGGAGGTATGTTATCGAAACGATAATATTTGCATCATCTCCGATAGAGGAAAGGATTAATTATCGCAATTAGGCGTTCCGGTGTGCCATGGAGATCCGTTCTTGTATCCGTCACATTGCGCTAACTTTCTTGAGTATAAGAATGCAAACCGGAAGAGAAGTGGTGAAAATGGGTAAAGGATAACCTTATATTTTTAATATGTATAGTTTAATATTTTTATGTTATCCAGATCAGTAACTAATATTTTTTAAAACATGTACAGTTGTCTGAGTTAGAAACCACATATTTTTAGCGATTGATGACTCAACTCGAGAGTGACATGGAAGGTCAAGCGACCAAATCTTTTCGGAGTGGTTGGGTACAATGGAGCCGTGGCAATGGGCTCAAAGTTTTGTGAGGGCTTTCGTTATGGTCGATGACCACAAACTTGGTGGAGGGTCAACGTGTGTTGTTGAAAACACGGCATCTTCCGATTTCATCATCTTCTCGGCAACATTCTACGTTGGCAACCTTGATGCCAAGAATGGGTGAACAACAAGTCAACCGGATGGATGCGGGACACGTGTTTGTGGAAGATGTGAGGATGCATTGATTGCAAATCGTCGATTGCGAGGTCGATGGTCAGAGAAATATATTCACGACGAATGGAAACTTTTCGAGTTCTGAAGTCTATCGACCGTCGACCGGTTTGCCACCTAGGTCTTATGGAGTCGATCTTCGGAATAGACAGTGTGAATGCAAGAGGTTCCAAACACTTCATTA
Source organism: Gossypium rotundifolium (assembly GCA_025506655.1). Lineage (NCBI taxonomy): Eukaryota > Viridiplantae > Streptophyta > Magnoliopsida > Malvales > Malvaceae > Gossypium > Gossypium rotundifolium. The sequence goes on along the minus strand of CP106722.1, from coordinate 5,395,520 downwards.
TCCGTGTGCACATGTTGTGGCAGCATGTGCTAAAGCGAACCTTAGTGTTGAACATTTTGTGAATGATGTGTACACGCTAGAAGCGTACTTTGCGTGTCGGGAAAATGAGTTCCTGTCTGCCGCCTTAATTGTCTACATGGGAGGTGCCCAGACGACTTTCGAGCTTGTCCCGGATAGGCGCCACTGTAATCCGAGAGGTCGTCGCAATCATCCGAATCCGTAATGAAATGGACATTATGGAAAAATCCGACTGAAGCGCATGGAATATGTAGGTTAGGTGGTCATAATCGAAGTAAATGCCCGCAGCGAAACTATCATGTTGGACAATCGTCACGAGCGATCGGGAATTGAGCTTATTAATATTAACATGTGCTATCTATCAATATATGATCTTCTATATATATAATTGTAATAAATTTGATTGATATATATTATAACGTATCGATAATAATTATGAAACTTCCCGCTAAATTATTTGCGAATGAATTGTTTGAATCTTACTAAGTCAGGAAGCTTATTTCGTTTGTGGTTGATGGTATTGATTTGTAGATTCATTTGGAGAGTATAGAAATGTGGTTAAATTGCAACTAGATCCCATGTAAAGCAAACAAATCAATTTAGTTGTTGGTGTACGGTGAGCTATTGGTGTCATGTCTTAAAATCTTGTTATGAAATTGTAAAGCTCCAAATCATCAAAACTCATAACAATATTAAGTAATCATAGCTACAAATAATCAAGTTAATTTTATAAAATAAAGTATAAACATAGTTATATTTACAAATACAAATAATCAAGACCGGAATAAACACCTTAAAAGCGATGGTTCGATGGTGTAGTCCTCGGTGTGTATTTTTGCGGTGGTCGACGTTCACGTCGTCCACACTGCGATGACCAACATCCTCGTCGGTCTCGGTGGGGTCCGGATGGCGGTGTGCTAAACATGGCGAAAAAATCATGTCGCTCGAAGGGCATAGATGAACTCGAGCGGATGGAGTGTCTCGATGCGATGGATACGACCCAGATCTGAACCGAGAGTGCCATCTTGCGGTGTGTACGATCCGAATATATCAACCCGTCTTGGTATCCACCTCCGACGAGCCCGAAAAGTTGTCGATTCGCACATATGGATGATCTGAATGTGCATCCGAATGTGATTGTAATTGCTCGAATCCGGCTCGACCTCGGCTCGCTCGGCTCAGGCTCGGTTCGGGCTCGGCTCGGGATCGGGACTGCAGTGCCTCGGCCTCATATTCGCCATCGCTCATATGCCCCATGCCGCGCACATGTGGGGATTACAATGATCGCCTCCCTCAGAATATATGGCTTCCCATAATAGAGTACCATTGTATGTACTCTAATGGAGGTTGAAGACTGGAAGCCATATCCATCTGAGGGATTCGGGACATGCGATCATTCCACAACGCAATAAATTGACCATGTCTAACCCCCCAATCCAAGTCTGGTCTCCCTCTCTTATTTTTGCAATGAATCGCTCCCACCTGGCACGGCGGTTCCGGGATGTATTGGACGCAACCAAATTGCCGCAGCACTCGGTCCCCGTGATACCACTCTACTACATGGAAACAGACAATTGGTGCGTTTGTGCACCACATATACGAGTGAATATAGGAGGACGGGGTATAACAATTTGCAATTTCCGGTCTACGGTATGGCATCCATATAAACTGCACGATTAATAACATTGTTAAAATTAAACACAGTGTGCATAAGATATACAAACTACTACGTAACTAATATTGGAATCGCTTACCCCTTCCCCGGCATGTTGTTCAATCATAAGCGGTATATCGGTCTGATGTAATGACCTCCGATACCCGGATAATTACTCCACCTACAAAAAAAAATTAAGTCAAATAGTATCGATATAAAGAAATTTCAATTAAAAATAAGTTATATTTTATCACTGTTCACTAACGGATATACGTATGGTTGGTGGGTAATCGATGCCAAGAATGGCATCCTATACAAAGCCAGATCGCAATAGTGTAAGGCATCCGCCTATGTCTCCGATCGTTGGGTCGTGCGTCCAAGAAAGCTCACGGTACAACCACGTAAGAATCGGAGCCCAACTATCTGACGAGCATTGCTTAAATCACCAATAAGGCGGTCTTGAATATGAACCGTATTATTGTTTGAACTGGCATCGGTATACCCCTGATGTGCATAATGCATGCTCGACTAGCGCACATCAAGTCGCCTTCCGATGGCATCGGTGATATATTTTGGTACCTCGTTCTCGACCATGTAAATTTTAATTACGTAAATATTTTCCATCGATGCAATGCGGGTGCCCTAGTAGGCTCGGCGAGGGTAACGGGTCACCATCTACTGACGCCTAAACGGGACTCCGTCAATGGGAGCCCAAGTCTGCAGCAACATCCTCTAGCGTGGTGTGCACTCTCCACACGGAAAATAAAAAGTGTGGGTCTCCGGCAACGCTCGACTAGTGCGGATATTAAATCATACCGCAAGTCAAATGTCCGGATCGTCTTTCTTGACCAATCCGGCTTGCTCTATATATGGCATCGATCGTTCATCCGGGATTTTTAGGCCATTCACCGGCCCGTAATACACTGATGCGAGTCCCGACAATGTGTTAAATCATAAAAAGATTACTACTTATGTAGAATAACATAATTTATTATGTAGCTATTTTGTTAATATAACTCAGTAATTAATAAATAACAATACATTACCATATTTTTAGCGGTATATGCATATGTGAGGAACTTTACTAATCAATGAAGCCATTTCGTCTCAAATCAAATTTTTACCTACATAAAAATAATAAATCTATATTCAATTAGTAACAAATAACATGCCAATACTAATCATATAATAAGAATATCATGTCAACGATGCATAATAAATATAATATTTTATTATTTATACAAACATCATAATATTAAGTTAAATATTAATTAGAGTTTTTTATAAACAATGATAATAACTAATAATAATATTTACGGTTTCTTCATAATAATATTATATTAACATAGCTAAAGTAATAATATAGTTTTTACGATTCCTTAATAATAATATTACGTATACGTATAGCTTTTTCTATTACTAGCCTTTGTCCGCTTTTAATTATTTTATATTATTTTCGTACATAAGCATTCAAATATATTATCTATGAGACACATTTTAGTGCATAATAAATCAAATATTTTATTTTACTATTTTCGTTTTTAATTATTTTATATTATTTTGTACATAAGCATTTAAATATATTATCTACAGACACATTTTAGTGCATAATAAATCAAATATTTTATTTTACTATTTTCGTTTTAATTATTTTATATTATTTTCGTACATAAGCATTCAAATATATTATCTACAGACACATTTTAGTGCATAATAAATCAAATATTTTATTTTACTATTTTCGTTTTTAATTATTTTATATTATTTTCGTACATAATCATTCAAATATATTATCTATGATACACATTTTAGTGCATAATAAATCAAATAGTTTATTTTACTATTTTGTTTTAATTATTTTATATTATTTTCATACATAATCATTCAAATATATTATCTACAGATACATTTTAGTGCATAATAAATCAAATATTTTATTTTACTATTTTCGCTTTTTATTATTTGATATTATTTCTTTTACTACGTAATATTTCAAATGTATTGTTTTATTACTTTTATATATCAATTTAATAAAATCCACTTATTTTAACTATTTATTCGTATTTTCTTTTCTCAAATACTATTACTTTAAAAAATATACTATTTTCGTATTTTATTATTTTATATTATTTTTTATACGTAATATTTTATGTATTATTTTAATGTTATTTATACTAACAATAACTATAATATATTACTAACAATAGTAACATAATACTTAACAACATCACACATTTACCTTTTTTATTAACGATAATATTACACTAACAATAATAATAATTATTTTATATATATACTAACTAAATTAATTATTAAAGTTTAACTAATAATAATATACTAACTAAAATCATGTTAGAGTTAAAACTAACATATTAATACACACTAACATAATAAATTATTAGCTAACTAACATAATTAAATATTTTTTAGGGTTTCTATTCTAACTACCTATTAATCATAATAGTATTTAACTTAGTTACTAACTAACTACAACTTAAACAACTAATGTTACTTATAAACTAAGTCATAAAATATAAATTAACATATAATAAATTTAATAAAATTATTATAAACTCTTAAACTACTTACATTATAAACTACTAACAACAAATATATCATAAAATAAAACTAACATATAACAAAATAATTTAATAAAATAAAAAATTAACAACATAAACATTATTTTAAAAAAATTATACCTAATTTTCTCCTAATTTCTTTTCCTTCTTCCTTCCTTCTTTTCTTTCTTTCTTCCTTCCTTCCTTCCTTCTTTTCTTTTATTCTTTCTTTCTTCCTTCCTTCTTTTCTTTCTCCGGCGTTGCTCCTTCTTTTCTCTTGAGCTTCAAATTTCAATGTTGTTGGGGGGGGGGGAAGGGAAGGATTCCTAATTTAATAAAAACCCAAAGGTTGACGGTGAATGTTACCAATTACATGCATTTCTAATTTTTTCTTTTTGTAGAAAAAAAAAAAAACAATATCGTTATTACGCGGTTACATCCGGCCCCCGTCGATACCAGAATCATACTCTCTCTCTCTCTCCCTGCCTACTTAAAGTTTAACCCTTTTGTCTTTGTTGGCCTCCCCCACTTTTAAGTTTTAACCCTAGTTACCCTATTAACCCCTGACCCTCAGCCTAAGTTCATTCAACCTTCTTCCTTCATCAATGTCCACTCTCTCCCTTCATTTTTATTATTATAAATAGGGTCCCCCTTCCCTTGTGTCTCTCTAGTCTGTTCCTAAGAGAGTAATCCCTTTTCCTTTCAAAATCAAATCATTTTCCCTTTTAACTATTAAAATCGCCATTTTTTAATCTCTCTTTTAACTACCTTTCTTTCTTTTCCTTCTCTATTTTGATTCAAGAACCTCAAGATTGTTTTTTTTTTGTGTAGTTTGGGGTTTACATTTCAAAAACCCAGAAAGATAACATATATAATTTCTGGGTTATCGAGAAAATTTACAATTCCACGAATTTAAGGTTGTTTCTTTGTTGTTGTTGGATTTTGGGTTTGGGAAATGGTGGTGAAGATGATGAGGTGGCGACCATGGCCGCCTCTGGTTTCGAAAAAGTACGAGGTGAAGTTAATTGTAAGGAGATTAGAAGGGTGGGATCTGAAAAGGGAAGGTGAGGAGAAGCCGGAGAAATTAACGGTGGAGATTCGATGGAAAGGTCCAAAGGCTTCGCTTGGTTCTTTAAGGCGAACGGTTAAGAGGAATTTCACTAAAGAAGTCGACGGCGTTGGTCAGAACGGCGTCATTATATGGGATGAAGAGTTTCAAACCTTTTGTAGCTTATCGGCTTATAAAGACAATGTCTTTCATCCTTGGGAGATCGCTTTCTCTGTCTTGAATGTAAGTCTCACAAGAACATGTTTCTTTGAAGAGTTAAGTGTTTTTGGCCTTTTGGGTTTTCAATTTATTACTCTTTGATTTTGTTTGGTATGTTATTTTGGTTGTTCAATTGGTCTGAAATTGAAATGAAGATTTTTTTGATCTGATCCATGTTTTATACAAATCTATAGAATAGAATTTAGTTTCGAACCAGTTTTGCTATTCATCTGATTGTTTTGTTTCCTTATGACTGTTGACTATAGGACAGTTGGACATGTTCTGAAATATTACTAATTTTATTCCATAGGAAACATCAGAAACAGCTGTTTCCATCATTGTTTTTCTTGTTTGACTTACTAATTCTTCTGTCTGATCTTTTTGATTGGTCTAAATTATGGAAGGTTATGTTTTTCTTTTATCATCGTACTGTTGTCCGTTTCAAGCGGTTATCTTTCTCGATACAGGGGCTGAACCAGGGACCAAAGAACAAGGCTACTGTTGTTGGGACGGCATCGTTGAATCTTGCTGAATATGCATCTGTGGCTGAACATAAAGAGTTTGAGATAAAAATACCGCTCACACTCTCCACTGGTGCTGCTGAGCCAAGTCCCCAACTCGACGTATGTGCCTCTTGCGAAAGTTTCATTTTTTTCTTCATTCGCAGCTATATGTTTTTTTTTTCCCATGTTATAATTATGAAGTTGTTATTCATCCTGTAGATATCACTTAGCCTGTTGGAACTAAGAACTACTCAAGAAACCAGTGAGCCGGAACAGAGAGCTGTAGTGCCTATTGCATCACCTCCTCAGTCTGGAGAAAGTGTCACAATGGAAAAGGATGAGCTTTCTGCTATTAAAGCTGGTCTTAGAAAAGTGAAAATCTTTACTGAGTACGTTTCTACTAGGAGAGCGAAAAAAGCTTGTCGAGAGGATGAAGGTAGTGAAGGAAGGTGTTCTGCTCGCAGTGATGATGGTGAGTATCCACTGGACACCGATTCACTAGATGATTTTGAGGAAGGAGAATCGGACGAGGTAAAGGATGACTCCACCATTAGGAAGTCATTTAGTTATGGTACTCTGGCACATGCGAATTATGCCGGGGGATCATTTTACTCCAGCGTGGGGATCAGTGAGGATTGGGTGTACTACAGCAACCGGAAATCAGATGTCGGCTGCTCAAACTTTGAGGATTCTGCTGCATCGATGTCAGAGCCATCTCTTCTGCAGACTTCGAAGCGTAGCATTTTGCCTTGGAGAAAAAGGAAGCTGAGTTTCAGGTCTCCTAAAGTGAAAGGGGAACCATTGTTAAAGAAAGCCTACGGAGAAGAAGGTGGAGATGACATTGATTTTGACCGCCGTCAGCTTAGTTCTGATGAATCGCTTGGGGTAAGAATAATTCATTGATATTTTAGTTCAATTCACATTTAAACGGTCTGATCATCATTTAAATTATTAATCCTGAATTTCATCAAGTATTTTAAGTTCTGAATGTAGCTGTCATTTGTCTTGGCAGTGGCACAAAACTGATGAAGATTCATCTGTAAACCGTACATCAGTTTCTGAATTTGGGGAGGACAATTTTGCTGTTGGCAGTTGGGAACAGAAAGAAGTGGTAAGCCGTGATGGACTCTTGAAGCTTCAATCCCATGTCTTCTTTGCTTCTATTGATCAAAGGAGTGAGCGAGCCGCTGGTGAAAGTGCATGTACAGCCCTTGTTGCTGTTATAGCTGATTGGTTTCAGAAAAACTGTGATTTGATGCCCATTAAGTCTCAATTTGATAGTTTGATAAGAGAAGGCTCATTGGAATGGAGGTACCTCTGTGAAAATGAAATCTATAGGGAACGGTTCCCTGACAAACACTTCGATCTTGAGACAGTTCTCCAAGCTAAAATACGTCCTCTTTCCGTTGTGCCAAGGAAGTCCTTTATTGGGTTTTTCCATCCTGAGGGGATGGATGACGGACAATTTGACTTTTTGCATGGTGCAATGTCATTCGATAACATCTGGGACGAGATTAGTCGTGCAGAATGTCCGAACATTGCTGAACCTCAGGTTTTCATTGTTAGTTGGAATGATCATTTTTTTATCCTGAAGGTTGAACCAGAAGCTTATTATATCATCGACACATTAGGAGAGAGGCTTTATGAGGGATGCAATCAGGCTTACATCTTGAAATTTGACCGTGATACAATAATCCACAAGCTACAACCGAATGTTGCTCAACCGTCAGATGATAAATTAAATGGCAATCAGCTGGTACCAACGGCAGCTGCTGAACCAAAAAATGCACAGGTTCAGGATGGTTCCATTGCAGGAGCTGTAGTTACCAAACCTGAGGAACTGATCAAGACTGAGGGCAACGAGGAGGTTGTTTGCCGAGGCAAGGAATCCTGCAAGGAATACATAAAGAGCTTTTTGGCTGCTATACCTATTAGGGAGTTGCAAGCAGATATCAAGAAGGGTTTAATGGCATCAACACCACTACATCACCGACTACAGATCGAATTCCACTATACCGAGTTGTTACAACCACTACCAAAGGCATCTTCTGTGCCACACTCGGATGAAGTTCAGTTAACTGAAGTCACTGCATAGGAAGTTACTGTAAATTCTAGGGAAGTGATTAACTTGGTTCTTTTTCATTTTTCTTTTTGTTATGTGAACTGGGTTTTACAAAGAGGAACCCATTTGAGCTTTTTTTTTTCCTTGTTTCGATCAGTTTGGCGAAAAAGACTTGTGTTTGTCTCAAGTTTGCTGGAAAATGGAAAGATAACATTAACCTTTCTCATATGAATTGGTGTCAAGATATTCTTTTCTTTTCTCTGTATCCTGCGCAAAGGTGAAGAGGTACTTTTCAAGAAACTTGCTTCTAAAAGTTCATCTTTCTGATTCCTTTGAGATCAAGTTGAATACTTATTCCAAATTGTTTAGCAAAAGGATTCTTTTTTGTTAAGTTTTCATGTGGCATGACGAAAGTAGGATTTTGACGTGTTCCTTTTAGCCAACATTTGAGCAACGTTGGGTTGGCTTAAATGGTAAATCATGTAACCCTTACACAGAAAATTATTGACAATGATGGGGCGCATGCCATCGGTATTTGTATGTTTGGTCAAAGTCTTTGATTCTATAAGATTTGAAATTATACAGTCTTTATCAAGAACCCGTCGTTTTAGGAGGTTATGAGCCTGTTTTCGTGCAAAATTAGCAGCTATATTCACCGGGTGTCATGGCCATTTAATGGTTGCCATCTTGCCATGTTCGATTTCCATCCCATTCTTAAAAGATGGTTAAATTGTTACAAAATAAAATAAGGTTAGAAGCCAAAACGTAATAATTATGACCAACACGTAAACTTAAACAAATGTAGGAGGTTATTTTTGTGGTTACCTTTATCATTAATGGGTGATATTAACTCATAAAACTCTTGAGAAACTACTCACGTTCTTTTTACCAGCTATAACTTTACCTGCTTTTAAAAATCCATATTTTTACCTACTGTTACTATTTTTTCATGCATTATTATATTATTAAGATAGATATAGTAAATAAAAGGTTAAAATTTAGTCTTTTATTTTAAAAAATTGAGATTTATTAAAAAATCAATCCTACTGATTTTTCAATTTAAAATTTTAGTTAGAAATTTCTATCAAAATTTGTTATTTTAATATGTTTATTTTCTGTAGAGTACATGCAACATTTATACGGATAGCCTAATCAACATGACAAGGTAACAGACCTTAGTGAAAAATAGTAAAAATGTTCATGATAGGACTGATATATTTAAATTAGAAAAGTAAGAGGACTTAATTTTTAATTTTTTTAAGTAAAAATATTAAATTTAAAATTTTGTCAAAGTAGAGGGACTAACAGCATATTTTGACCAAATACAATAATACTCATAAGCTTGATATGCGTAGCCCAAAACTAATCTAAACAAACGGGCCAAATCCAAACTAACATTCAAGTTGTTTCTTTGGAAAAAAAAAAAAAAGCTTTTACTTCAACGACTCATCTCAGATCCACCAAAAACCAAATTACTGAAAATTATGGCGAAATCGGCGGTTTATTTTCTTCTTTTTCTGATGACGGCGGCGACGCCATCACTATTGGTGGAGTCAAGCGACGACACGAACCACGCGTACTTACCGTGTTCGGACACGAAAGTCCAGATTTCGGATGGGTTCACTTTTGGAATCGCGTTCGCATCGAGACAATCATTCTTCTTCAACAGCTCACTTCAGTTGTCGCCTTGCGATCGCCGACTCTCTCTGTCGAACGCCAACTCTCGCCTCGCTCTGTTTAGACCTAAAGTTGATGAGATCTCTCTCCTCACCATTAACACCTCCTCTTTTACTCCGGTCAGCCATCCACTCTTATTCTATCTTTGTTTAATAATTTATTTGAAATATTCAATTACTAGAATTTCTGGAATGATTGGATCTGAGGATCCTTGGATTAGAATTAATGTAATTTTTAAGTTTACTTTGATCTTATGGTCCGATTTTGTGTTTGCTTGTTGCAGAAAAGCAAAATGAGATACTAGTTAAATCTTAGTTGACTAGAATTGAGAAAACAATGAAAGCAATACCGTTCTGATTGCACATTTTGCTATTGAAAAGAAATCATATTTGCTACCAGATAGCAAGTAGTAAAAGTGTCAGACAAACAGTGCCCAAATTGTCAAATTTGTTCTTAACAAGCCAAATAATCTATTTGGAGCACTTCCTTTACCTTGTCAATTCACAGACTTGTAATTCTGTCACATGAATATGATATATAATGTCTGGCAGCTTTGATATTTTCAGGACGTAGTTGGTGGGTATATGGTTGCGTTTGCTGGTCGAAAATATGCTGCAAGGTCTCTGCCTGCGTTTGTTGCGAACGGCACCTACACTGTAACAAGCTTCACTCTGGTAAGGGGATAAGAAGAATGGATTTCTTTTAATGGTATTAGTTTTTTTACCTCAGTAAAAGTCTATAGAAACTGATGATGGTTTTGTTTATGCAGGTGCTTGAGTTTAAGAAAGGCAGGCTGCAAAACTTGTTTTGGAAAAGGGATGGTTGTGCTCAATGTTCGGGAAGATCAAATTTTGTGTGCCTAAACAAACAAGATTGTGCAATTAATACAAACAACTGCAAAAACCATGGAGGGTCTGTTGATTGCAGTATTGGGATACAGCTAGCATTTTCTGGGACAGATAAGCACCTTTCTGCCCTGAATTCATGGTATGAAGTTGAGAACCTCCGGCAGTACTCACTGTTTGGCCTTTATTCTAATCTCAGGGATTCTCTCACTAGCCAGTATAACAAGTTCTTTTAATGGTGCTTTTGATTATTGGTTACATTTTCCTTCAGTTATTGTTATGTTGTACTTTTTTATTCTGCTGTTCAATTGATGTTGTGTCTACAATTCTACTTCTATCTTTGTTTCTATTCCTTTGGGGTGAAACTGCTGGTTTTATAGTTCACGGAGGGTTATGTGGATAAATTATGTACAATTGCTTTCTCTTTTGTTTGTAATTACGAATCTGATTCATATGGATGCTTTGTTCTACATGTCATCTAGCTTTAACTTCTGATGTTGTTAATGGTATCTAACTTCTTGAAAGATTCTCATTTGGTTGGATTTTAATATTCTCTTTGTTATCAACTGATATTGCACTTAAAGTCTTTATGATGCTCTGCTATTTTCACAAAGCTATCCTTGCATTTTTAGTTTTATCTGTATCTGTTTGCTCCCTTGTTTAATTCGGACATCTTCAATAGGTTTCATCTTTTTAAATGAGCATTTGTAGGCCTTGGTCTCTGTCTTCACGTGAGCTTATTTTTTATCATTCATTTTGTCATTAATGGGCACTTCATCTCCTTTTCTTTTGTTTAAAACATATTATTTTCTAAAGTTACAATTTCTTAGAGAACCACACAACTGTTGTAATATTTGTATCTCAAGTATACTTAATTCATTCATAGCCATAAAGTGCTGCTAGTCTTTCTTTCATCTTGAAAATCATGTGGGTAACATTTTTTGTCAATCTCATCCTTCTTCTAAATGACTGAGTGAAAACCTCAAAACCACTCCACTTTGTGTCTCATTTTGATATCTAGTTGTCGCTAATGTTCATCATCACTTAAACCTAGTAAGTTTACCCCTTCCCCCAAAAAAAAAAAAAAAAAAAGAAAAGAAAAAGAAAAAGAAAGAAGGGAACTGCTTCATTAGAAGCTCTCTAAACTTTATCTCAATACAAGGTAAGTGTTAAGCCTTGCTAATAACTTTAGCACAAGTAGTATTTTTCATTCTAGGAGAATGCAAGCACAAGTAGTAATTTACATTCTAGAAGTATTTTACAGCTCAGTAGAATAGTAGTTATAATTTACATCGTAGGAGAAGAGAACAAAAGGGAACTTAGCATGAGTAGTCATTCATCTCTCCTGGTTAAACCTTTGTTCTTCTCCTCCTCTTTAGTGTGGCAGTGCCCAACCTTGTCTTTAATCCCTATACAGATCACCCTTGGAAGTCTATTTGTGGGTTGTATCTTGCATATAAGTTGGTTTCAGAGTCAATCCCAAATTCAAGCTTAGATTGGGCGTTTCAGTGTTGTAGCTCCCTATATCTTGAGAATGGCTGTGGAAGGTTGGTGCTAGGTTCTTGTCAATGCTGGAGCTAGTTGCTGCTGTCATACCCTCAGTTGTAGCTGGTTTCAGAGTCAATTCTAAACTTGGACTCAGTCTAGGCCCTTTTGTCTTGTCTCTTGCTATATCTTGGGAAGTGCTATGGTTGGTTGGTATGTGCTCCTTGTTGATGCTGGGGGTTGTTGTTGCAGTGATTTGATTTAGTTCATGGTTCAGGACATCTGCCAAATAGTACTCAGCTGTAGTTGGTTTTAGAGTCAATTCTAAACTTGTACTCAATCTAGGCCTTTTCTTCTTGTATCTTGCTATATCTTGGGAAGTGCTGCGGTTGGTTGGTATGTGCTCCTTGGTGATGCTGGGGGTTGTAGTTGCAGTGGTTCGACCTAGTTCATGTTTCAGGACATCTGCCAAATGATACTCAGTTGTAGTTGGTTTCAGAGTCAATTCTAAACTCGAACTCAGTCTAGGCCTCTTCATCTTGTATCTTGCTATATCTTGGGAAGTGCTGTTGGTGGTTGGTATGTGCTCCTTGTTGATGCCGGGGGTTGTAGTTGCAGTGGTTTGACCTAGTTCATGGTTCAGGACATCTGCCAAATGATACTCAGTTGTAGTTGGTTTCAGAATCAATTCTAAACTCAAACTCAGTCTAGGCCTCTTCATCTTGTATCTTGCTATATCTTGGGAAGTGCTGTTGGTGATTGGTATGTGCTCCTTGTCGATGCCGGGGGTTTTAGTTGCAGTGGTTCGACCGAGTTCATGGTTCAGGACATCTGCCAAATGATATTCAGTTGTAGTTGGTTTCAGAGTCAATTCTAAACTCGAACTCAGTCTAGGCCTCTTCATCTTGTATCTTGCTATATCTCGGGAAGTGCTGTTGGTGGTTGGTATGTGCTCCTTGTCGATGCCGGGGGTTGTAGTTGCAGTGGTTTGGCCTAGTTCATGGCTTAAGACCTCTGCCAAATGATCCTCAGTCTCAGAAGGCTGGAAGGTAGCTGTTGATTCACTGGAACTGCTGTGGCTGGATAAACCCTTATTTCTGTCAGGGTTTTGGTTCATAAAAGGAAAGCAAGGAGCTTCATAAGAACCGGTACATTTCTCTGCTTTAATCCTAAGCTGCTCATCTTGCTCTCCATAGATGATCACCCTGTCACCCTCGCGAAGCTTCTTACTCTGAACAAAATGAACCCATTCATTGATGAGAACAGGCTTTGGATGGTTTGGCTGTTTACGTATAGAGCAGCTAAGATTCCAAAGGCGTCCTTTCTCATCTTTGACAACAAAATCCTTCCGAGGGTTGCCCTCTAAACTTGCCCCTGGCTTTGGGAAATGTTCCATATTGAAGTATTCCATTGGAACTGCCAATCGCCTGCTGATATCCGTCTTGCTGAGTCTCTTCTCTAATATAATCATTGGTAGCTCTAATGTAACTATTGCTAAAGAGCTACCCTAGACTACACCGCAAAGTAATAGGGAAGTTAAGAGAGAATTTGAGAAATGAAGGAAAGTAAGAATTTCAGAGAAGTAACACCTACAAGCTCTCTACTAATGAACTTGCTGCAAGCTTCTTCTCTAAGCCCCAATTTTTATAGAAGCAAAATGGCCATAAACAGGTTGTGTTGTAGTAGCGCGAATGAGAGATGGCTTTTGTTTATTTCCAAACCATAGCGATATACATATAGAGTGCTTAATCATAAACGATCCTAAAAGTGAGGTTTTCAATCGACTTGCCCCCATGGTCTGTCGCGCGATCACCAGTGGCGTGATTCACTGATATATTTTCATTTTCACATTTCATCCCATTATTATTATACTCTAAAAAATGTCAAATCCCTGGATGACGTCTGCCCTTGTCTGGGGAATGCTTGTTTCAATGGCGCGAGTGCCCGGTTGTAAGAAGCGTGGATTGCTGTTTTTAGTGGTAGGTTTTCGTCGCCCAAAAAAGAGAACCAGGTCGGTCGGTGCTGTACAACTCATTTTTTTTCTTTGGGGTCGCGCGGCTGCTGAGTGATGTCTTCTAGATTCGAGTATTTATTGGTGAGAGGTAAAAGGGAGAATTAGTAGAGCGATACTGCCGCACCAACCTTCAGTTATCGTGCGGGTTCGCATCGCCTGTTTCAACATTGGAGCGAGTTAACACCAGTCAGTATATGCAGATTTTGAAGACAATCTGCTAAATGCCAGTTTATACAACTGAGTTCTTATTTTTTTTTTTTAAATTAATAATAAATCGTGTTTAGGAACTCCAAATGGAAAAAGTACTTTTCCCCCAATTCATTTACATACAACACGGTAAATATGATTAAAATAAATATTAATTAACAAAATGACTTAAAGATCCAAGGTTTTCAAAATTAAATTGGTGGTCGAATCGATTTGATTTAATTCTTGATTAGTCTGACTAATTTATTTGATTCAATTAAATAAATTATTAAAAATTATATTTAAAAAAATAGAAAAAATTGATTTAATTGATTTGACTGTTTGCAAGTTAGCTAACACAACTTGTTTATTTCATATTGGTGCCCTGGTTGGTTCTTAGTCCAAACTCCGAACGGTCCGACTGACTAATCCGATTTTAAGTACAATGGTAAAAATCTTAACTTCATATTTATAATTTTAGTTCTCTATTATAACTCTTTGATGATAATTAAGATTTAAATAAATGAATATTTTTATGAAAAATATTTATAAATAACTAAGAATTAAAAATACTATCTTAATAAATAACTAAAATTTAAGAGAGGTGAATCATGATCTCGTGTCCCCCTATTGATACCACCTCCAGGGGCGAAGCTAGGACAATTTTTGGGAGGGTGGGATGAAATTTTAATTTTTTATAGTTTATATATTTCTAATTTGTAAAGGATTAAATTGAATTTTTATAATTTTAGGGAGCCAAAGTGTAATTTTACCTTTACTAATTTAAAATTTTTAAAAAATTTGAAGGACCTAAATAGAAATTTTACCTTTTTGGAGAGACCGGGGCCCATGCCAGCCCCCTGGCTTCGCCCCTGTCCACCGCTCTATTAATCTGGCTTCAATATGCATTCTAATATCATTTATGAGTTTTTCGACATATAATGTAAGGTTTAGAGTTTTAGTAAGATAAAACTTTATATTTAGACTCATAACCTTCAGCACTTAGTTACTCACAAATCAATATATGAGCAAAAAGTATCAAATTCTCTTATTCTCATAATTGAATTTTCACACTTATTTTTCGACTCCATTTCTTTCTCATTCCTTTTTTTATCTCTTTAAACCCTTTGAAAAATAAAGCATGGTACAAAAGAAGCAAATGATAAAAGGTATAACAATAAAACACATAAAACTCATAAAACAGATACTGGTTTTTTTTGATTTTTCACTTCCTTTTTTTTTTTCTAGACTTTTTAAGTAGAGATAATGAAAGTACGCTTTATTCATGCTCTCACATATATTTAATAAAATCCTTTTAATGCAATCCTAATTATCATATTTTGATACTTAATTTCGAGATGATAAATCATTAATCATTAAATACTTACGAAAAAAATTTAGATATGACTAAACACTAATGCTATAGTATAAAGCTCAAATATAGGTGCTAAGAAAATAATACATTTAGATAGACTCATAAGACTTAAATGATCCAAAGATAATTTATATAATTTCTTAGAAGTACATATGGAACTTTTATTTATCCTCCAAGGTAATAGGCTAGAAGATTCTAAAATCAAGTTCCCATTTCTTGTTTGTCTTACATAAGACAAATCATATAAGATAAATAATATTATCAAAGAATTTTAGTTAATGTACCCAAAATTCTAACATAAAACCTAATGGTCTAAATCTCACATAACACATTCCATGTCAAGTCAATATATAATCCTCCTTTGATGATTGTCAATCATTCAAGCTTATATAGTAAAACATTTTAAAATCATGTAAAAGCGTTAAAACTATTAACTAGGCTAAATGTTCATGAAAAACACACAAATAGGCACATAAAAATTTTAAAAACATAAAAAAACACCTAAAAATAAAGAATAACATGGGAATCAAGCAAAAATATGCATAAACAAATCTTAAATAGCCTTCCACACACTTAAATTAAACAATGTGCCCAATGTTCCAATCAAGAGTCAAAAACAAAAGAAAGCCCTCTCATTTAAATGCTCAGCAAATTAAACTAAATTTCCCCAAAGTCTTCTTGAAACTTCGAAAACGTAGCCTCTTCTTCTAACAAGTTGGACCTTCATTCAATTAACCTAGATGAAAAACTTAAAAAAACTAATAAAATATGCATAAACAAATCCTATATTACATCCTCAACTTAAATTCAATATTATCTTTGTTATAATAAACGTCGATAATGACGGTAGAACGATCGCAAAATAATAAGGAAAAAAAAAAAACAAACAGATTTTACGTGAAAACCCTTTCGGAAAAAAAATTACGATTAAAGGAGAAAAAATTCACTAATGTTGAAAACTAAATGGTACAAGAGGGTTTCGACTACATCTATTTAAGGGTTAAAAACCCTATTCTAATCAAAGTCAAATAGTAGAAGTGTAATTCTATATGGACTCAACTTGTACAATATAGTCGGTACAGCAGGGACTTCCACAGAACCTTTTATTTTATCACTATATTTATTTCATCAACAAATGACGAAATTCAAGTCATACAAATTCTAATAGTCCATGTTCCTTTTGAAACTTCAAAAATATGTCTCCTCCAAATTAAGTGGACCTATATGAAATAAACCAAGGTGGAAATTGAACACCACTAAACTCACAACAACTAATAAAACAATGACTGAAGTAAAAGCAAAAACAAAAAATTTGGAGTGATTAAATCACACATTGCTCCTCCTCTAATCTCATCATGGCTTGTTCTTAGTCTTATTCACTAATAAATTAAACTAGTACATGAACAAATAAAAATCACATTCAAAGAATTTAAACTTCAAAATACAATGCCTACATATAAATTTTAAGAAATCCATCTAATCTCAATATAAAAAAAATGATCTAATCACCGCAAGTAAGATTATAATAAAGATTTCTTGTTTCTATCACGATTAAACCATAAGGCATAAAATTCAAAGACTAAAGATAAAAGGGAAAAATCTCACCAAACATTGAAGTTTCCCTTGAAAATCTTGACTATCTATCAATCAACATAAAAGAGGTAAGAGGTGAGAGAAAGGAACATAATTACAATTTATGTTAGGTTTTAGGCTCATAATGTAATAATTTTATTATATTTGATAAATTATTGAAGTGATAAAATTGATTATTCATGAAAATATACAAGTATTTTTAATTTTCTCTATGTTTGAATGTTTTGTGTTATTACAAAAATTCGGTGAAGAAAATCTCAAACACATGAACAGAACATGAATATAACTCGAACCAAAAACAAAGAAATAAGACAAGGCTCCTAGGCGTGTATCAAACCACTATCTTTAAGGTTCTATTCGCTCCCATCTAGACTCAGTGTGCAAATGAGTTTCAAGCAAATGAAACTCGAGGATACAATGAAGCCCGATGACTATTTGCGTTTTGCATTGACGAAAATAGTACATAAGCACTGAGTAATGTATAACAATAAAATCAATTTTTATAAAGAATTTCTACATTAATTCTTTATAGAACAATCTAATAATAGAAGAAGATGAAGGAATGATAGAAAAGACTTGAGAAATTTTGGTATGTTTTCCAAATGAAATCTCAATATTATTTATAAGAATTTTCATGTCTGTTCGTAAAGATATATTTCAATAGGCGTCTTTTTTGAAAAATCACATATCTAAAAGGGACATAATTTTTCATTTAATATCTCTTGATTAAATGAACTATTCAAAAAATATTGTTTGAATAATTATAATTCTTTGTAAAAATAAAGTGATATAACTCTTTACCAATAACTAAAAGATATAACTTTTGATTACACCCTTTTATTTATAATTATTAGAACACTATAAATATTTAAAAATATTCCATAAAGTCATAAAACACTTATTCAATTCAAACTAGCTAAAACATATAAAATATAATAAAAAAGAACAAATAAAAATAAAAAGAATGCAAAATATATGCATTATATGAAATTTATGTTAAATTACTCTAAATGAATGGAATGTCACTTACGAAACAATCTAAAACTAAGTAAAGAGGTTTAAAATGTAGTCATGATGACCAGTCGTCACTTGCCATCACGGATCTGAGCAGAACAGTTTGGTAGAGCACAAGGATCGTCATATGGTTGAATGTGGCCTGCGTTGTTTGTACAAGCCTCGATGCCATTTAATTTTTGGATTGATGCCTTTCTCCTCTCTTCATTGTCATCAATTGACTACTTACAAAGGTCCTTGGTAGGTTCTCTCTTTATGGGAAGTTGTTTGTTATTCCTTTCTTAAAGTATGCTTATCTTTTCCTCCTATTTGAAAGTTTAATAAACATAAGATGAAGTTTCGATCAACACCATGAACCTTCCTTGGATACAATATATTGCATCATAGAAGCAAAAGCCTAGATGCTAGTGGAAGAGTATTAATTTCTAGACATGAGAAGTTTGAAAAGAAAGCTTCCTTTTTCCTCTCATATCCCATAATCAACACCTTTACTTGCTAATTTGCTAGTACTTTCTTCTCCTATTCCTATCATATTTCCTATAACATTACACCAACGTTCCCCAACAACACACATTTTTGCCAATTACAACTCTACCCCACATATTCTTCCATAAATCCATTACCCTCAAACACCTAATCTTCACCATTAAGTAACCTTCCACCACCCACATTACCCAACTCAATACCTATTACATTAGCCATCCCTTCAAGCCAACCTAAGCCTTCTTACCACATGATTACACATGCTAAAGTAAGTATCTTAAACCCAAAGTCCTTTTTGATAGTTTTCCTCTATTTATTGGTCTTAGGAAGAACCCACCATTATCTATTAAGTTATGAAATCTGAATAATTGAGACAAGTAGTTTACAATGAGCTTAATGCACTAGATGCTGCTAAAACTTGGAGTATTGTACCTCTTCCATCAAAGTGGACCTCTGCCGGTTGAAAGTGATTGTTTAATGTTAGAATTAAGTGACCCAAATCCTTATTTAAATAAAATACGTGGTAAAATAAAATAAAAGTAAAATCCATATAAAACTACATTTCTTTTATTTTATTTTAGAATAAGATTTTTTAAACCTTATTAAACTCATTCTATTTGATATTGATTAGAATAAGGTGTTTCAATCTTACTACACTCCTATTAGAATATGGTTTTACAAGCCTATAAATAGACATAGTCTATTCCTCTTGTAATTATTCGAATTCGACATAGTGAATTTTCTTTTCCTCTGCCCATGGTTTTTTTCCGAAAGGGTTTCCACGTAAAATTTGTGTGTTCTTTATTTTTGTTTCTCTTTTCTTTGCGATATATTGTCATTACCGATGTTCTATTTTTTACAAATTGGTATCCGAGCTTCCAGGTTGTTCATCTCGATCACGGTAATGGCGTCTTTGAAGTATGAAATTTCGCTGTTGGATCGCAACACTAGATTTGTGTTGTGGAAGATAAAGATGCAGGCAGTTCTTGCACAAATGGACTTAGAGGAAGCTCTGCTGGGGTAAATAAGATGCCTTCGACATTGACGGAGGAAGAGAAGAAGTGCAAGGATCGAAAGGCGTTAACACAATTACATCTGCTTTTGTCTAACGAAATTTTACAGGATGTGATGAATGAGAAGACCGCCGCTGGATTATGGAAGAGGCTGGAACAAATATGTATGTCGAAAACTCTAACCAGCAAGCTGCATATGAAGAAGTGTCTTTATGCTTATCGTTTGGAGGAAGGTGCATCTATGTACGAACACTTAACAGTGTTTAAAAAAATTCTCTCAAACTTGGAGGCCATGGAGGTTCAGTATGATAAGGAAGATCTAGGGTTGCTTTTCTTTATTCGTTGCCCCTGTCTTATTCAACCTTTAGAGACACGATTTTATATAGCCGCTGGTCTCTCACAGTTGATGAGGTTTATGATTCTTTGACCTTGTATGATAAAATGAAGCATCTTGTAGTTAAAATCGACTCTCAAGGTGAGGGTCTCATTGTTCGTGGGAGACAAGATCAGAATGTTGATGGTGATCGTGGAAGGACACAAGAACGGAATCCTCGCAGTAAATTTAAGGATAGATCAAAGTCTTCAAACAGAGGTAAAACTTGTAAATTCTGCAAGAAGAAAGGACACATTAAATCTGAGTGCTATAAGCTATAGAATAAGATCAAAAGGGAGGCTGCGAATCAAAAGGGAAAACAACCAAAAATTCCAGTGAAGCTGATGTTGTAGAAGACTACAGCGATGGTGAACTTTTAGTCGCTTCTGTCAACAATTCTAAAGTGAGCGATGAGTGGATCCTTGATTCAGGTTGCACCTTCCACATGAGTCCCAGTCGAGATTGGTTTATAACTTACGAAACAGAGTTTGAAGGTGTTGCTTTGATGGGAAATAATGCTCGTGTAAAATTACAGGTGTTGGAACAATTAAAGTTAAGATGTTTGACGGAGTTGTCAGAACATTTAGTGACATGTGACATGTTCCAGAGTTGAAGAGAAATTTAATTTCATTGAGTACTCTTGATTCAAAAAGGTACAAATACACATGTGAAAGTGGGGTTTTAAAAATTTCCAAAGGTTCCCTTGTTGTGATGAAAGGGCAGAGAAAGACTGCCAAGTTATATGTTTTGCAGGGTTCTACTATTACTGGTGATGCAGCTGTCGCTTCCTCTTCCTTGTCAGATGATGATATTAATAAACTTTGGCATATGCACCTAGGGCATATGAGTGAGAATGACATGGCAGAATTGAGCAAAAGTGGACTTCTTAATGGGCAAGGAATTTGCAAACTAAAGTTCTGTGAGCACTGCATTTTGGGAAGCAAAAGAGAGTTCGATTCACCAGAGAAATCCATAACACGAACGAAACATTAGAGTATATTCACTCTGATCTATGGGAACCATCTTGAGTGCCTTCGAGAGGTGGAGCTAATTATATGCTAACTTTTATTAATGATTTTTCCAGAAAAGTTTGGGCATTCTTCCTAAAGCAGAAAAGCGATGTGTTTTCCGCATTTAAGTCTTGGAAAACTATGATTGAAAAATAGACGGGAAAATAAATAAAATACCTCTACACAGACAATGGCTTAGAGTTCTGTTCTGATAAGTTTAATAAACTGTGCAAGTCAGAAAGGATCGTGAGACACTTGACAGTTCGTGATACTCCACAGCAAAATGGCGTTGCAGAATGAATAAACAAAATGATCATGGAGAAGGTTCGATGTATATTGTCAAATGCCAACTTACCAAAGTCATTTTGGGTCGAAGCAACCTCCAAAGTCATTTTGGGTCGAAGCAACCTCTACTACATGTTTTTTGACCAACCGATCTCCATTCGTTGCCATTGAGAAAAGGACTCCACAAGAGGTATGGTTTGGTAATCCTACTGACTATTCTGATTTAAAGATTTTTGGGTGTCCTGTGTATGCTCATGTTGATAATAGAAAATTAGAACCCAGATCCATTAAATGTGAATTTCTTGGCTATAAAGCTGGTATACAAATATATAACTTATGGTGTCCTAAAAATAGAAAAGTTGTGATTAGCAGAGATGTTGTTTTTGATGAAACTGCTATGCTACCTAACTTATCTCTTAAAGAATTTTCCAATAAAGAAAATTAAAAGCAGGTGGAGCATCAGATTAATCCAGAATTTACAACAGAGTCGACTCCTCAAGCTAGTTCAAAAATTCAAAATAGAGTTGCTTCTTCACCACAGTACTCTATCGCCAAAAATAGAACCAGGATAGAAATTAAACCTCCAAAGAAGTATGCCGAGGCTGATCTAGTTGCTTATGCTTTAAATGTGGCTGAAGATATAGATGCAAACCAAGAGCCATCTAATTATTCTGAGGCGGTTAGCTGTGAAGACTTAGAAAAGTGGATGTTTACTATGCAAGAGAAGATGAAATCACTCCACAAAAATAGAACATGGGATCTTGTGAAACTTCCTAAAGGTAAAAAGGCTTTTCGTTGTAAATGGGTGTTTAAAAAGAAAGAAGGGACTCCAAGAGTTGAAGAACCCAGATATAAAGCAAGGCTTATTGCAAAGGGTTACAATCAAATTCCGGAAGTGGACTTCATAGATGTGTTCTCTCTAGTTGCGAAGCATAGTTCGATTCGAGCTTTGCTTGGTAATGTGGCCATGCATGATTTAGAGCTTGAGCAGTTAGATATAAAAACGTGTTTTTGTATGGAGAAATTGAGGAGGATATTTACATGCAACAATCAGAGGGTTTTACAATCTCAAAAAAAGAGGACTATGTTTGCTTGCTAAAAAAATCCCTTTACGGTTTGAAACAGTCACCAAGACAGTGGTACAAGAGGTTTGATTCCTTTATGATTTCTCATGATTTCAAAAGAAGTAGCTTTGATAGTTGTGTTTACTTTAAGGAAAACAGTGATGGTTCTTTTGTGTATCTACTCCTTTATGTTGATGACATATTGATAGCAGTGAAAGATAAATGAGAGATAAGAAAGGTTAAAGCCCAACTAAGTGAAGAATTTGAGATGAAAGATTTGGGACCAGCAAAGAAGATACTTGGTATGGAGATTCTCAGAGATAGAAAAGCAAGTAAATTGTACCTAAGTCAGAAAGGGTACATTGAGAATTGTAGGTTCAATATGCAGAATGCTAAACCTGTTAGTACTCCTTTAGCAGCCCATTTCAGACTTTCATCGGTTTTGTCTCCACAATCAGATGATGAGATTGAGTACATGTCACATGTTCTATACTTTAGTGCAGTGGGATCTCTCATGTATGCTATGGTTTGTTCACGTCCAGATTTATCATATGCAGTCAATGTAGTTAGCAGATATATGTCAAATCTCAGTAAAAAACATTGAAAAGTAGTTTAGTGGATTTTAAGATACTTACGAGGTACTACTGATGTTTGCTTACAGTTTGGAAGAACTAGAGATTGAGTCATTAGGTATGTTGATGCTGATTTTACTGGAGACCTTGATAGAAGAAGATCTCTCACAGGTTATGTCTTTACAATCGGAGGTTTTGCAATCAGTTGGAAAGTAACTTTCCAAACTACAGTCGCTTTGTCTACCACTGAAGTTGAGTACATGGCGATTACTGAAGCTTGTAAAGAAGCTATTTGGTTGAAGGGACTTTTTAGTGAACTCAATGAACACCTTCAAATCAGTACAATATTTTGTGACAGTCAGAGTGCCATGTTCCTTACAAAATATCAAATGTTTCATGAGAGAACAAAACACATTAATGTTCGGTATCATTTTGTTCGTGATATAATTGCTTGTGGTGATTGTGAGCAAAATTAGTACTTATGAAAATCCTGTAGATATGATGACTAAGTCACTTTCTATAACCAAGTTTGAGCATTGCTTAGACTTGGTTGGTGTTTATTGTTGAAGTTAAACCCTTAAGAGGTTTTATGGAAGAGGTGGAGAACTTGTTCGTTGAGAGTTCACGATGAAGAACTTGTTCATTGAGAATTCGTGCCAAGGTGAAGATTGTTAGAATTAAGTGACCCGAATCCTTATTTAAATAAAATACAGTGGTAAAATAAAATAAAAGTAAAATCCATATAGAACTACACTTGTTTTATTTTATTCTAGAATAAGGTTTTTTTAAACCTTATTAAACTCCATCTATTTGATATTGATTAGAATAAGGTGTTTCAATCTTACTACACTCCTATTAGAATTTGGCTCTAACCGGCGTTCTATTTTTACATTTAAGATAAAGTAGAACTTTTATGGCTCTAAAATTTTTTAGTCTTTTGGTTAATCCCACCATTGTAAGAATGTTGCTCACTCTTGCAATCTTCAACGAATAGGTCATAAGGCTACTTGATGCTCTAATGACACTATTTTGAATGGTTACTTGGTGGAAGAGGTATACATGCACTAGCCTCTAGGGTTTAAATTTTTTTGATAAGCCAGGGTGGCAGGTCATTGTTGCCTGGCAACCCGAGATGACTTAATTGGTGGTTTATCCACAACTATATGTATTGATAGATCATTTGCGATTTCAGTGGCTTGTCCACAACTATGTGTATTGGTAGCTTGTCTGCAAATTTGGTAGCTTTGTCCACATATGTGCTGGTGTGTTATGGATGGATGAGTTCTGAGGAACTTTTTTTGGTGTGTAGCGGTGATGGGTAGGGTGTTTTGAAAAATTATGCATAATCGTTTTTATGAAAAATTTGCATTGACATTATTACGTGTATAAAAGTTTGCTTATTTGATTAATATGTGTTTGAAAATAATTTTGATATGCTTTAAGTGATATTTGATATTTATCTTGATATAAAACTCACATTGAGCTTATTAGCTCACCCCTTTAGTTTTCATAAACTTTTCAAATAACACCCGTGCGTAGGAATTGGATGGAACATTTGGAGGAGCCTTTTGGATTTAATTTTAATAAAATACTTTATAAACTCTTTGGGTATATTTTTGGACTTTGGAATGTTTTTATTTTATAACTGCTATGCATGCATAATCGATGAACTTTTAAACGTTTTAGTTATTTTTTTAAGAACTTAAATGGTTTTACTTGATTTTAAATAAATTTAAATATAAAGTTTTTTAAGTAATTTTAAGTCCGCTACAAATTGCTTACATTTAGATTGTTGTAAGTAACGCTTTAAAATTGATATTGCAAATTTCCTTCTTAAAACGATTAAGAGTGATAATCCGATTTATTAAGAGAATTTTCCTAAAATAATCATGTATTACTAAATGCTTTTAGACGATAATAAATTATTTTGAAATAATTCTGAGTTTTCAAAAGAAAAATTTAAACAATATTATTTTAAGTAGAAAAAGTTTTTTTGACAAAATTAATATGGCTTCCTAAATTTGGTCATAACGTCTAGGCCGGATTGAAGGGTTAAATTTTTTCTAACTCAAAGGCCTAGTGCAACAAGCACAAGGTGTATTTGGTGTAAGCACTTGAATTTAGTGCTTCTTAATGGTTTACCTGATGACATCTTAGTCACAAGGAATAACTCTAATGAGATTGATTTTGTAGGAACGCAATTTTGCCCGGGCTTGGAATAAAACCAAAAAAATAAAAAATAATAAAATGTCCAGGTTTATATTTTTCAGTCCTTTTACAAAAACCAAATTAAATAGCCCAATCTAGAGGCCCAATTCCTAAACAGAATACCCAGCAACCCAAACTAGACCCGTAGCCCACTTACACCCTTAGCCTCAAAATTAAACAGACCCAACTTAAACCTAAGACCCATACCTAAGCAGACCTAACCTACCCAGATCCAATCAAGCCCAAAACGAAATTGGCCCAAGTGACCCAAATCACTTGCGGAGGCAGGAAACCCTAGGTTTCCATTGCGCCGCAAGCCTAGCAACCTCGACACCCATCGCGCCGCAATCTACGTGAACCACTCCGACATCAACGCACAGACAGCCTCTGTCGCGAGATCCTTGCCTTTGACCTGCACAAAAAAGGAAGGAACAAGCAGCAAGATATGGCAAAACAGAGGTAAACTTTTTATTTCTTTTTTCTTTTTTATTTTAAGGACTATAAAAAGCCCTACACAAATATGTAAAACACACGATATACAGAGGGAATACAATACAAAAATTTTAAACAAAGATGATATACCGATTTATTTTTCTTTTCGTATACATTTTTTATTCATGCGATTTTTTTTATACAAAACACCGTCTACAACGAAGAGAACAAGTTTTTATAAAAAAAAAAAAACTTACTTTCTGAAATTCTGGCCATTGTGTATGATGGCCGGCGGCGGCGATCCACGGCGGTGACTGGCCAGTCGATGACTAGACCTCTGGCCGAAAATCACTAAGCGAGAGAGAAAAGAGAGAGTTCTCTCTGTTTTTTTAGAACAAAAGGAAGAATGAAATTTTTTGAAAGAAATTTTACTTAAATAGACCAACTAAACGGTTGTTTAAGGCTGGTCACTATAGCCCTAAAACGACGTCGTTTCACCCAGGATCCGAACGTAGTTGACCCGACCCGAAGGATCCGCGTGTTTTTTGTGAAATGGGTTATTTGCTACTTTAGCCCTTTCGCATTTTTGGTTTTTTAATGGAGTTTATGTTATTTTTTATTTTTGCCCGATAATTTATTTCGGTTTTCATTTTAGTCCTAAAACGCATGGTGTCGTTTAGGAGGGCGGAATATTTCCATTTTGGTCCTCCATTTTTTGCTCGCATTGCTAAGAGGCCCTAATTCACTTATTTCTTTTAAAATTCGCCCCGAAGTATCATTTTTAAGTTTAATTTTGTCCCTACTTTATTTTCTTTTATTATTTTTGTTATTTTGCCATGGTTTTAATATTTTTATTTATTTATTATTCCTATATAGATATTATTGTTTTATTATTACCATTCATTATTTTTATATTTATTAGAATTGTTATTTTATTATTATTATTATTATTGTTTTTTCGTATTGTTAGTGTTTTTTTTACTACCATTATTTTATCACTATTAATCTCAATATTTACTATTATTTTATTTTTAATATTATTTTTTATTTCTACAACTACTTTTATTATTATTTTCATTTACTATTAATATTAGTATTATTACTATTATTATCACTAATTTAGTATTATTATTATATTTATTATTATTTTATTATCAACACCGTTACTATTATTTTTATTATTCTTCTTCTTCTTATTATTACTAATATTATTTTTATTTTTATTTTTACTATTTTTGTTTATTAATATATTTTATTATTATTATCACATTTTCATTACTATTATTATTATTCTTTTTTTCTTTCCCTCATTTTTGTTACTATTCTCTTTTATTTTTTTCATTTGTCTATCTTGCTTTTGCTTTCTTGTATTTATTTCTACCTTTATTATTGTTATTATATTTTATCATATCATAGTGTTGTTATATAAACAATCATTGTAAGTCATTTTACACTTTATTTTAAATTCATTTTCTATTTTATTACGATCGCATTACATTTTATCCAATTTTCAAAATAAGAAAACACTCCGCATTCTAAGGGTTCAAAAGAAATCGTACCCTAACTTACTGAGTTTCAATTTTCTTCTTCGAGTTCAAAGAACCTATTACTTTCCTTTTAAAAGTTAAATAAAAAACTTATTCTCGAGAATTCAAAATTATCGTGTCATAACTCACTGGATGTGACGTTTTGTTATCTCAGAATAAGGATATCAGAAAACAAGGCAATGTTTCGTGTTTGGAAGTTCAAGAAATTGTGCCCTAACGTGCTGGGTTTCGGTTTTCCGTACGTCCAAATAACTAAATATCCTTTTAATTTCATGTTTTAGGAAATTAAAGGATGATCTTAGTTTCGATGGTTAAAATGTCGCACCCTAACGTACTGGATGTGATATTTTATCCTTATGGAATAAAGAAATCTTAATATTCCAAAACGAGTTATACAAACATTCTTTCAAAGGAATTGTATTTTAAAATATTTTTGAATTTTCGACACTAGGACATGAGATTATCAATTAGGTACCAAATTTTGGGCGTTACGAGGGTGCTAGCCCTTTCTCATACATAATCGACTCCCGAACCCATTTTCTTGTATTTTGTGGACCAAAATCAATGTTTTGAAATAAAATATTTTATAAGGTGATCCAATCACACCTAAGTAAAAAGGGATTTGTGGTGACTCCATTTTTGTTTTTAAAGTGGATCCCCGTTTTCTAAAATTTAAAAATGGTTTCGATAGCTTGGTGACTCCACTGGGGACAATAAGAGAGTCAAGCCATAAAATTGATTATTTCTTGTCCTTTTGTTTAAATTTGAAAATCTGATTTGAAAACTTATGATCCTTTTTATTGCATGTGGTTCTAATTTTAAATATCTTTGCATTGCATTGCATGACCGTTGTGGTCACACCCTTTTAAGCGGGAGTAAGAAACTATGCCTTCGTGAGGTTTTCACCTCCGCATGGGCTAGTGCTGCTCGCTTCGATACATCCGCATTCTATGTCTTCGTGAGGTTTTCACTTCCGCATGGCCATAGGAAAATGTATTCCCTCGAATCAACTTGATCCATATGAGCCTATAATGGGTGAGGATTGAGGAATCTGCTGGTTCAGGTACCTACCCTTTAGAACTAAGCAACATATAGTGATCCTTAAGAGCCAACCCTAGATAGAGTTATATTGAACCCTAGTGGTCACCTGGATAGGTACCCTATTTTGTTATTTATTTCTCTTGTACTAACGTGTTTTATTTCGTTTTGATTGCATTGCATTCACATCATAGAAAAGAGTTGTTGATTCAAATTCAATTGCTAAATAGAAGAGTTTGTCATAAGAAAATAGATTTCTTGATAAAGTGGATTATAATACGGTCGACTGAATATGATCCAAGTAAATACAACGAGAGAAGACTGATAGTCCGTGAAGGAATACAAGATTTTATTGCCCAAGGATTCAAGCCGACAAAAACTATTTGAGGATCACCAAGTTTCGACTTTCTTGAAGAGACTAACAAGCATGACGAGGATAAGTGAGTAATGAGTCGCGGCCCAAGCAAAAAAGAGCTAGAGGAGGCATCTATAAGAACTTTGCAAGATTTGACCTTTGAAGAAGGAAATTGATGTTTTTGCTTGGAATATGAGGGTGGGGTCGCATATGTAATCCGTTTTATGTAAAGAAATTTACTTTCTAGAAAAGTTTTTCTAATGGAATTGAATTCAGAATCAACGCCTCTCTTTCTTTTGCATTCATTCAATGCATCTGCATTTCATTGTATCATATGCATTAAAATTCATAGAAGGGCCCTAATTAGGTAAAATTATTTCAGTTAACCTGGAAAACATGGAACAAAGATTGGAGAGATTAGAGCAAAAGCAAATACATATGCAGGAGCAATTGACCAAAATTCAACAAGATATGCGGTATCAAATGTTAGAATTCCAAAAGAATGTGATTGGCCAGTTAAGTCAGTTACTAGCCGAAAGACTTGAAAAAAGGAGTGGCTCAGTGGACAACAATATGGATGATGATGAAGACATCGTTTATTCCCCAATAGGCGTCCAGACTCAACCAGACGCATATCCAAAAGTGGTACCCGTTACTATCAGACCTAATGGCATCAGGTCACCTCAGGGCAAGAACCCAATCTAAGACCAAACTCAGAAAAATCCCAATTCTCACCCATCCCAATCACGTATAGGGAGCTATACCAAATTTTGTTTGGTGCACATGTAGTATCCCCTTTTTACTTAAAACCTAAACAACCTCCATACCCTAAATGGTACGACATGAACACTCAGTGCGAATACCTTGCAGGAATCACAAGACACTTGATCAAGAACTGCACCGCTTTCAAAAAGATGATCAAAGACTTGTCAAAATGGGTATTGTCAAATTTTATGACCCCTCTGGGGTAGAAAATCTGTCACCCAACCATCTAGGTGAAGGGGTGAGATCTATGAGATCCAAGAATGCATCGAGCTCAGGGCCTTAGTGCAAGGCCTGATGGATAATGAATTGAAGAGATCAAAGGTCCAGTAGGAACATTGGGGAATTTGAACACTAATGACATATCTGAATCAGGGAATAAAAGTTTCCAAGCCTTTATATACTTGGGAAGATTTTAAACAGTGGAACAATGGAAGGGATCCTTGTGTTTTTAGAGCGGACCTAGAGTAATATTCAAAACACGCTTGTTGCCTTAAGCCTAGGGCAATAAGAATACTTTTGTGAAATAGGCTCGTGTCCAAATTTTTATTTCAATAAAATGCATCTTTTTTAAAAAAAATATTTTTTTCATTCTTTACATTTCATATTGTACATTCTTTTGTTTCTTTCAATTATTCTTTCATTCTCCATTTATGACCATACAAATGATCATTCTTTCAATCATTTATTCTTTAAAACCTTCCTCCGAACCTACAATAGGTCTCCAGATATCAACGATGTGAGCAACACTGCCAGTAACTCAGAGTCTCCTTTCGAGTAAGGTATGTGTTTAGGGGGATCTTAGGCCTTTGAAGATGGTAGAGATTGTAACCTATCTTCTGATAAGTTAAGTATGGTAAGACAGGATGAAAAACAAGCCCTACTTTTCAAAGGTCATTGGATATTATGAGCCTAGAAAAGAGGTAAAGATTGTAGTCTAGCTCATCATAGAACTAAGGCGAGACATCATTGAGTTATTTTCAAGAATTCAAAGACGTTTTCGCACGTCCATATCAGGACATGCCTAGGCTAATAAGACGTAGGCTAAACATGAGGATCAAGCACTGTTGGTCTACCATGGAAGGGGATTGCATCAGTTATACTACAAATACTAAATTGAAAAAAATGAGATTTATGTGACTCTTCCATTTTCTTCACAAATTTTCCATATGTGGGGCATGGATGTGATGGGGCCAATCTCGTCAAAATCTTTTAGCCAATATCGATTTAACATCGTGGTCGTCGTTTACTTCATCAAGAGGGTGGATGTAGCTTCATATGCCAATGTTACAAGGTTGAAGTCATTAAATTCTTAAAAAAAGGATCAAATGCCAGGAAAAAATGCCAAAAAGGATCATGTTTAATAATGCATAACTGTACAATGTTAAAAAATTATAGTTTACTTAAAGATCAGGCATCATATTACAGTATATCGAAGGTTTTCAAAAGAAAAATACAAAAAAAAAAAAAAATAAAAAATGAAATGTGACCAAGACTTGTAAATGTTGGCATAAGAAGCTATCATTTACTCTATATGATTATTGAACGTTGGCCAGGATTTTTTTCGGGGCAACATCTTACCCATTGGTTTATGGAATGGAAGCATTTTTGCCAATAAACCTAATTGAAGAAAAGGTTAAAAGTTATCCATCACGATCAGCTGATGCAAGCTTACGACAAAGAGGTTTATTCTAGAGAATTCCACGAGTGGAACCTGATCTTTCTTTTACAAAAGGATTTCAGAGAAAAGCAGATGCCAAACTGGAAAGGACCTTATGTTGTAAAGAAGGCATGTTCTGGAGGAGCATTGATATTGACCGAGATGGATGCCAAAGACTTGCCCAATCTGGTGAATTCAGGTTCATTCAAGAAGTATTTTACCTGAAAGGGGAAAGGCCAAGGCGAAAACCCGCAAAGGGCACCTTGAGTTCAAAAAAAAAAAAAAAAAAAAAAGGAGAGGCCAAGGTGAAAACCCGCAAAGGGTGCTTTGAGACCAAAGGGGTTTTGAGCCGAAAACCCAAAAAGGGTAGCTCAAATTTTGATCAAAGATAGGGCATGTGGTAGTCTTGTTATGCCTGAATTAACAATGAGAAAGTATGCTATGTCTTGGGGCATTGACAAAGTACTCCGGATCCCCTAAACACGTATTGAGCTCAAAATGGTCCTCAAGGAGTTTGTACAGAGACGCTCAGGCTATGATATCTGGGGCACCTAGCTTCTATCTTACCCATTTTAAATTTGCTATATTTGATTACTTTATTATTTTAAGATACACCAATCAGTTTTCTTTTATTACCTTAGTTATCTTTAATTAGCTTATTGGTTTCGAGCTATGCTCCTGATTAATTCCTTTTACGTCTATTGTTGTGATTTTTTTCAGGAATTTTATATTGAAATAATGATTATTGGACTAATAATATTTTCATAAAATGAGTTTCACATATTACTCTAGAAGCTTTTAAATAGTATAGGAACCTGAAATAAGACTATTGTTTAAAACTCACCTAGCCTAAGGTTTGGAAATATTGAAAGATGATTATCTCTTCAGATTCTTATTAGATAAGACATTTTGTCGGTGATACCATCTCGACAAATAAACAAGCAGTGTCAACCCATGTGTAGAAGGGGATCATTCTCCAGAAAAGAAAAAATACCCTGCATTCATGCAAATTTCAGGCACATACATCTGGTCATTACACCCAAGGAATGGAGTAACAGATCAAGTTGATTGAAGATAATTCAAATTCCATACCTTTAAGTGGTAACTAAATGGATGGAAGAAACCAAATGTTATTCCCCTGAAGTTGCAGTGGGAGGTACAAATTTTATGTCTTAAGGTTCAAGGGAAGGGACTCTGAAATTATAGCGGGGCAAGCTTGCTGAGCAGAATATGATCGTTTCTTTGGGTTTTCTGTCAAAGATACTAGCTAAACGAGAAAACAGTGTAACACATCAGTGATAGAACCTTGATGAACTATGAGCAGTGACAACCCAAAAAGGGATTATTCTCATGCATATACTTATAATTAGGACAATTTGCTTCATTTCGATCATTGTGTTCTAATCGTTGTACATAAAAAAAATCATTCTTATGACATTCTGCATTCATGCAAATGTCACCTCTAATATCATTTAGTTAGGAGCATTAGATTCATTCTGATCATTGTATCCTAATCATTATACAAGGGATCATTCTCATGACATTCTGCATTCATGCAAATTTTATTCATAATACATTCGAGTTTATAGAACATGTCCCCTAGAGGATGGTGTAGCAACAACGGTGAATTCACCAGTCCTATCTCCCTGACCAGAAGGGAATAGTTATAAAATTGTAGATCTAGTCACCCTAAGTAGTAGCAGAACAAGATCGAACGGTGAATTTTATCTCCATGAAGCAGCGGAGTAGATTTAAGCCATTAGTCTTATCTCCCTCGAGATGGTAGTGGAGCAGACTGAAGATTAAAGTCTTCCTAAGATAATAAGGAAGCAAATTGAAAATTTTAGATTTTGTTCCCTCGAGATGGTAGTGGAGCAGACTGAAGATTGAAGTCTTCCTGAGATAGTAAGGAAGCAAATTGAAAAGTTCAGATTTTGTTCCCTCGAGATGGTAGTAGAGCAGACTAAAGATTGAAGTCTTCCTGAGATAGTAAGGAAGCAAATTGAAAAGTTCGATTTTGTTCCTCGAGATGGTAGTGGAGCGATCAAGATTGAAGTCTTCCGAGATAGTAAGGAAGCAAATTTGAAAGTTCGATTTTGTTCCTTGAGATGGTAGTGGAGCAGTGAAGATTGAAGTCTTCCGAGATAGTAAGGAAGTAAATTGGAAAGTTCAGATTTTGTTCTCTCGAGATTTTAGTGGAGCAGACTGAAGATTGAAGTCTTCCTGAGATAGTAAGGAAGAAAATTCGAAAGTTCAGATTTTGTTCCCTTGAGATGGTAGTGGAGCAGACTGAAGATTGAAGTTTTCCTGAGATAGTAAGGAAGCAGACTAAAAAGTTCAGATTTTGTCCTCTCGAGATAGTAGTGGGGCATACTGAAGATTGTAGATCTGACATTCCTAAGTTTGCAGTGAAGCAGATTGAAGATAGCAGATCTGACATTCCTGAAGTTGCAGGAAGCAGATCGAAGACATCAGTCTGGCATCCCTGAGTTTGACAGTGGAGCAGATTGAAGATAGCAGATCTAGCATTCTTAAGATTTTAGTGAAGCAGATCGAAGATACTAATATGGCATTCTTGAAGTTGCAGGAAGCATATTGAAGACAACAGATCTTACTTTCCCGAAGTTGTAGAAAAAAGATCGAAGATGTTAGCTTTGGCTATCTGAGTTTATAGTGAAGCAAGCTAAAAGACAACAGATCTTGTCTTCCTGAGTTTGCAGCGAAACAGATCAAAGATACTAGTCTAATCTCCTGAAGTTGCAGTGGAGCAGATTAAAAAGATAACGGATACTGCCTTCCTAAAGTTGCAGTAAAGCAGATTAAAGCCATCATACTTATTGAAATCCAAATGAAGTTCCAATACCGTTGAAGTTGCAGTGGAGTTGGAAGCCATTGGAAGAAAATAAGGACCAAAAAGTCAAGGCTTAGCAAAGATTGGGCAAAATTGGTCCTTTTATAGTCTTAGCTCTATTCTCGTTACACGACAATGAGCAAAGAGGGGAAGTTGTAGGAACCCAATTTTGCCTGGGCTTGGAATAAAACCAAAAAAATAAAAAATAATAAAATGTCCAGGTTTATATTTTATAGTCCTTTTACAAAGACCAAATTAAATAGCCCAATCCAGAGGCCCAATTCAACAGAATCCCCAGCAACCTAAACTAGACTCGTAGCCCACTTACACCCTTAGCCCAAAACTAAACAGACCCAACTTAAACCTAAGACCCATACCTAAGCAGACCTAACCTACCAGACCCAATCAAGCCCAAAACGAAATTGGCCCAAGTGACCTAAATCACTTGCGGACGCAGGAAACCCTAGGTTTCCATTTCATCGCAAGCCTAGCAGCCTCGACACCCATCGTGTCACAATCTGCTGAGCCACTCTGACATCAACGCACGGACAGCCTCCATCGCGAGATCCTCGCCTTTGACCTGCACAAAAAAGGAAGGAACAAGCAACAAGATATGGCAAAACAGAGGAAAAATTTTTATTTCTTTCTTTTTTCTTTTATTTCAAGGACTATAAAAAGCCCTACACAAATCTGTAAAACACACGATATACAGAGGGAATACAATACAAAATTTTTTAACAAAGGTGATATATCGATTTATTTTTCTTTTTGTATATATTTTTTTATTCATCCGATTTTTTTATACAAAATACCGTCTACAACGAAGAGAATAAATTTCTATAAAAAAGAAAAAAACTAACTTTCTGAAATTTTGACCACCATGTACCGTGGCCGGTGGCGGCGATCCACGGTGGCGACTGGCCAGCCGATGACTAGACCTCTGGTCGAAAATCACTGAGCGAGAGAGAAAAGAGAGAGAGTTCTCTCTGTTTTTTTAAAACAAAAGGAAGAATGAAATTTTTTGAAAGAAATTTTACTTAAATAGACCAACTAAACGGCGTCATTTAAGGCTGGTCACCATAGCCCTAAAACGACGTCATTTCACCCAGGATCCGCATGCTGTTGACCTGACCCGAAGGATCCGCGTGTTTTTTGTGAAATGGGTTATTTGCTGGTTTAGCCTTTCCACATTTTTGATTTTTTTAATTGTGTTTATGTTATTTTTAATTTTTTCCTGATAATTTATTTCGATTTTTATTTTAGTCCTAAAACGCACGGTGTCGTTTAGGAGGGCAAGAATATTTCCCTTTTGGTCCTCCACTTTTTGCGCGCATTGCTAAGAGGCCCTAATTCACTTATTTCTTTAAAATTCGCCCCAAAGTGTCATTTTTAAGTTTAATTTTGTCCCTACTTTATTTTCTTTTATTATTTTTGTTATTTTGCCATGGTTTTAACAATTTTATTTATTTATTATTCCTATATAGATATTATTATTTTATTATTACCATATTCATTATTTTTATATTTATTATTATTGTTATTTATTATTATTATTATAAATATTATTATTATTATTGTTTTCAGATTGCTAGTGTTTTTTTACTACCATTATTTTATCACTATTAATCTCAATATTTACTATTATTTTATTTTTAATATTATTTTTATTTCTACTATTGCTTTTATTATTTTTTCATTTACTATTAATATTAATATTATTACTATTATTATCACTAATTTAGTATTATTATTATTATTATTATTTTATTATCAACATCATTACTATTATTTTCATTATTATTATTCTTCTTCTTATTATTACTAATATTATTTTTATTTTTATTTTTACTATTTTTCGCTTATTAATATATTTATTATTATTATCACATTTTCATTACTATTATTATTATTCTTTTTTCTTTCCTCATTTTTTACTATTCTCTTTTATTTTATTTCATTTGTCTATCTTGCTTTTGCTTTACTATATTTATTTCTACCTTTATTATTGTTATTATATTTTATCATCATAGTGTTGTTATATAAGCAAGCATTGTAAGTTGTTTTACACTTTATTTTAAATTTATTTTTAATTTTATTATGATCGCATTAAATTTTATCCAATTTTCAAAATAAGAAAGCACTTCGCATTCTAAGGGTTCGAAAGAAATCGTACCCTAACTTACTGGGTTTCGATTTTCTTCTACGAGTTCAAAGAACCTATTACTTTCCTTTTAAAAGTTAAATAAAAAACTTATTCTCAAGAATTCAAAATTATCGTGTCCTAACTCACTGGATGTGACGTTTTGTTATCTCGGAATAAGGATTTCAGAAAACAAGGCAATGTTTCATGTTTGGAAGTTCAAGAAATTGTGCCCTAACGTGTTGGTTTCGATTTTTCGTACGTCCAAATAACTAAATATCCTTTTAATTTTGTGTTTTGGGAAATTAAAGGATGATCTTAAGTTCGAAGGTTAAAATGTCGCACCCTAACGTACTGGATGTGTTATTTTATCCTTATGGAATAAAAGAATCTTAATATTCCAAATCGGGTCATACAAATATTCTTTAAAAGGAATTGTATTTTAAAATCTTTTCGAATTTTTGACATGAGGACATGAGATTATCAATTAGGTACCAAATTTTGGGCGTTACGAGGGTGCTAGCCCTTCCTCGTACGTAACCAACTCCCGAACCCATTTTCTTGTATTTCATGGACCAAAATCAATATTTTGAAATAAAATGTTTTTAAGGTGATCCGATCACACCTAAGTAAAAATGGATTGGTGGCGACTCCATTTTCGTTTTTAAAGGATCCCCGTTTTCTAAAATTTAAAAATGGTTTCGTCAGATTCAATGATAAAAAAACCCCAGAATTCAATTTTTATTAAATGACAAGAGGCATCTTCAATATTTTCTTGGGATGGATATTAAGTGATTTGGTGATTTTCATATTTTGAATAAAAAGAAACAAATCTTAAAACTCTTATAGAAAATGAAAATGTTCTATGTTAGCATTTTTTTCACACTTATATCTTCTACTTTTGGTGAATGCTGATGGTTAACCACATATAATGTCAATGAATATAATAGCATGGTTTGTGCATTACAAAAAATTTGTGTGACTCGAGCATACATTCATTTTAGCATCTATAGAGTTAGACAATACATTCATCAACTTTTAGATAAACATTAGAAGGCTGTTAAGCAAATACTAAGATATTAGAAAGGCACGTTGCATCAACCATACAAGGAGATTAACATAGTTGGATATTTTGACTCAGACTAGTAGCAACATCGATTGCGAAAGATCAGTAACTAGTTATCTTCTTTTAGGAAACAACTCCATTACATTGAGCTTGGAAAAATAGGGTGTCATATCTTGATCCTTGGAATGTTGAAGTGTTGAATTGACATGTGTTTTGACACTTTGGTGTGACAATATTATTGTCATTATTTATGCTGTCAAGCCAATGCTACATGCAAGGCTGAAACATGTGGAACTTGCTTTATGTTTTGCTCGAGAAAAGGTGGTAATAGGATAGGTTTAAGTTAACTATGTTTTAGCTATTAACCAAGTTGCAATGTATTAACCAAGCATTATGAAACTACTTGTTTGTTTATTTTCGACAAAAACTTGGTGTCTTCTCATAACACGAGGTCACTAGAAGTTTCAAGAGGAAAGAGTAAAGGAAATATTAGAGTTACAATTATTGCAAACTGAACCTGAAGCTTAGCCAACGCAACCAACTGTCAGTCACTTTTAGTTAGCTAGTTGTACAAGTTATTAAGCTAGTTGATTACACTTAAGTGGTTAAAGATCTCTTGGTTCTTTTGACTAAAAATGTGCACTCCAAAGTTATGTAAACATAGGATGGATAAATGAAAATTTTCTAGCTCATTTTCTTAGCTAGCACTATTCATCTATTTGATTTCAACTTAACTTTCCGTTCTTTGTGAGTTTTGATCGTTATCCATCATACAATTAATAAAAGCATTTATGTATTATATTATTGTAACACCCCTATCCGTATTCATTTTCAAATTAAGGTTACAGAGCATTATCATACAAATAGAACATTAAAACATACATTTCAAACATTATCATAAACACATTATAAAACAATCATTCACATACATATTGTCCCTAAATCGAGCCCTCGAGGCCCTAGAAACACTATAGAAACAATCTGGGACTAATTTGATGTAACGCCCCAAAAATATCTTATATTTATTTCTGTGTGTTTATGACAAAAATACCTGTCTGCTTCAGTTGTTAAGTGTTTTGGGTGTGTGTGGAAGGTCCTAAGTTCAAGCCTTGTCTTGAGCTAATTTTTTTTTAATTGAATAAAGCCTTGCTTTTGTTCAGTAGGCTTATAGTTAAAAGTTTGTAAAAACATGTCAGAATGGGCCTGCTGGTCTAGTGGTTAAGTGTTGTGTTAAAATGCTAGAGGTCTTGGGTTCGATCTGTGCTTGAGTATTATTTTTGCTAGTGGTGCCGTGTAGTGTTTGACTTGAACTGAAATGCCGAAGTGGTAGAGGTGTAGTGGGAAGTGTGGAGAGAAAGTTAAGGGATTTGGATGGGAGTGGTTGGACGATTTTAGGTGAAATTT